>CM035192.1:25469693-25574527 GCA_020233015.1 Callinectes sapidus
GCTCTCTCTCTCTCTCTCTCTCTCTCTCTCTCTCTCTCTCTCTCTCTCTCTCTACAGTGGATCCTTTATGCGAGTGGCTGGCATTTACTAATGTCAAGTAGTGGTACACGGTCTACGCTAAGCACCTCCTCTCATATCCCCTTGCGAGTCCTTGATGCCAGTATAGGATTTCAAAGTACCCACTGAGTCCCTATTTTGAAACGCTTTTATTCTTCCGTATTTCCTAAAGGACACGTACATATGTAGGTAGGAATATTTGGATTTACTTGCATGTTTTCTTTACTCCTCCCTCGAATGGGACAAAGTCCTGATACAGAGTTATCATCAGAATCATACATGAAAGCTCCACTTCTCTTTTATAGACCTTGTTAAACTGTCACTCAAGTCATGAGAATGCTCTTGAAAATCCATGTAAGTCTGTATAAAAGAACATGCTAAGAATAGTGGAGAGAGACGCTAGTGTTAGAAGAATGTGTCCGTGGAGGTTGAGAACTGTAATTCTCCTCCTCTTCCTTCTCCTTCTCCTCTATTGTCCCTGCAGTATGACGCCACAGAGCGTCCCTATAGCTTCCTATCGTAGTAAGATTGGCCCTCTCTGCGCTGGGGAACAATTTACTGTGGCCATCCATTTCAGTGCTTAACCCACTTAAAAACATTGTCTCTGCTCTTAATTATCTTTAGTTGGATCAATTGGACATTATTTGTGTGTTCTAATGATTCTGGTCATGAAAAATGTGATAGATTACACATGAGACCATAGGGGAAGTATAATAATTTCTGTACTATCTCAAAATACCCATGAAAGGGCTTTATCCCAAGTAAGATCACCAAGATTTTGTGGGAAGTTCCTAGTAATGGTAACACACTGCAGTAAAGTCAAGTACAAAATTTATGGACACGGCATATGTCTCTTTTTCCACTCGACCTTCCAATTCTTCTAGTGTTATCTATGGTTAAGATTATCGGAAAGTAAAAGGTTCCATAATATAAAAGGTAGCTTAATTAAAGGAAGAGGGTCAACTTAATTAAAGGATTTACACCTTACAACGTGCGAGGAGGATACATGTCTGCTTGTGTGTGGATGTTTGTCTGGTTTTGCTGGATTTTCTACCTGTTAGTCACTGAGTTGGTGGGAAGGTATCAGTGAACTGCATATTTTTCTTTCTTTTTTTTCTCTTTTTTAGTTTTGTCGCAGAGAGACGTGACGGTATGCACGTTTTATTACTGTCATTACTGTTACTGCAATTTTCTTTGTCCGTGAGTATCTGCTTACTTTTCATTCCACTTTTCTTAAGATTATCCCTCTCTTTACGCGATGATTTGACACACATTCACCTTAAAGTACACATATCTAGGTATAAGTTACTATCCTTCACAGCATTGTCACGTCTAATATGCGCCTGAGTGCCTGTGATGAATAATGAATGTGTGTGGATGAGTGAATGAGAGGCGAGGTTTGCCCAATGTTCCCGTTGCTGGGAGTGATGACAAGTATTGCATCATAGGGCGCCGCTCAACACACTCCACCCCGCACAAAAACTTCCAATTAATACTACACCTCTCGTATCTAGCAAGGCTGTCTATATCAACTTAACGATTAGAATATACCCAATTTCTTAGTTCTTTGTAGTGAGAAAGATAGAGCAGACACATATATTCGTGAAAAAAGAGGACATAATTGTGAGTGCAAGCAGAGGCGGCAGCTTATGTGCGCACACAGACAGCTGCAGCATCTCTCTCAAGGTCACCTTTAGTGTCCTCGGGGAAGTCAGTGGGGAAGGAGGTGAGCAAGTTTTACCCTGTTTAACTTAATGAACATTTATTTGAGTATCTTAGACCTTCCAGCAGCTTCACTATGGCCTGTGGTGTGAGGGCAGGGGCGTGGAGGTGCTGGGGCGTGTGTTAAGCGGTCTCAGGCGGCGGGCGGCGCTAGGAACACTCGCGCCAAGAGTTATATTTAGATTCTACTTTCCTCGCCAAATTTCCACCGGTTGAGGGAGTCACCTGTGTACTGTGGAGGCCGGGGTGAGTGTGGAGGGCATCTGTGCGGTCTGTGACCCCTGTGTGGTGGCGGGTGAGGTTGTCATGAGGTGGTAGTGGCTGGTTAGGTCACGTAAGTCACCGGGTTCCCTGCAGCAGGTGTGGTAGCGGCGGTGACTGAATCTTAATGCATTGTTCGTGCCTGAAAACTTGACAGGGACCTTGGCAGTGAATACGTGTGCGTGTGTACGTTCGTGTTACAGGGTATAATGCCACTGTTGGCTTATTATTGATTGATTTTGTTTGCTCATTTATCTTATCTGCAACGTTTTTTATTGGCGGGGTTGTTAAAGGTTGCATGGCAGTGGTGGTGAAGTGACAGGGCGGTCTGCGGTCAGCGGCACAGGCAGACTGGCAGACTCCCGCGCTCCACACGCACTCAGGAAGTTCCCCCAACAGAACAATGAGAAGTATTTGAGGAGAGGTATTGATTTATGAGGGTGTCTACTGGAGGGTGTCATGAGGACCACATAATGTATCGCACACACAGCAGAATTTTAAACTCGTCAGCCTATTTATGGATTTAATGGCACGGTAAGGGAGATGTGGGACAGGCAGGGGTCACCTTGAGGGGTCAGGTGAAGGGGAGGGGCAGTGTCTTGAGTCACCTACAGCCAGTCACTCCTAGGCTGCTGGGCAGTTGTGACATCCTTGACTGCCGCCAGTGCTCCTGCTGTGTGACAGGGACACTGCCTTAAGGAACCAACAGGCAGGAGCAGCAGAGTGGAAGGTGCTGCTGAGTTTGCATTTGTGTAGCCACCAATGGTAGTGTTGGTGCCTGGGCATGCTGTGTGGCTGTGGCCCATCAAGGTCACTTGTTTCATTGTGTAATAATCACTGATTGGTGTAATACCTCTGCTTGCAGTGCTTTAATGTGTAGACAGTGGCAAGTTAAAAGGTTTGTGTTTGCAAGATTATATACAATGCATTTTTTTTCTTTTGTCTAGGCTACATTTAAATCATGATCACTTAAAATGGTTATAGAATTGTCCTGAAACCAACCAGAAACAACCAGATTGCTTGAGGCTACTCCCTATATTTGTAGAATCAATACATTTGGCCCCTAACCTAACAAAGTTGGACTTAGTCACTGTAACAGGCAGCTTCAGGCTGTGAACTTAACTTCACAATTGCTATATAATTTTTTCTGAACTTTATTTTTTGCTCTGACAAATTATTTCCTCTACCTACTTATATATTTTCAGTTCCATTAAACATTTGTATATGACTTGAATTGAGAGTGGTCTCATCATGCAAATAGATTTTTCCACTAAGTTGATGTTGAATGCTGTTAGTTTTAAAGAAAGATGCGCAGACACACACACACACAAATTATATTCTGCACTTGTTACTCAATAGCCATACAAGTGTTAGGATCTTTCTGTACACTGTTGATAGTATCCCAGAAACATTGTAACCATCATTATGTGAATATTGAGTCACAAAATGTTGCTTAGCCTTTTCTTAATGTTCTTTGGGTGATTATACTTTACTACAGCAGTATGGGGAATGCTGCATGTAGGACAGTACTAGTGTCAGTGATATAGTGTTCATGCATTTTATCACAGTGATCAAATTTACACAAACACTCCACATTGATAGGAAGCATTCGTCACCATACTTTGTGTCCACATTTGCGGTGGTGCACTGCCTTCATCTGATAAGAGGGAGTGCTGAGGTTAGGAAAAATTAAAGGACATTGCTCTCCAGTAATCACTTGTTTCTTGGACTAAATATAAACCCAGAGTTTTTATTCAGTATTATTGTATAGGTATAAGGCACAAAAAACACTAAAATGTTACTGAAGCTGCCTAAATGTGATGAAGACTTGTTGGTTGAAAGGTTAGATCGAGTTGGGTTAGGTGAGATCAGGTTAGGTAATAGTCATACTGGGGACACGTGGAACAGTCAGCAAAAGGGTGCAGAGCAAGCCAGACAGGTGGTTGTGTGTGTCTCCAGCACCAACACTTGTGGAGTATTTACTGTAGGTTTTTTTTTTTTTTTTTTTTTTTTAATTTCTGTGTCTGTATCTGGTCAGTGCAAGCCATAGGACAGTTTACAGAGTGCCCTCAACCCCAGACTTTTCACTTGTCACACTCCAAAATAGACTGTTGGGAGAACTTCCTGTAGAGGTGGATACTCAGGGAGGAGGTGGAGGTGGTGGTGGTGGTGGTGGTGGTGGTGGTCATGCTTGCTTAGTTTTATGGGAAAGTCTGCTATCTAATTCAAAGTTTCTTGTCTCTCTTTTTTTTATTGCTTTGATTAGACAGCTGTTCAGATTTGATTTTATCTATACATTATTTTTATCTAATTTACTCAGGTATTTATTATTTTTTATTCATATATTCTTATTTTATTTTTTATTTTATTTATTTACTTTTTTATTTGTTTTATTTATTTATTTTATTTTTTTTTATTTTTTTTGTGTGTGTGTGCATATGTGAATGAATTCTTTAAGGTTGAGTTATTTTTGCTGAAGTTGTAGTAATGTAGTGGTCATATATATTGGCAAGGGATGTAGCTTAGTGTTTGTTTGGTGTCTGCTTGGGAGTGCATTATCAGATCACAGCAAGTGTCAGTCGCCGCCAGCTTGCATCTCTGTGCCACTCATTCAGCTTAGTTGGATCTTTATGCCAGCAGTTGCATTCAGAAGCACGTGATGTTGCATACTCTGTTCCAGTATGTAGAGTGAATAAGTAAATGAACAAGCAATAATGGTAACAAACAAGCCTGGAGGATGACCACTACATTATTGTATGCTGATTATGCTATTTACCATTCAACCTCCTCTTTTGATTTACACATTTACTCTTGTATTTTTTGTTTATTTACTTTGTTTGTTTATTTGTTTTATTTTTCTGCATGAAATATTGCTCATGACAAAATATAAATGAACTGCTCATCTAAAAGCTAAGCCATCAAAATCAGCATGTACTGATGATGTCAACACACCCACACACCCACACACACATATACATATACTGTACACTCACCTGCTCAGTGAAGGAGAGTTATTAATCTGCACCCTTTTCAGCCCATTTTGTCTCCCTCCCTCTCTTTGTTGCCTCACTCTTGACCTCTCGCTGGAGCTTATCAGTAACACACAATGGAGCTTCAGTTGGTGGATCAGTTGCGGGAAAAGCTTGAGCGTGCCAAACTGTCCCGTGAGGAGCTCCAGAAAGTGTTCCCTCCGGTAAAGAGGCGGTTTGGTGGCTGTGTTGTCTCCCCGAGCCACCTTCCCAGCATGGAGTGACCTCTTGACTTCCTCCTTGAGTTCTCTTATTTCCTCTCTGCGGTGAATGTCGCATCTTGTTTGCATGGGTCCATTACTCACTGTCCAGGTCCAGGCAGTCCTTGATTTTACTGTACTTTGTACTTTCAGCTTCAGTACCTCTTTGAAGCTCTTGTGGTATTCATCTTTGTTTTTTCTTCTTTTTCAAATATTACTTCCACACAAACACAAATAAAGATACTAGAACAGTATTCTGTTGAAATTTTCAAGCACTATGGTGATGATAGATCAGAATAAATGAGCTGGTAGCCTTCAACTCATTGAGAAGCAATACAAGTATGTACATACATACTACTTAGTTGTTGGTAATCACAAGTCCAGTGTGTGATCTTACACACTGTGTGAGAATCACACACACACACACACACACATATATGGAGACAGGACACTATGAGCTCCGCTCGAACCCTGTATAATACAACTAGGTAAATACATACACATGTATTAATGAAGCAAATCTGTATTATTTGAAAAGCTATGATATATTTGCTAAACAGTTTTCCTTTTTAGTTAACACTTGCATGTAAATGTTCTTGGCTGTACCTTTGTCCACACACTGTTCACAAACCCACATCATGCATGGCAGGTGTTTCCGAGGCCACATGTTGTACATGTTGGTGAATTGTGGCTTGTGGTTTGTCTCTCCACCTCTTAACATTTTCTTTTCTTCTTTGGAACATCCCTTGAAAATATGTTGAATGGCATAGGAACAGCGATAACATGCATTGTGAAGTTTGTTTCCAGACCATGTACAGTATACTACAGGAAATAGAAATAGCATAGGAATACCCAAGTTATCAGTAGGTGTTTCTGATATGACCACTTAATTATGCAGAATGAATACAATGCAGGAGGGATTCATATGCAGGAGAATTAAGAAGTGTCTGAGATGAAAGAGAGGCTGGTATTAAGATGGCTGCTGCAGTGTAGTGGTGTGTGTGTGTGTGCAAAGAAATGGTAAGTGAAGGGAGGATGGCACATAGCTAGTGTTAGACAGGGTGGGGCATGTTGGTGGTTAATGTGAAGGAAGTCAGTACGTATTACCACCTCTGATGGACACAGCACAAGCAAGATGTCATTGGCTGCATTAATCTGTGGAGGTTCTGGATGTGCAATGAACAGTGGGTGATGGTGATATGATAGTCAATTAGTTGAAGTTACATAGTAGTTTGTCTCACACCATGACAGTGTTAAATTATTCATGCTTAAGAAGACCAGTTTATGCTGTAATTTTTCATACCAGTAAGTAAAAATATTGCATTGTTGTACACTGAGGCATTAAATCTTTCCTTAGCTTTTGTCTCAACAGTTTGTGGGATGCCTTGTGTGTGAGGAAGGTATATACCAAAAATGTGTGATGAGTTACATAAAGAAATAAGTGTATATATGACAACACCCATCCTTACAACACCATTGCAACACCACAACAGATAACATTGCCATCACAGCCAATGTAACAACAGAAAAAGATAAATTGACAATGAAAACTTGCTCTTGAAATACACTTGAACTCTATTTTCCATGAATATTTGTGTTGAAGAAGAGTGTATTGTATTTTGATGGAAGTGTTATCTCATTCTAGATAACAGAATAGGTCAAGAAATTAAATCTAGCTCTGCCTTATCAATGTCACTCCCTCTATCACTCTGTCTCCTTCCTTCCACTTCATGTTGCACGCTTCAGAACGAGAAACTTGACCACCCTACATAAGAGTCTGTCAGTACACATTGGCAGACATTAATTTATGACCTGCCTCCTGCTCCATTACTCTCTCTCTCTCTCTCTCTCTCTCTCTCTCTCTCTCTCTCTCTCTCTCTCTCTCTCTCTCTCTCTCTCTTATAATCCTCCTCTTTGTCTTTTATTCTTGTTCTTTCTTTCATCCTTGTCTCTTTGCAAAGCCGACTCGCTGTGCTCCCCAGGCAGGGCACTCTTTTTCCTCCTCCTCCTCCTCCTCCTCCTCTGTCCTCCATGACCTTGGTGTGCTCCTTCCCTCTCTCCCTCCCTCCCTCCCTCCCTCCCTCCTCCCATGAGTTTTCTTGCATCGTTGCTCCCTATGAACCCAAATGTCCCTCAGTTGTCATCTCCCAGAGGAGTTTGGTTTGGTGTGAAATCAGAGTACTTTTTTCTCTCTCTTTATTCTTTTCTTTTGCTTCCACTGGTGTAGTTGAGTGTAATTTGTTTTCATATATCTTTGATTTTGTTTTCCTGAGTTATTTTTATTGTTGTATTCTTTGTTGTTTTTGTTGTTTTTTTGTTGAGTACTGTAGTTGTTTAGTTCTTTGCTTACTCATATTTTTATTCATTTTTTTATTTTTATTTGTTTTCATCATTTATTTTTATAGAAAGTCATACAATATACATATTAGTAATAAACCAGTGCAACATATCCTTTTGTTGTACGTATGTCACTCATTGTAATGGAAAACTGTTCATTTCTAGAGCAAAATTCCACCCTTTGATTCTGTAGCCATTGTTTGCATAGTACTGTTTCCTTTATGACATCATATGCTCTGCTATAAATATCCTGAAGACCATCGGCTGTCAGGCAGTCTGCACAGCTCATCCTGCTTGCCATACCGTGCCTTGCTTGCTCCTTCATGTGTCAAGGCAGAGAAGGAAGCAATCAAGTGACAGTCTGATATGAATACCTGTACAAGAAGATTAAATACTCATCCCACCACTCAATTGATCAAGACCCCTGAAAGAAATACAGTACAAATTCCACAGTGATAAATTTGCGTAGCTTCTTATAAATCTTAAACCGTTTTGCAGACACGCACATTATATCTATCTAGAAAACAAAATTGACAGCTTAGAACAATGCATTTATTTTTAGTCGTCATGCATTGATTCACACAACAATAGAGACGAGGTGTCCGCCCTACCAAGGAAGACACAGGACAGAGGAGTAACACTTTCTTCCTTCCCTTCCCCCAGAGCCTGTTTAAGAGGCACCGACACGAAGCACCACCATACATCCCCTACAGTTACCAGAAGCAACGATTGGTTAGTTTTATTTTGTTACTCCCTTCCCCTTCCTTCTTCTGTCCATTCTTCCATTTCCATCTTCATCCTTCTCTCTTTTTCTATTTATCTGTCGCTGTTCTTTCTTTTCCTTTATCTGGCTTTTGATTTCTTTCATTTTCTTTTGTTTCTTTGTCTTGGTTAGTTATGCTTTTTTTATTCTTTCCCTTTCTCTGTCTATTCATTCTTCCATTTCTATCTTCATCCTTCTCCCTTTTTTATCTATCAGTCGCTTCATGCGTTCTTTCTTTTCTTCTTGCTCTTTTTTATTTCCTCCCTTCCTCCCTCCATCCATTCTTCTATTTCTGTTCTGATCCTTCTTTCTTTTTCTATTAATTTCTTCATGTGTTCTTTTTTTAACTTTCTTCATCTTGGTTAGTTATGGTTTTTTATTCCCTCCCCTCCTTCCTCTGTCCATTCTTTCATTTCTGTTCTCATCCTCCTTTCTTCCCTCTCCAATCCCTCTCTCTCTCTCTCTTCTCCATCTCCTTCCTCACCATATGACCCCATTTTGGTGCCATAAATGAAATCAGTCAATCATTCTGACCATAATTCACTCCATCCTTTGTGTCTTTCCACTTCCCTTTGTCTTCCCTTCATCACATTTGCCACCTCCTGGGAAAGAGAAGGAGGTCATACTTGGCACTGATTTGACATTCTGCTCCTTGACCCTGGCAGAGAAGCACTGGAGAAAGAAAAGTCCTGAGTTATACAAGCTTGAGTGGTGAAAGTTTAAAGCTGTCTCTGTCTCTTTTGGGGAGAACACTTTATTATGCTACCAGAATAGTTCTCAAGTTTTGTTTCTTCCTTCTGTCTTTTTCTTTCTTTTTTTTTTTCCATTTCTTGTTCTAGGACTGAGTTTTCCTTCTAGTTCATCTCACTGTTGCTGAGTGAGAATATTCAGTTGTATCATTTGTTAAATATTGGTGTGCCTTTCTTATTTCCTCCTCACCGCTGCTGTTTGGTGAATTTTTCCCGAGTCACTACCTAGTGTGAGACATTTCCTCTTGTCCTACAGTAACTTCCAGACATCATACAGCCTCTAAAAACTGCAATATTTATTCTTTTCATCCCTATCTTGTGCATACATGGCTATAAAAATCTTGTACATTATTGTTTTAGTAATATGAATTGTTGCTTATGACTGATCAAATTAACTGTTACATACATACATATTTACATTATTACTTTTTTATCATCCATTTCTCTTCTTTTTATCTTTCACTTTGCCTCAGAGAATCAGTGATGGCATTATTCATAGCAGTCAAGTCAGGCCAGGTTAAAGACTGACTATTGGTAATGATCTATATAACAAAGAAAACAGTTTAGTCCATCAGTGAGAGGAATGATACACTGTGCTTTGCCTGCTATTGAGTCACTGAGCAGGCTGGTGATAGTGGTGGTGGTGGTGGGTGGTGAAGTACATAGTGACTTATAGCCTGTCATTGTGTGCATCAGTGTGTGGCTTGGAGGACACTGTGGGTGGTTGATGAGAGTGCAGTCAGTGTGGTTTGAGTAGGAATGTGCAGTGCTGGCGTGGAGACTAGCAAGGGGAGGTATGTGGTGGAGAGTGTATGTACTGTGAGGTGTGGTGGTGGTGGTGGTGGTGGTGGTGGTGGTGGAATTGTGCTTTTAATGGGAGGTATTTGTATTATGGTGCATTATTCATTTCTTCCTTGCCAGGTGAAGAAAGTAAGAGGTATTGTTGGTAGTGGGGGGGTGTTATTGTTGTCATTGTTAATATTATTTGTTATTGTCATTATTATTATTATATTTTCTACTACTACTACTACTCCTAACTAAATCATTGTGTCCCTTCAGGAGGTTGAGAGAAAAATAAGGAAGTTCAACGAGCCTGATAAGCCAGAGGTCCCCGAGGAGCAGGTTCAGAAGTATCTACAGGAGTTTGCTGATGCCAAGGAGGCCGGTGAGTGTAGTGGTGCATCCCTAACCTGTGTGTGTGTGTGTGTGTGTGTGTGCTGCCCTCACTGCCCTACACTTGGTGAATAGGTACTTCATCACACCAGTCCCTTCTGACATAGCTTACTGGGGTGGTGGTGGTCTTCAGAGGCTGATTAGCCACTGGGTGAAAACATTTAGTTCAAGGGAAAGAACACACACACACACTGCTTTACATGAAAACTGTAAATAACGTCAAAATATTTCCTTCCTTTCTATTTGTGGTTTTTGTAACAGTATTAGATATTGTGTATTATGGTGAAGGGGATCTAAAGGGACAGTTTTCTGGTATTCAGTAGATGTGATGGTTGGTGGATTTTTCTGCCTCTGAGATCAGTGCAAGCTTCCCTGAATACACAAACTGGCTCTGCCCTTCACCTGTAATTGTAGGACATTGACATCTGCTCATCCTTCAGTTATTTTTGGTACAAAGGCACCACTCATATGTATTCCACTCACAGTGTAGAGACAAGTGTGTGTTGGTGGTGGTGTTAATGCTTCACCTTCTCCCCTTCTCTTCCTCTCAGATGACACACTCACCAACAATTCCTTCTATGGTCAGAACACCTAAATATTTGTTTGCTTGTACATTGATGCCTTGTTCCATTTAGTTGCCTCTCTATTTGAAATTACAGGATTTATGTTCTTAATAATGGTTCACTTGTTTGGTGATAAGGAGTATTGTTTCCATTTTTAATCCAGAATAAGTACTGAAACCTTTGATTTTCTCATAAAGACATTTCCCTGTACTTGAAGAATTATAAGACATTTCACAGTACATACTTGGAGAATTATAATACAGGTTACTTGAAGCATATTCATTGTGTTTAAAACTGAAAGACTGTTGTTTATTAATCTCAAGAAGGAAACAAAAAGAGAGTGAAGGCAAACTCAAGGGAAATGGAATTATGTATATGCCACCATCATTATAGAACTCAAGGGAAATTTAAAGCAGCTATGAAATCAAGGGAAATGTACATCATCTTCTTTGGTATGATATCTCAGCTTTCCAGTGTGGGTGTGTCCTGACTGTTGTGTGAAGGTGTAGGAAGAGAGCGGAAGGAAAACTGTTGACAAATCCCTTACTATCACTTCTCCTTTCCTTTATTTCCATGAATATTTCAACACCATAACTCCTCACTACTCAACATTCTTTACAGTGTGGCTAGAGTATGATGCAAGATTGGGAAAATGCTGTCTTGTTGTAGAGGGGGAAAGCATATCCTACTAGCCTACCCACACTTCAGTCCCTTTTCTTTGTATTCATGTTATTTTATCATTATTATTGTTATTATTAGTATAGCACTATTATCTTAGCACAAGTATATGATTGAAATTTATCATGCTAGAAGTTAATTAGTCTTCCAAACTCTGGAACTCCTTACCTGCTTCTGTATCTCCAACTTCCTATGACTTGACTTTATTTAAGAGGGAGGAGGTATCAAGACATTTATCCCTCTTTTTGGCTAACTCTCCCTGACTTACAAGGGGACTGGTAACTAAGTGGATCTCTTTTTTTTGTTCCACTCTCTATGTTGTCGTAGGCCAGTCCTTCCCTCTTACATGAAAAGGACACAGTATATAGATAAATAAGTAGGTAAGTAGAAAACAAAAAAGAGAATAAGAGTTCCTCACAATACACATTTAACTCCTTCAGTACTGGAATGCATTGTCATCATGATTTTTTAGTGTGATTAGATGATTTTATCGACATTAACAAGGGTCATTGGAGGTCAGAAGATCAATGCCCAGAGTCTGAACTAGTTTAATCCCGACATGAGTATCTGAAGGTGCAGGAAATCAAGAAATAATGAGCTGAATAAATATAAAAATGCGTCCTAGCACTACTGAAGGGGCTATAATGCAATTTTACCAAAGTATATGAAACAAAAGTTCCCCAAAGATATGATTCAGTTTTCTTTAGGTGAGTAACAGTGAGATAGCAGCAGAGGAAGGTGAACGTTTAGAGGGCCAGGTGACGTATCAGGGTATACGTGTGATGGTAACATGACGGCTGAGGAAAGGATATCCTGTCCAGATTATCCCACTGAACCAGCCTGTGAATCCTGTGTGTGTGTGTTTGTGTCTGTGAATGTTTTTTTTCATTGCCTGCTTGATTGGAAGGTTAAGAGGCAAAGGTTACAAGGACTTCAAACTTCCTACTTTTTCCCTTCCAGTTTTCTTTTTTTTTTTCCTTTCACTTTTTTTTTTTTTTTTTTTTTTTTTTCAAAAGTAGGTCATGTCAGGCTTATCTGATGAGTGTAGTAATTTAACCTAACATAAAGAGGCAAAGGTGTGTGTGTGTGTGTGTGTGTGTGTGTGCGTGTTCTTGTCACCTGTTAGTTGAATCACAAAAGCTTCATACTTGCCTTTGTTTTCTTTCACTTTTTTTTCAAAGGTGTGTTTGGTTAGGATGATTTAACAATTGTAATATACCATAACCTAACGTAACACAAAGTGACTTGACCTAACCCAACTGCCTAGTGTTTGAGGTGGCTGGGGTCTTCATGTCATCTTATCTGCAAAACACTAGACGAAGACACCCACTTGAAGAGCAGCCAAGAACACACACACACACACACACACACACACACATGATGCCTAAAGGACACAAAAAAACACAGCTTTCCACAGAGGAGTATTAAAACCTGGAATGATTTAACAGAAGTAATAATGATAGCAACAAGTGTGCACAAATTCAAAGAAAGATTAGATGAGAATAGAAACACACACACACACACACACACACACACACAAAAGTATAGTTTCCCACACAGAAGCATTGAGGCATGGAATGGTCTGGAAGAGGAGGTGGTGTGTGCCAGAAATATTCACATTTTTAAGGAAAAGTTGGATAAATATAGTTATGGAGATGAGTCAGTATGAGCTTAGCTTCCCTCCTGTATGTCACAACTAGGTAAATAAACATTACTTTACATGGAGAGTTTTAATAGCAAAACAATTACTCTTCCTTCCTATTACATCATTGTGTGCTACTTCCCTGGGATCCTACACGTTTTTTTAATTTCCTGTCTGTCCCTTCGTTCCTATCTCTTGCCTTCCCTCTCCTCACAACCTCTTCCTGCCTTCATTCAGTACTGGCATGTCAAAGTGAGCGTTTGGTGGTTGGTTAGGTTTTGAATCTCTCTCTCTCTCTCTCTCTCTCTCTCTCTCTCTCTCTCTCTCTCTCTCTCTCTCTCTCTCTCTCTCTCTCTCTCTCTCTCTCTCTCTCTCTCTCTCTCTCTCTCTCTCTCTCTCCTGTACATCCATTGATATTCATATTGCCATTAAGAACAATTATCCTCTCCTCTCTCTCCTTACATGACTTTCTTTTTCCTCCATTCCTCCTCCTCGTTCTTCTCAATACTTCCTTACCCTAACCATTCTTTTCTTCCTTCTCCCCTCCCCACTGAAATAAATGCCAACAGTGACGTGAGTGTATGTGTTCCCAGGTCGCTTTGCACACCTTCCCCCGGAGCAGCTGGAGGTACTAGAGGAGGAGGTGAAGGAAGCGGCGTCTGACTTCGAGAAAGCAAAAGATCTTGAGGAGTTCCTGAGGGTGGTGAAGGAAGAGGCACAAGGTGAGTGAAGGGGGGGTGGGGGTGAGTCTCTGGGTTGTTTATGTACAAGGGGAAATCTGGCCTGGAGCAATAAAATTATCAAACAAAAAGGCCAATTAACTCCTCTTACATTGAAAAAAAGTATATTTCAACATTACTGAAATATTATAATTGTGGATAATAGAAATAGAGGAGCTTGTTATAACTCTCCATTTATTTATCCTATCCCAAATCATCACGGTGAAAGCCAAGAGTGACCCACCACCAGAGGAAGGAGACAAGTCTGTGCCGCAGCAGGAGGCTCCAGAGGCAACACCACCCGCTCCTGAACAGGTGAGGTGATGCAGGGAGGATGTGACCATTGCTACATTCATTCACCACCTCACTCACCACAATGACCTATCCTGCAGCTCTTCGGCAACCATAGACTGCTATTGTTCTCCCTCACGTGTTGCACGGGAACTGACATCGATATGGACCTTTCTTTTTAATCCTTTTGGCCAGATTTCCTCTTTTACATAAAAAATAAATAGATGAAATACCAAGGAAAGTGTTAATGATGAATGTTCTTTGTGTTTTCCCCAAGCAAACTCCATAACAACCAACCATTACTCTTGTCTCTTCTCCCATTACTACAACATTCCCTGCAATTACTTGAAAAGATTAATTCCCCAAGATGAAGCAAAGAATTGACTTGGCACTCTCTCTCTCCCTCTCTCCCCAGCAGGCTATTTCCGCAGCCCCGGCACTCCCTGCTGATCCGTTGCAGGCATACCAAAGCTACATGGCGACGATGGACTCCCAAATCACGATGGGGCAGGAGGGGCAGCTCATTGAGAGGGGCATGCACAAGGGAAAGGGCATCGCTGTCTTCACTAGCGGAGGTGACTCTCAGGTGAGGACTGTGCTGGCTGGCTGGCTGGCTGACTCTGTGTGTGTATGTGTGTGTGTGTGTGTGTGTGTGTGTTTACCTAGTTGTATTAGACATTAGGGTTTCAACAAGGCTCATAGTGTCCTGTCTCCATATCTCCATTTATCCAACTTTTCTTTGTGTTTATGTACGTTGGTTGCTGTAACAATCTCCTCACTTAACCCCATTCCAAATATCCACTGTTTTATGTGGAGAACTGTATCTACTTCCTATTGTCTATCAAACACTGATTCTTCCTGTTCTTCCTTGAGTGTCCCCTTGTCTGTCCAGTTTCTTCTGTCATCATCACCAGGTCCTGTTTGTCTATCTTTTATATCCCATTTATTTTATACTATGTTATTAGATCCTTTTCTGTGTGTGTGTGTGTGTGTCTCCTGGTATTGCCTTATGTTATTGTTGACTGTACAATTATTTTAGGATCTCTCTCTCTCTCTCTCTCTCTCTCTCTCTCTCTCTCTCTCTCTCTCTCTCTCTCTCTCTCTCTCTCTCTCTCTCTCTCTCTCTCTGCCTTGTAATTTCTGTTTTCTTTTTAGTGTGATACATTTGCTTATGACTAACCTGTAATTAATATCTCCATTTACTATCTTATCAAAATTGACAGTACTCATCATTTGAATTTTCTTTTAGTACTATTTCTTATTGATTATTTACTCAGTGATTAGTATTGAAGAGGCAGGAGGCAAGGGAACGAGTGTAATTTCATCTGTGATTCATTTTCTATTTCTTTGTGAGTTAGCAGTAAGTTAATGTGCAGAAACACCAATGGCTTTTAATTTTGTTCATCTTGATTTGTCAGTTTTGTATTTGCATTTTTTTTATTTCCAAGTTCATCAAGATTCTTTTATCACCCTAGTCTGTCTCAATTCAGTGCCATGGCTAAGTTACATTTACCATATTTTCCCTTGAAAGTCTTTGCACAACATCTCTTCCTTCATACATCTACTGTTTATCATACCTATCCATTTGTGACAAGACATCGACATCCATACATTCACAGTCATTTTCTCTCTATATCAATCTGTCTATGCCTGGCTGAGATTACTTCTATCTAATTCTTGTATATGTATTGCTTTTTTCACTTGTTTAAGTCTTTTTAGTTATATTTTCCATCTTACTTAAGCCAATACCTCTTGCTCACTTCAATAACAAATTCAATGATTCTTTCACCAAGGGAGTGAAATGCAGTATTGCTGCCCAGGTGAGGGAAAAAAACCTCCCATTGCAAAGATAAGTCAATCCTGTGTGATGCCTCATTCACTTTTCTCTCCTTATGAATAAACCAGAGAAAAATATTATATTGTTGTAAAAGCTGCACTCTCAACTCTCACAAAGCAATTGTCCATACACCAGGAACACGTCACCTCTTCCATCTGTGTGTGTGTCAGTACTCTCTTAAGGAAGCTAAATATACTTCACTCCCTTAAGGCAGCATAAAAGGTACTATGTAATAACCGTTCTCCTAAATTAAGCTAAAGACTGGAAATTGTAAAGAGTCTTCAGCATTTTCACTTGCTGTTAGACTCTACCTCGTCTTGTCATACAGTCACCAGTGCACGTCACACTGCACAGTGACACACCCTCAGCAGGAGATGCCTGTCCATGCTGCCGTCGCTGAGCAGTGGTCTTGGCGTGTCAGTAAACATTACCTCTCAGCACAGGGCAGTCTGCTGGGGAAAGTGATGACAACTTTACATTCACATCACCTACCATAACTCACCTTTCATCTGATTTTATACTCATTTATTTTCTTCAATAATCATGGAGCCGTGAATTTTCTATAGAAACTCATTAATAAATTTACTGTTGATTATGCATTTTGTGGCATTATCTGTGATCTCATTTATTATACAAACTGCTCTGACTTGAGTGTTACATATAGCAGTGTAAAGTGCATGCCACTCCTTGCCCTGTCACTGAGGCACCATAGATTAAAAAGAACAACAAAGAATACTGCAAATCTTTTGACAACACCTTGTAAAACATCACAAGTTAACAACCATAAGACATCTCACACCAAAAAGAAATAACAAAGAAGGTGGACAGTAAGCAAACACCTCCTCCCCTCCCAGGCAGATAAACAAAGAAGACCCTCCCTGCATTAACACAATCACTCACTCACTCACTCACTCACTCACTCTCCTTCCATCCGTCCATCCCACAGGGCATGAACGCAGCATTGAGGGCAGTGGTTCGCATGGGTCTGTACGTTGGTGCCCGGGTGTACTTCATCAAGGAGGGCTACCAGGGCATGGTGGATGGCGGGGACAACATCGTGGAGGCCAACTGGTCGTCTGTGTCTGGCATCATCCATAAGGTGAGGAGGCAGTAGTGACAGGGAACCATTATTGTACGTACACTGCTGGCATCACTTGTATCACTTCTGCCTTTACTACTACTGTTACGACTACTATTACTATGTTACTACTACTACTTCTTTCAAAGCATTCTTTTCTTTGCTTCTAACTGACCAAACATGTCTTCCTTCATCCCCCTCATCTCATAAACTGTTAAAACACTCTTGGGTGGTATGGTGATTGCCATTATTGCTCTTACTTATATTACTTTCCTTTACTACTATTACTACTACTAATGATAATAATGATAATGATAGTAATACTTCTCTCAAAACACTCCTTTCCTTACTTTTAACCAAACAAGGAGGCTGGGAAATTAATGGACTTTTTATATTCATTGTTCTTTTTTGCCTTAGCCAGCGTTCCTCTCCTAGATAAAAATAAACCAGTGTCTTGTTTCATCCTCTCGTGTGACAAACTATTGAATGACTGCAGGGTGGCACAGTGATTGGGTCGGCCCGCTGCATGGATTTCCGTGAGCGAGAGGGACGGATGAGGGCGGCCAAGAACCTGATCAAGCATGGCATCACTAACCTGGTGGTGATTGGCGGTGACGGCTCCCTCACTGGTGCCAACCTCTTCCGTCAGGACTGGGCCTCTCTCCTGCAGCTCCTTGTCAAGAACGGTCAGTTTCCCTGCTCCTTTTACACATTGCTTTCTCTTTTTGTTATTTTCCGTATTTTGTTTTGTCTATCTTGATGTTGTGATGTAAATATAGACATCAGAAGTAAATTAGAAGGGGAGAGGGAGTCAAAGAGTGTACTATATCAATCTTGGAGAAATAGAATCACCCATGTGTTAATCAGAGCCTATATGCGTCATATAGGGAAGTGCAACTTTTACCTTCTCTCTCACCCCTATTCTGTCCACCATTCCACTGCAAGAGTTAACCAGTAGTATCAGTTATTCATCTCTTTTTCTGCTAGGCTCTGAAATTCCCTGTGTGGTTCTGTATGTTCTCACTCATATGACTTGAACTCTTTCAGATGGGCAGGTTGTAAGACATCCTTCAATTTTTTATAATCCTTTTTTTTCATTTTTGGTATCCTTGGGGGAGTGAGTGTTCCTCTTCCATGATAATAGTAAAAGCTAAGTACACATTTCACAAAGATGTAAAAAGTCCCTAACCGTTGTACTGCCGCTGCAGGAGAGATCACTGAGGAGGAGTCCAAGGCCAACGCTCAGCTCAACATTGTGGGGATGGTCGGCTCCATTGACAACGACTTCTGTGGCACCGACATGACCATCGGCACTGACTCGGCACTGCACCGCATCATCGAGGCTGTGGATGCCATCGCCGCCACTGCCTACTCCCACCAGCGCTGCTTCATCCTGGAGGTCATGGGACGCCACTGTGGGTGAGTGTGGCTGGGGTCGGCTTGGAGTTGCTGTCACATTACCCTTCAGACATCTCCCCTTTAACAGCTCCACTCAGGACATAACCCATCGTGATACTTCCCTAATGGACAGAGTATTATTAGCTGAACCCATTACTCTTGTTTAAGTTAGATTACCTCAACGAGATCAACAAAGAGGAGAGAAATGTCCAGGTGTGAAGTGAGTGTTGTGCTCTCATTGTCTTGAGATGAGGATGAGAAATGGCTCAGTAAAGAATAGAAGATATAACAGTAAGTAGAGTGAAGAAATTTGGAAAGATACAAGTAGAGATGCTGAAAGAAAGTTAAATTACCCCGGAACATTAGGTGGAAATGTTTACCAGTGGATGATCAATGAGAAAGGAAGGTTAATAGCATCATGTAAATAGCTGAGGTGGAGCTGGCTTGTGGATGAGAAGGTGAGTGGAGGGATGTAGGAAGTTGCTAGCTAGAGGTGGTGGATAGGTGGACTACTGACAGATAGGTAGAAAAAGTGATAGTACAGTTTTGAAGTTAGAAAAAAGAGTGATAGGAACTTGTAGTGAGTGGCTGTGTTGGTAATGGGCAAGGGTGGAAGGACATGGCAGGAAGTGATAAGGTAGTTGGACATTGACATTTAAAAAGAGGTATTAGCTGTCCACAATGGAGAAAGACAGGATGTTACCAGTCTTTGAGTTGGAAGAAGAGAAAGAGAGTGCTGGAAATAAAGATGAAAAGGCAGTGCAATGATTATTAAAAGAGGTATTCAGTGCAGAGGAGAAATCAAAGAAGACTCACAGTAAATAATGAGGTGTTGCCAGATGAAGATAGATGGTTCTCGGAGAATAGATGAAATATAGTGTAGCAGTCCATCAAATGTTGTTAAGTAAAATCTGCTATGCTTTGATGCACATACTTTTCCTTAATGGTGTTTCTATATTAACCCATTTGCATTTGTACCCATTGATGCCAAACTCATACCTAATCTCTTTCTGTCCTGACCCTCAAGTTAAAACTCAATGAATTTCAAATATTGCTAGCACTAATATTGTGTGGATGGAGGAGGCCCTCGTGTCACTGGGCGGTGTGTTCATGGTGTGTTCAGCTTGTATTGTATGGTTTTACTCTTATGCTATGTCTTTCCTACTAAGAAATGAGGTGTGCTAATAAGGATTACTGTGATTGTAATGTCAACACTGCACTTGGCTCATCAGACCACATAGATATATTAACACAAAGAAACTCCTCTCTCTCTCTCTCTCTCTCTCTCTCTCTCTCTCTCTCTCTCTCTCTCTCTCTCTCTCTCTCTCTCTCTCTCTCTCTCTCTCTCTATGAAATTGAAAAGTCCAGATTAAAGAAGTTTGGAATCATCTCATAATCTGGCCTTGCTTTTCCCCACAAATGGATGGAGACACTTCTGGCTATGAGAGAGATAACACTGCCATACATACCACATGTGCTGTACACTAACACGTTCACATCTGTATGCAACAACTCGTAATGTCTGTGGGCAATGTTGTTGTGGCGTGTGTCTGCATGTGTGTGATGTGTTGCAGGTACCTCGCCCTCGTGGCCGCCCTCACCTCAGAGGCGGACTATGTTTTCATTCCGGAGAACCCGCCACCGGATAACTGGAGCGAGAAGATCTGTAATAAGCTGAAACAGGCAAGAAGAACCTCCTTCAAATATCTTCCTCTCTCTTTGTTTCTCTTTGGGTTTTTTTTCAGATTCCCTCTCGGGTTTCTATTTAATACAATAATTTAGTATTCTCATTTTACATTTTTGTTGTTTTGTCTGTTGATCTGAGTGTGGAAGGCAGCCCTACAGTAGTGGTACTGCTGGCTGGCTGGCTGCCTTCGTCACTGTCACTGTAGGCTAGTTCATCTCACAAGGGTGTAGACTAGACACTGAAGGCAAAACATGCATGTACAGTGTGCTTGCAGCATTAGAGAAAAATGTTGTGTTTTCTCCTAATGTTAGCAATAGTAGTATTAATAGACTATCCATTGGCATGTTTAGACTAGGTGTAATATGTATATATAAGAAATTTATGTTTTCATTTTTCTCTTTCCTCTTTAACATGTTTTATCCTTTCTAACACTTTAAAAATACTCTCAAAATTCTTGTGCTAACTCAATCATTTTCATGTAAAACCAACCTGCTCCCCTGCCTACCTTTTTATTTGGGCCATCCCGCCCTCCATCCTCTGATCCGACACCCTAACACCCTAACGTGCAGGTATCTGAGTGTGTCTGCTAGCCTTGCGTGCGAGGCAGACTTCATGTTTGTCCCGGAGTTCCCTCCCCCTCACGAGTGGCCCGAGCAGCTGTGCAAGAAACTGGCATCGGTAAAGTGTTGGGGTGGTTGTGGTGAGGGTGTGGCTTGCTAACAGAGCTCCTGCCAGTGACTCTGTTGGCAGTGCATTACCAGGAACCTCAGTGAGACTTGTCACGTCATCCACCAGACCTCCTGTCTTGCTTCGTCTAACCCGCCTGACATGTCAGTCTTGTCTGCCCTTGTGGAGGAAATCATTTCTCCATTCTGTGATGATTTGTGGCTCTGAGCACTTAATAATGCAGCAGTTGCAAGTGTTATATTTGGTGTGGACACTAAACAGTGGATGCAAGATACAAACACAAACTTCCAGCTGGTGAATGACAGAAGGAAAACCTTAACTGGCCATGATTTGCTGACATTAGATAATTGATGCTGGATGAACCTAACCGAGCTCTTGTAAAGCTGCAGCAGGAGATCCTCACCAGGCCAGAAAATGCTGTTCCCTCATCTGTGCTGTGTTAGTGTAAGCAGCCATCACCACAGTCATTAAGCTTACTTACCTCCTCAAAAAGAGTCCTGAAGATCAATTAAATCATCAGTCATCATCCTTTGTACTCCCAGTTGGCTGAGTGATGTGTTTTGAGATGTCACGGCCAACAGTGAGGGATTCTAGCAGTTCTGAGGCACAAAGCTATGAGTTTGATCACATGTTATGAGAATTGCTCTTTGAATTCTGCTGCGCTGCCTATCAAGGTATTAATTATCATGGTCACGTGTGCTACAACCGAATCAAGGCACTAATCTTGAAGCATGTTTGCCACCCCTTAAGTCATGTAAGTCACCCATCACAGGGACATGATACAGAGTGATCCTGGAACTGTTTTCACTACAAATGGTGACTTGATATCACATTCCCTTTCATCTGAGCATCAAAATTGCAGTTTTTACATCTACTCTCACATTTTCCATTTTGCTGTTGGCAAGGAATCCCATTTTCTGTTTCATAACGTGGCATTTGATGGACACTTCAGTAAACCTCCTCATGTCAAAGAAAGAAAGGATCAAGGTTCATGTTACTCCACACCTTTCAGCAGTGACATAGCTACCTCCTTTCTGTACACAGATGAATGTGCAGAATCCTTTTTATGTCCATTTCTAATAGAAGGCAGTGGACTTGGAAAGTTTTGGTCTTTAATGATGCTAAAACCTGAAGATTAATAATGTATTAAGAAGATCCTTGTTTTCATCATTGCATTATGACTGAAACTAGGTTATGATGGTTCTAAGACTCATTACAGTGTGTCCAATGTGAGGTAGAAAGTTCAGAACACTTTTCTCCATGTTGAATGTATGCAGGACCCTCTCCCCATAACTGAACCATCACCAGCACCGATAGAAACTAATCACAGGAAAGCATCAAGGGAAAGCAAGTGTACATACACCCAAAGATCACAAGCATCACAATTTTAAAAAGAAAACACTAAATGATGCTATTGTTATTGTTGTTACAAACTACAAGAAAACCTGACAACCACCAGAGCCCTGAGTAATTCATGAGAAAACAAATATACAAGAAAACAGGAAGAGGCAGACATCATTTACCAGTGCAAGGGATGAAGGCATGGATCAGTGTGAGGCGTGGGTGTGCTGCCTCACCGCCGGCATGAGGAATGTGTCTCTTACTTCATCGTGCTTTGTTGATTTTTATAGCTCTCTCTTCTGAGGTGTCTGATTGGAATTTTGGAGTGACAAGTAGTAGTGTAGAAGTAGTCCAGGATCATGTGCTTGTGTTGCCGTGTGTGTAGTGACGGGGAGAGTTGAGGCTGACTAAACTCTGTGGGCCCTGGTGGTGGTCACTGTGGCCTGGCTGGTGACGTGTTGCAGTGAATGTCCTGTCAGGCTACTCTTTGGCTTCTTTCTGTCATGACTTCTTCTTTATTAGTGTTGTTGTGTGTATCTCTAAACATAAGACATTTCATTGATTACAAATACTTATACACAACAGGATTGAAAGCATTTTGTTAAGTATGTATATGATTAGAATCCCTTTAGTTGTTTCATAATGTAAGTAAAAGAAATCACATAATTCATAGGGGAGAACTTGATTAGCAGTTATTGCAGGAAAAACTTAAGTGCCACAAGAGGGAGAGAAATTTTTACAAGTGCAACTCAAATACTGACCTGCCATTCAATTTGCATTTTGAACTTCCTAACGACCAACAAAAGTAAAGACATATTGACACCTGGCAAAGGGAGGAGGTAGACATTAACCACCACCAGGGGAAGGAAGCAATGGACCAGCCTTAGTGTATCAGAGGGAGAGGTGGAACATGTAGTGCCAAGCTGAACCTTCCCCCACTGACCCCAACACCTGTCCCTCGCCACACACAGGAGCGTTCCATGGGCCAGCGCCTCAACATCATCCTGGTGGCCGAGGGTGCCATCGACCAGCAGGGCCAGCCAATCACAGCCGAGGCAGTGAAGAAGGTCAGTGATTCATTGGTGTCCACCTTCTAGGCATTTGTCCCTGACTTTTGGCTTACTCTTTTGACCTGTAGGGGGACTGGCAAATTACTGGGCCTCCCTTTCTATCCCACCCCTCCTCTCCTTTCTTCAATACCTTCCCTTTTTAATTCCATACATACAGTAATATCTTCTTTCCAGTAGCTCTTGGCCATCTTTCACTTTATCTCTTTGATCTTTTCCCCAAATCTCTGCAGCTCCTTGACATTAAAATTATACTACATAGAAGTCCTTCTCTTTAACCTAACTTGGCTCTTCCTCCTCCTGGCAGGTCATCGTGGACCAGCTGGGCTTTGACACGCGCATCACTGTCCTGGGTCACGTGCAGCGAGGTGGCTCCCCTTCAGCCTTTGACCGTCTCCTGGTGAGTGCAGCAGTACATTGTTGTATCTTCTGACTGTTTATGAGAGTGTGTGACTTTTTACATCTTTTGAGTTGACTCTGTCTCAACACTATAACCATTCATTCAGTCAACCACTCTCTCGGTGTCCAGGGTTGCCGCATGGGTGCCGAGGCTGTGCTGGCCCTGATGGAGGCCAATACAAAGACGGAGCCCTGCGTCATCTCCCTCGATGGTAACCAGGCAGTGCATGTGCCACTCATGGGCTGTGTACTCAAGACTCAGGCCGTTGCTCGGGCCATGAAGGTGAGCCTCCTTACCTTCATTCTGGAATAAGTTAGGTGTGTGTGTGTGTGTGTGTGTGTCCGTGTCTGTGCGTGTGTGTGGGTGTTGTGTTGTGTTGTGTTGTGTTGTGTTGTGTTTGTGAGATATGTCAGACTGCAATGTCTCTTCACAAGTTGAATAAGCTTGAAATATGCTCCAATGTATAATTTGCTTTCTTTATGTTGTAATTTGGTATTATGTAGTACTCAGCATATTTATTTAAGTTTTTATAATGGTGTATGCTACTTTAAATTGGCTTCAATATGAATGTTCTTTTTAAGCATAATCAAATTTTTTTTACCTACTTCAGTAGTTTTAACTTTTATTTCTTCAGTCCTCCATAATGTTTATGAATTTTTATTACATTTTTTGTGTTTGAATGATTCCTTTGGTATGTGGTACTGTCCTGAAACAGATTACATACCCATAAATTTTATGTTTTTATGAAACCTATAACAGACAGGTGGTGGGACAAATATTTCCCCAGAATCTTTTATACTTTTTTATTTTGTGTAGGACAGCTTTTCTTCCTTTGGTCACCATCACCAGTGTTGTAATGCTCTCCATTCAACACCACTACAACCACCAGTTCACCTGTGCTCCCTCCCTTCCCACACACTGTTCCCACCTGTCTCACACTCATCACCTTCCATCGCCAGGAACGCAACTGGGATCAAGCCGTGCAGATGCGAGGGAGGAGCTTTGCCCGCAACTTGGAGACCTACAAGATGTTGACCCGCCTGCGACCCCCAAAGGTCATCGAGGGAGGCAAGGTGAGGCTTGGGGAGTCGGGTAACACACATACAGTGGGTGGCTGGACCCAAGGTGGTGGTGCAGGGCGTCACTGGGCTGCGTGTGGTTTGTTACATCTTTGGAGTTTTCTTGTGGTTGATGGTGGTGGTGTTCTTTAGTGATCAGTTTTCCAGGAGTGTTGTTGAGGTGGGCGTTTCAGGAAGCTGAGAGGCAAAGTAAAGTTTGTTGTGTGGTGTAAAGGTCTGTGGAGAGCAAAGGAGGTAATGTTGAAGAGAGTGCAGGTGTTGTGTTTTCATCATTGTTGGTACATGGAAGTATACAAACCATGCCTCTCAACTTGTGCATGGTGTTGTTGTCACTGAGTTTAGTTCTTTGCATAACAGAATGGCTGATGCCGTGTACACTGTCAGGCTTCCTGTAAGCCACAGTAATCTTTGAGATGATGCAGTGTGGATTGAATTGCCTAACATTATTGTTTTCTTTTCAATTAAGGAGTGACCTGTGAAAGATTATCTTTTCATGATGGCTCAGTGTTTCTTAAATTGTGCAGCACCATTAAGGTATTTATGAAATTGTATTGCACAAAGATTAATATAATAAGTACTGCAGTTTTTTGGTGTTGAATTGTTCTAAGTAAGGTGGCATTGCTGAAGGTCATCTTCATTGTCCGCTGCCGCATTACACCATGGAGTGTTGCTGCTGTTGTAGTAGTGTTGTGTGCAGAGTGAAGGAAGGTAATCCTCAGACTTCTATGGGCTGCTGTCTGGCCTGTTTTTCTGTTTTTTTTTTTTTTTTTTTTTTTCTGTTTTTGTTCTTTTGATTTACTTTCCTTGAGTGATATTTTTGGGTAACAATTTGTGTGTTTCCTATAGAACTACTGTTTCCCATGCTATTAATCTCAACTAAGAATTTATCCCTTTAAAGTTGATTGTTATGACTTAATCATTTTTATTAAGTGATCTTTAACCCATTTTAACAACTTTTAAAGTGTTTTTGCACTGACCATAGATGAGTTATTCCCATACACAAACATTATCCATGATGCGGTGGTGATACCTACATTTCCATTCCAAGACACTTGCTAACACTGAACCTCTTATCCCTGTCTGTCTGTCCTGCACACATCGCCAACACAGGCTGCAATGATCAGGGTAAGGTGAACATTCTGCTTCTTCTCTTGTGTTGACAAAGCTTACACATGAAACTTTGCTGCCAGCTGCCATTGATATGATAGCCTTGGCCACTCAGACACAGATCCCTCCCTACCTCTAAACAGAGGCACTTCATAATACCAACCTATGGAACACAACTCTCAGATATAAATATAGATAGATAGATAGATATAGACAGATAGATAGATAAATCGATAGATCTGAGTGTGTTGGCCATAAGGGTTGCTGAAGTGGGTGCTGCAATGCAATGCAAGGCTTGTATTGTAATGGTGCTGGGAGCAGAGTCTACAAAATAGATTTTTGTGGTTCTTGTTTTCCTCATTTCAATAAGTACTCAGATTTTTGCATCATATTTAATGTTACTGAAGTCATATTTCTGATATTGTATTCCATAGTTGATATTGATGACATTCATTTTGATGGCTGACATCCCCATATTGAAGATATTCATGTTGATATGTGTGACATTAAAGTGATGCTTGTAAAGTGAGGACTCCTTGAACTTGTGACATTTAGTTAAATGATTCAAGATAGTTTCCTAAAATATGATCTACTTTTCCAAGATTTGTATATATATTTTTTTTTTTTTTACAAAATACCACTTGTCAGAGGTGATTTAAGACTGTTACTACAACTTCCAATGGTATTAGTTCCCTTACAGAGTAACTTAAGTAGTAAATAACTGAGATGTCTTGACCTTATAGCCAAGTCCATCAGTCATTGCTGTTCCCTTGTAGCATTTCAAGTTTAAAAGATCATTCTTGTCTGAATTATCATTCTGATATTGCTTAGAATCGGTTTATGATGAAAATTGTCATAATCTTGGTCACTTGTCACACTATCCCATCGTTGTGTGTGTGTGTGTGTGGCCAGTAGTGATGCATCAGTGTGTTGGTGCTGCAAGGGAACAGCAGCAGGTGTTGGGCATGGTGGTGAGGTCACATGGCTGGCTGGGGCAGTGCTGTATAGCTTAGAGTGGATTTGACGGTTGTGTCACTTTTATTCTTTCCTTCAAGCTTTAGAGAATCCCTCAACTCTTACACACATGAAGAGTGTTGGAGACAATTGAAATAATGTCATAGCTAGAAAACTGTTAAGAAATAAGTACAAGAAATTGTAAATAAAGGATTTTCTTTTGTTTTTGTGATATATTAGTGACTAATTTCTCAAGGATATTTCTGTAAGTATTTCTTTAATTGTTGAATTAATATGATTACTGTAATGTTTCAAAGCCTTTTAAGTTCAATGGCTGTATGTTGTGATAAGTTCAAGATAAGACCCTTGATTCTGAGGCATAGAAGATATCATCTCATCATATTGACATGGCATTGTATTTCATAGTGGGATTCAGAGGAAGAAACAGAGCTGGAGGAGGTAACACTTACTGCAGTCAAGCCTTAATTCTAACCAGCTTCTGTAGAACAGATCTAGTTTTATCGTAAAAATGGCTTATTCATTCAATAATTCACAAGTCCACTGTCTGGAACCTTTGATATTAAAAGCCTAGTACAGTAATGCTCTCCTGAATATTGAATGAATACTATAATGAGCTTTATCCATCATCCCTCAAACATTGAATGCTTTCTGTAGCCAACTTTGTTGTGTCGGTCCTACCAAGTGTTGCTCAAAGCGCTGATCGCTGGTACCACTTGTCTTGTCTTCCCTCTGGCCTTCCTTCAAAGTTGTCACAGCAATTACCTTGAGCTGGTGCACATGTATGCCTGTGTGTGTGTGTGTGTGTGTCTGTCTGTGTGCGTGTGTGTGTGTGTCTGTATGTGTGCGTGTGTGTGTGTCTATGTCTGAGTCTGCGTGTCTATGTCTGAGTCTGCGTGTCTATGTCTGAGTCTGCGTGTCTATGTCTGAGTCTGCGTGTCTATGTCTGAGTCTGTGTCAGTGTCTATGTGCGTGTTTCTAAGTGTGTGTGTGTGTGTGCGTGTGTGTGTGTGTGTGTGTGTGTGTGTGTGTGTGTGTGTGTGTGTGTGTGTGCACGCACATACCTGCATGCACGAATGCATGCGTGTATGTGCACATATTGCTCTCTTCATTCTTTTTACAGTTTACATTGAAGGAAGTCTTCGGATATTTTATTCTGAATTAGGATGTTTATTTTACTTCATGACAGTGAAAAATTACATGATGCAGGGACAGGCTCTGGGTGGAGACAGGAAGTTTGAATTACTGAACACAACTCTGCATGTGCACAGACACATACACACGCATTGCTGACATGGATTTGTTATTCTCAGATTTTTTCTTTTTTACATCTTTGAATTCAGTATTGAATATTTTTTATGCAGACATACAAAGACAGACACCACCTCCACCACCACCACCACTCATGCTTCCACACAGAGTTGCTGTTCTCATCCTCCACAAGGAACAAAACTGTCATAATATTAGTTTTACTTACAATTATTATATTACTTTAAAATTGTATGTATTGTTTATCCATAAGAGTAAGTAGTACTATGGTTAAGTAATCGTTAAGCCATATAATGATGTAAGTATATATATCTTGTCCTTGCTAATGTGACCGTGTGGAATAATGTGCAACAGCCTAAAAAAATGCAAAATTAATTCTTTACTCCATCAGCAAAACACTCTTTGGGACAGAGATGAACTCTTGGTGAGTCAGGAGGAGGTCTTGTGTGTGTGTTACTACTACCTAGGTCCAGTGTGTGACTAACGGCAGATCTCACTCATTTCCATTACAATCGGCTCGGCTGCATTCTGACTGTCACTTGTAGAAAATGTCTGCTCCTTTTGAAACATTCTTAGGTGCTGCTTGTGTTACTTTCTTAAGACTGTCCTGCCTGTTCCCATCAGCTATTTATGAAATAATTTTTGTCATTACACTGTCTCCAGTTCAGAACTGTGAAGATCAATGCAAAGTTCTTGCATTATAATATGTAGATGTTTACTGTTTGCTTGAAGAGGACTAACAGTGGAATATAAAGTCTCTTTCAGATCAGTCCAGGCTCAATGTATCACTGCAACCTTTTCATTCTATAGATGGGAAAAAAGATTATTAGATGTATCCCTGCATGGCAGCTAAGTTTTTTTTATTAAGCAAACTTTGCTCACAGAACTCTCAATATTTGCAGTGATAGTGTATGTAAGGAACTTCATAGAATTTTCCCTTTACCAATTATCCATTTTCATATTTCATGTTCCTTGTCATTTTGATGAAGGTCCATTGATATCATCAGTCTTGTATCTAATGTCCCTTTTAATCTGATAATACAGAAATGTATGTACATTATACCAAATTGTTTCCAGTAAGTTGTAATCTTCCATTGAAAGCAAATTGGAGAAGCATGAAAGAAGACAAGTGTTTGGGACGAGTGAAGTCAAGTCTGTGGCGTTTTGATTTTGCATTGATCTTCATCATAATTATGTTACGTATTTTGATGACAGTGATCTCATGAGTTCCACCTCAGCTTTCCTCAGCAAAACTGGTGCAGAAATGTTTATGTTTGTGTTCATTTATTCTGATACTTACAGTAAAGTGTTTTTTCATATCCTTTTAATTATGATTTCAGTAGAGGAACAATTGTGTACATTGCATGATGAAAAAGGTATTTATTTCAGCTGTAATGTGAAATACTGGCATAGCTGGGCATGATAATGAAAAAAAGATATCAAGATAACCAATAAGTTGATAACAAAAATCCCATTGACAAGAACCAATAATTGATAACTGGCAATAAATTAATCGCGCAATAACTGATCACCAATAAATTAGTAAATCCTAAAATTCTTCTACTAGTGGTAACTATATTGATAAATGCAAAACTATTTTCTATTCTTTATCTTGTGAAACTTGGAAAAATCTTAAGAAAACCTTCATATTCAATGTCTATCCTGTGTCTTCACTAAAGGCAAGTACTGTACTGGTTTAAGCAAAATAACTATACACATTTCATTTTGAAATTTTAAAACTTCAACATGTTTATCTTCCAAAAACTAAGAATAATTATTGCTAGTTTTAAACCAAAAGTATCGGCAATGCCAATGAGTTGATAACGTGGGAAAATTCATTATCACATCGGCAATAACCTGATATGTATTGTTATCATACTAAACTATTGTAGTGATTTATCACAATAGTGCCCACCCATAGATACATACGAGGTCATGCATTCATTGTGGTGGGTGTAATAATCTCCATAGGCACCTCATAGAAACTCTTATGATAAACTTAACCAGGACAGAGACCCAACCTCTGACAGGGAAAACAAAATATTGTACTCTAGAGGGCAGAATGGTATAAATTTTCAGGGGCTTTTTACTTTCACTCACTACACTTGTAATGTTCTCAACAGTTCCCTTTGCCAGCTAAATCACTGATGTAAATCAGTTACATATCTCAACCACTGTGTTGCAAAGTACACACACACACACACACACACTGCTTAGTGTAGTGATTAGCACTCTCAGTTCACAACCGAGAGGGCCTGGGTTAGAGTCCCGGGTGCAGCGAGGCAAATGGGCAAGCCTCTTAATGTGTATCAAGCCCCTGTTCACCCACACGGCAGCAGCAGCAGCAACAAGTAGGTGCTGCATGTAACTTGAGGAGTTGTGGCCTCGCTGAGCCGGTGTGTGGTGTGTGATGTGGTTGCAGCCCTACGTACATACCCGAAGATTGGTCTATGAGCTCTGAGCTGACCTCGCTCCGTAGGGAAAGGCTGGCTGGGTGACCAGCAGGCGACTGTGATGAATAACATGGCACCAGTGGAAAGATAAATATCAGCCATCCCGTACATCTTATGAAGCTATTTGTGTCAGAACTATTCTTAGTGTACCATGAATTGTTGGGCTATTGACTTTTAAGATTTACTTCACTTATTTACTTATTATCAATATTGGTATTATTATTCTTTTATTCTATTTACATATTTATTTTTGGGACAAGTTGGTTGGTGGGTAGTGTGGGATATACACTTCTGTATGAACAAAAATCATTATAAATGGAAGCAGATCTCAGGAGTGAAGGTATTTTGGAGTTCAGCACATTTCTTTTGTAAAGTGGAACTCATGAGACCAATCCTTTTATATTTACTCTTATTGATTTTTTGTTTGGCAGCCAGGTGTGTCTGTCTCTTGTCTCATGCTTAAAGACTGCTCTTCTTGTCCTGTTATTTCTTAGGCATGTATTTACTATGAAACAGTTTTATTATTTACTTTTATCTTTCTTGCTACAGATAAAACCCTTATCTGTTACACATCTTTAACATGTTTTTATTCCAGTTTTACATTTTTATTCTGCATGGTGACATAGGAATGTGTTTTGGTTATACTTTCTTTACAGTCAACAAATGGGGACCTTAATCAGGCTAACAACAGGAGCTTTTCTCAGTCACCAGACAAGAAAATTGCTTGGGCAGAACACACAAGTCTTTCTCATTCTGTAAACAAGAGTCTTTCTCAGTCCAAAAGCAAGAGTTTTTCTAATTTAAAATCCAAGGATCCTCTTCAGTTTGAGGACACTTCATCTCAGGCAGAAAGTGATAGCCTTGTTGTGGATGAAGGCACAAGTTCCTCTCAGTTTGAGAGGAAGAAGAGTCCTTCTCACGCAAAAGTTGTAAGCTTCTCACATCCGGACAAGAGCCCTGCTAAATCAGGAAAAAGAAATTCTTCTCAACCAGAAAGGATGTTTACTAAGTCTGGAAACATGAACATTACTCAACCTGAAAAATCTCCCATTCATGCAGGGAAGAAGACAATTTCTGAGATGAAAAGCAAGAGCTTTTCACTTTCAGCATTAGGAGATGTATCTAAGGCCAGGGACACCTTCATGAACCAGGTATACTGACACATCTCACAGAACTGGGGACTCCTACTCTGTCTACTTTGGTCACTTGTATCACCAGTCACTCGGCTCTCTCCAGTTCTCCACCCTACATTAGCGGAACACTATTGATGTACTGTACTGTTTCTCTGTGACTTCACTTCTTTCCTTCATGTCCAATACATTCATAGCCTGTTGCAGGTGCCCTTGCTTGTAGCATTATGCGTTGCTCACCTGTGGAGCACACAGGCTATGAATGACTTGGAAAACAATAGTGTATGTGTTATGCATGAGACATGTGGTGTCCCCTCAGAGGTGTAGTGATGAAGTCTGGCATTCCACATTGCTGGTTCACCAAGACTATGTTATGTCGTCACCAATATGGCCTAAAATCTTTTTCAGCCTACCTTAATCACTCTCCATCTTTGCTTGATTTGCTAAACGTGTCAGTATGTATGTTCATGGCTAGTGCTTTAGTTACTCTTTATGATTACTGTAGCTTTAAGATTTATGCATATTATTGTTCTATGTTACATTCATTATCTGTAGGTGTGGTTATTGTTGAAGTCAGGTGTACAGTATATGTAGTGAATAAGCTGATGGTATGTGTGCTTGTGTGTGTGTGAGGTAGCTGTGGTTGTGGAGCACCTGTACTGTGAGGTGCTGGCAGGCTGAGAGAGACAGTGTGACTGGCAGAGTTGGATCCTTTTGAATATTAAAAAAGTCCTTTTTGCCAAAGTAATTTTAACTTAAAAGTGTACTTGACTTGATGATTGTCTTATTATTTTGTAGTATTAAGTAAAAATAAATGCATGGATACCAGTGTTAAGAAATAATTATCTCACTTATGCTATGCTATATTTGGTATACATTATATTTATTATTGTTTCAGTCTTTATTTCTTTACTATTTTGTTCTGTTAATGTATGAGTGTGGAGGATGTCAGAGCTGCCCTTCCAAAGTTTCTGTGTTTGCAAGTACTAATCTTCCCTGTGTTGGTTAGGGCGGCTTCAACCTGGGCGTGATGCACATTGGCGCGCCGGCCTGCGGGATGAACGCTGCCGTGCGCTCCTTCGTCAGGAACTGCATCTACCGCGGCGACACGGTGTACGGCATCCATGACGGCATTGATGGCCTGGTGGAGGGCAACGTGAGTGGCTTGTTGTGTGTCGCAGTGATGAAGTGTTGCTGTGGTGGTTAGATGTGTGTGTGTGTATGTAGTGAATAATGTGAAGGTTCATGTAGTATTTCACATTTTGCAAACATGATGAAAGCTAGGTCATTGTAGGAGTTTTGTTTCATTGGTTTATGTTGCCATTTAAGAATGTTCTATTGTGATCAAAGATTATCAGAAAATTGTCAAGGAAAAGTGGTAGGTAGGTATATGATTTGTTTAAAGAGATAAAAGGTGATTATAATTTATAGACACCTTAGAATATTGTTCTACATCCTCTGGCAATGTCACCAGCACCATGTGACACTATTGCCATGTTGCCTTTACTTAATCAATCAATCCATCAATCATTTCTACAACTTACCCTAATGACCATACCTAACCACTTACTTACCCTGGCTACTTCACACTGCCACTCATTTGCACCGTACAGACCCTCTCCTTATTATGTAGCATTATGCCGTGCCAGACTTACCTTTGTGTTGCTGCATGTATAACATTTTCCCTGTGGTTCACCCCTTTGGCTTCCACCCCACAGGTTCAGGAGATGACATGGGCAGAGGTGACGGGCTGGGTGGGTCAGGGTGGTGCTTTCCTCGGCACTAAACGCACACTGCCGGACAAACACTTTGACCAGGTGAGTGTTACTCGGCCTCTCCGTGTTGTTCTTCACTTCTCGTAGTGTTGTGTTCTTCAGTAAATAATGACAGGATTTATATATATACAAATCAGAGTTATCAGTCAGAGGAGAGAAGTGACCAGAGTGAAATGTGTCTCGTCACCACTCATCACCACCTCTACTGTTGAGTGTGTGCTATTGCCGCTTAGAGTATTTATCTTTTTATTGTGAGAGAAACCAGAAAAGAAAAGGCATAAAAAAATTGGAAAACTGTTTGCATTTACTATTACTACTACTACTAACAACAACAACAACAACTACAACTATTATTACCACCACCACCACCACCAGACTTCACTCACCACCTCCTCTTCACAGGTCGCTGCTCGCCTGCGGGAGTACAAGCTTCACTCCCTGCTGATCATTGGTGGTTTTGAAGCCTACCACGCCGCACAGCAGATGTGTGAGGCCCGAAGCAAGTACCCTGAGTTCTGCATCCCCATGGTGGTGATCCCAGCCACCATCAGCAACAATGTGCCCGGCAGTGACTTCAGCTTGGGGTGCGACACTGCTCTCAATGAAATCACAGAGGTGGGTTGAGAAATGCTTTGCTCTCTCACCATGACTATTTTCAAAGGCCACTGAGATGATTAGCTCAGTTTTTGTGAGTTTCTCCTCTTTATTAATTGATGTAGAAATGTTAATCTGTTACTGTAACCATGAAAACATCCTTGAAAATGTATGTTACTTATTCAAAATGCTCATTCTCATTTCTCTCTCTCTCTCTCTCTCTCTCTCTCTCTCTCTCTCTCTCTCTCTCTCTCTCTCTCTCTCTCTCTCTCTCTCTCTCTCTGTCATCATTCCACCACTGTAGATCAATAAAAACTCTAATTCTCACACGTACCAGTCTTAGCTTATCCAATTTCTCTTTAATTACTAACATTCCGCCATCCTTCTCTTTGTCCCAGATCTGTGACCGTATCCGCCAGTCCGCCCAGGGCACCAAGCGTCGAGTGTTTGTGGTGGAGACCATGGGTGGCTACTGTGGCTACCTGGCAACACTGGCAGGCCTGGCTGGTGGAGCTGATGCCGCCTATATCTATGAGGAAAAGTTTGGCATTCAGGTGGGGAAGGGCAATGAGAGAAGCTTTCAGACTCAGCATTCACTTAATACTGACTTTCCATTGATTTATCGCTGACTTATCGTTGACTTTTTTATTGATTTGCCACTGCCTCACCACTCACGGCCCTCGCCTTGCACCACCAGGAGCTGCAGTTGGACGTCTACCACATGGCGGCTAAGATGGCAGAGGGTGTACAGCGCGGTCTGGTCCTCAGGAACGAGAACGCCAATGAAAATTACTCCACCGACTTTATTTTCCGTGTCTACTCTGAGGAGGGCAAGGGAATCTTCAGCTGCAGGAAGAATGTGCTTGGTGAGACTCAGTGTTGATGGTGATCTTGCTTGCTGCTTGTAATTGTGTGACCGTGTGGATCATTGAAGTGTGGTCAGTCTGTTTTGTGATGGAATGGGAGGTAACAAGAGAAGGAATGGATGTGATTCTGTTGTGTTGGTGACTTGTTGTTTTCATGTAAAGAATGAAAGGAGATACTATTATGTTGTCTGTAGTCGCAGTGTGTGTGTGTGTGTGTGTGTTTGTGTGTTAGTGGAATTTTATCCCCTATGGTCTCTCCAGTTTCATGCCTTCAAAAAAATGCGTAATAAGTCATCTAAAGTGATCCAAAGTTCCCAGATGTAATTGTGTGTCTCCCCACCTGCTCCTCAGGCCACATGCAGCAGGGCGGCTCACCCTCTGTGTTTGACCGCAACATGGGCACCAAGATGGCAGCCAAGGCCGTCACGTGGCTCACCGACCAGATGTTGGCTCACCGGCGGGAGGACGGCTCGGTGTACTGTGAGGCAGATAACACTGCTGTGCTGCTCGGCCTGGAGAAACGCTCTTACATGTGAGTGGTGGTAGTGGTGCTGCTGCTGCTGCCTTTTTGTGTGTGTGCGTGTGTGTAAGGGGAAAGCTGGCCAAGGGCAATATAAAAAGTAATATAAAAAATGCAGTTAGTTGCCACTTCCCTTGCAGGTCTTAGAAAGTTAGCCCCCTAAGAAAGGGATGTGTAAATGTCTTGAAACCTCCCTCTTAAATAAAGTCATGGAAAGCTGTTAGTACAGAAACAAGTAAGGAAGTTCCAGAGTTTACCAGAGAAAGGAATGAATGATTGAGAGCTTTAAAGAGGTGGACAGAATGGAGGTGAGAGGAAATAGAAAGCATTGTGCTGTGAGGTCACGGGAGGAGGGGAGGCATGCAGTTACCAACATCCGGAGAGCACTTGGCATTGGGCTCTCCTTCTTGAGTGAATGCTGTTGTAATTTTCATCTCTTATTTAGTGCATATGGTTTTGACAACTAGATTTAACCTGTGGCTTCCTCAGGTTCCAGCCCGTGGTTGGCCTGAAGGAACGCACCGACTGGGAGCGCCGCATCCCCAAGGAGCAGTGGTGGCTGAAGCTGAGGCCTCTCCTGCGTATCCTGGCCAAGCACGAGGCCGCCTACCACGAGGAGGGCATTCTTGTCAAGGAGGTGGAGGAAGTACTCGGCTAGAACTTCTCCATACCAAACCAATCTGCGCTGGTGATGTGGGTCTGAGTGCAGCAGCGTCTCATCTCTACCTGACTCTCCTTCACACTAGAGTTGCATCTCTTATGGTCCGTCTCATCACAGCCTGGTCTTTGATGGATCACTTTGCTTCATATTAAAATAAGTCAATCTAAACTTGTAAGGATTTTTGTCATCTCTGTTTAAAAATCTGTTGAAACTTTATATATTGGTTCAGCCTGCAAAAGCTTCTCAGCATCAAAAGCCGCTGTGTTCCTGTAATGTACGAGTGTGTGTGTGTGTGCGTGTGTGTGTGTGCATTGTTAAGTTGCTGAAACTGTTCACTTTGTCCGTGGAGATCAGCTTGTGTTGGGCAACTCTTTCATTCACATTTTGAGTTCAAGAAGGGCATGAGAAGTCACAGCCTACTCTTGTCATTGAAGTCTCATGTCAACTGTAGCACGCCTCATAATGTACATAGGATTTTAATTAATTTGTGAAGTGAGGTGCTGGTGCTAGGTGAGGACTGCTGCTGCTGCTGCTGCTGCCGCTGCTGCTGTTGGGCTCACCTTATGCAGTGTTGTGAAATCTCCTTCCACTCTTGGTTCAATAATTTGGGCATTAGAAGCAACTCTCTTTATTTCTATTGTGGACTTAATGATAGTATTTAAGTTGTCCAAAAGACATGAAGGAGGAAGAGGATTGTAAGTAGGAAGGTTGTTGGTTGTGATGTGCCGTATTAATGAATCAGATGGCTGTGGTCTTGTGAACCAGTGAAGGGAGTGTACGGTGTGTTTTATATCATGACGGGTCAGTGACACAGTGATACGTGCGTAGTTGTAAACAGCAGAGCTTCCCTCTCCATGGCTGGGAGGGAGAGGGATGAGACAGCAGCAGTATTTATGGAATTGTGGTGTGGCTTCTGTGGTGTTAGTTCTGAATACCTCTCTTGTTGCCTGTTTTCCCTCTGCTAGTAGTGATGTACTCCCCACCAGAGTGCATCTCACACCCATCTTGCCGCTAGACTCTTTAGGAAGCATGTCAACCCACACTGCCTTTGTTTGTCAGGGGAGAAAATATCTCAAACGTCAATGCACAGTTCAGTGTAGTCACTAGTACATTTGGTATCAGATTTATATTTTTTTCTCCCTTTAATCTGTAACTCACAGTAAGAAATTTCAAGGTCCTGCTACCTGAATAGGTCTCTGATAACATGGTGTATTTTTGGCTGAAGGCTGAAACATCATCTTCATTCATGGAACAAAATTTGTAAAGGTAGTTTTTAATTTATTTTTTTCTTTACTAACTTATATTATTTATTTATTCATTTTATTTCATTTTATTAATTTATATTTTATTTATTTATATTTTTTTCTTTACCAGCTTAGGTACCGTGTCACATACATAAACATGTGTCATGGGGGCCTCAGGCAAGATTCTGTCACAATCACCAGCAAATTAGTTCAGTATCACACACACACACAATATATTTTGCAACTGAAGACTATCATGGACGGACACCCGTGATGTATCCTACCTAATTATGAAATTATTTTATCTCTAGTAATACCAGTCTTATGATTAGCATATTTATACTGCTCCTGCTGCAGTGTTGGCTTGTAATATTAGAACACAGGTAAAACTGAAGCAGATATGAACGCCACACAGGTGGTGGTGGTGGTGTGCTGCTGTCATGTCATTGCCTGATTTGAAAGGTACACACATCTGTTAGTTTCTAATGTCTGCTGTTTATATCTATTCTTTTTTTCTGAATGCCAAAGTTTATCATGTTTTTAGATGTGTAAGATGAGTATTTGAGTGGAGGAAGCTTTAGGGACTACTGACATGTTCAAGTCAGCATGTAGAGCATCTAGTCAGGAGTTGCATAATGGAAATAATGGAAATAAGGATTGCCATGAGTTATATTCAAACTATAACTGAACATGCAGTATTGGATCTCCCATGGCATACAAATTTGTGTTGTTGTTTTTGCAGAGAAAGGTAAATGAGCATTCATGATTTTTAAGGTATAAAAAATATTATTATGATTCATGTGCAATGGAGTAGCTCATCACAAATTGAATGTATTCTTTGAGATTAATCTTTGTTGATCAGAGAATGGTTGGATCGTGCCATAGCCCAATAATCCAATAGTATACACATATACAATAACCTTAAGCCAGAAACTTGTATCAAACACACACATCTCACCATGAAGACAACATAAACATAAAGGAAAAATACTTCACTGAGAACAGTTATGTAAAACAGGTATATCCTGAACTCTACCATATATATATATATGTGTATGTCCCTAGTGTGTTGACAGAAGACAAATAAATAACATATATCTTTAAAGAGTGTCATGGAAACAAAAAACCACTCCACCTGTACAATATTTTACCAGCTGGGGATGATTTCTGAGACAGGCTTGTCCATGGCGAAGCAGATCTTGCAGATGAATAGAAGCTACATGAAACCTCTTCATTCCAACAAAATGTTTGTCTCTGGCACTTTGCCATTATCAAGAAGCTGTCAACAAATAACAGTAAAGGCATATTCTCTTTGCTGAAAGGTAATAAAGGTGTTCCATGTAGCTACAATGGTCATTTCATTCATCTGCAATATTTCACCACTATCATGAACATACTCTTGTGCAGGAAACAGAATACATATCAAAATCAGTCTGTCAGGTAAGATAAATGCTTATCCTCACTGTGTCACTGGATGAATTTCATGAGGTGACATTACTTAGCCTGATAAACTGGTTTTAGGAGACATTCCTTCAATCAATGCAAGAAGTGTAATATCAACACTATCAGTCATAAACCTTATTCTGCAATACAAACTTTCAATCCATGCTGTTTTGGCATTATGTATATATCTCGATCACTTTTCACGTTACGCAAACCATTACTAATCTCAAGTTGCAAGGATTTGTTTATATCAACAGAAGTGCAGGATTTCTAAGCTTACTTGTTCGTCAAAACAACCAACACACACAGGTGGGCAAAACTGCTGCTCTGCCACACCTTAGCTGTAGGAGCACAACCCCTATTTCTTTCCTCTCCTGAGTGAATAGAGTCTATGGGATGCAAGGAGACATATCACAACTAGTACATACCAAGGAAGGTTGTCAATTCCTTTGTTGCAGAAGGTACTTGCAACATGCTTAGAACTTGGTGGTGAAGATGTGCCATCTATCACATATTTGGTTTCAGTTATACCAGTGCTGTATCAAACAAAACAGTCCTTGGCACAACACCACCACCAAACTCTGCTTCACAAAGTGTGGAGACTTGTAACAAAGCTTAGTGAAAAACAATATTGCACTGTGAAGCACCCACAATTAACTAATATATCTTGTTGATCCACTAAAAATCAGTGGCAGTGATAGAGTGAAACTGGAGCAGGTGCAATTGCTATTATTCCACAAAAACTTAACAAAACTAGAAGATTTAGCAACAGCCAATGTGCCGCCCTCAATTAAAACTATGAGCTTCAACATATAAAGTACCTCAAATTCACCTTCAGATCAAGTGACTAACAATTCGGAAAAAGAAATACATCTAGTAATTCATTCACACCCACTAGGAACAACTAATGAGCATAGGTACATTTCAGAAAACAAAGTAATCAGTGTCAATAAGGAGTGCCAGAGTGGAGTAAGAAGAGCTGTAGTACAACAAGAGGAAAGTCTACATAGAAAAATAAAGATTTGCCACCAAACCTCTAAGCTAAGTGAGCAGAGGAAGATAGAGCAGGGCAGGTGATGAGAGGCAAGGAAGGAAGGAAGGGAGGCAGGTGTCACTCCATCAAGTGGTGAATGTTGTGGTGGTCAGTGAACCGGTCAAGAGCATCCAAGTTCTCCCACCACAACGGCAAGAACTTCTGAGCGATGAGATTGAACCAGGGAGTGATGGGGACGTTGTTCTCCCGCAGCTCCCTCAGGAACCTCTCAAAGTCCTCCCTCTTCACATACTGCACATCCTCCACCTCATTATCGTTGGGGTTGAGACTGACATCCTTCTGCAGAAAGAGGATGTAGTCCATCTCGTGTTCACCCCACATGCCGTCCGAGGGGCTGGCGTAGTGGATGCGAGTGAGGTAAGTGAAGTCACTCGGCCTGGCCTGCTCCTGAGGGACGCCGAGTTCAAACTCCAAGCGTCTCTGTGCAGCATTCCTTACCCCGAGGGCACCCTCCTCAATGGTCTCCCTCGGGGTGTGCAGCGGGTGAGAGCAGCAAGTGTTGGTGTAGTGTCCAGGGAAGGTGATCTGAGGACAAGCAGTGCAGCAACATACACGTCAGTACTTCATGTTCCTGTTTGTTAAAATTAGCAAACTTATAATGAATACTTTCAAATGCATATTCAGCCCAAGACTTGCTCCTGTACATTGTAATTGGATGAACAGTACAAGAAAACTTCATCTCATGAGTTACAAGTGCTCAGGACAAAATTTTCTACTGTTACTAATGTTACTTATTAAAAGAATGTTTATGGCTGATATACAAAATTGTGTTAGTGACAAGCCACAATGATCATCAAGTGTTCTAAAGGATTACTTAAAATACAAGGATACACACAAAAAAAATATCATTACTCAGAAGAAATGGAAGGGAAAACTACATCATCGAAATAAATTTAGTTTTAGAAATAGGTGCAACTGAACTGATAGTAATAAGATTAAGAAGTGGTTAATACAAACATTAAAGAATGATTAAATATAACCAGTTCCAGCCCAGCACAGTCACCTTGGTGTGTGCGCGGCGGTGCACCAGCAGCTCCCTGTCAGAGTTGAAGAGAAAGACACTGAAGGCACGGTGGAGGGGCGAGGAGCCGCCACGCATCAGGTGGCAGTGCCGCTTGGAGGCCGCACCAAGAGGGACGTCCGCCTCGTCTACCAGGATGCACGGCTCCTCAAGAAGGGCCAGCTGCTGCGGGTCAAGGTCTTCCTCCAGACACTGCTGCCTCTGCTTGCTGCTGCTGCTGCTGCTGTGCCTGCAATGGGGCTGAAGCTGCACAGGGAAAGAGGAAGTTCAGGTGAACCTTGTATATCATTCATTGTTGTCTATTTGTTTATTCATTTACATTTACATACTTTCAAATTTAAGTAGGTACAGAATAATCCTGAGCACAGTCAGGATTTAAAGTGTCAGCTTCAATAATGTATGTGTGAATATGTTTATGATTATGTGAAAATAATTGTACATACAGCATGTTAGACATTCATGATGATTAAAAGTGTATCTTGTAGCCTAACTGAACAGGTATTAAATGTGAAATTATAAACTTATTCTACCCTGGACTAGTGTTAAAAAAAAACTTCTTCCCTGAATGGACACAGGATCTGTACCCAGTGTGGCTGATCTCAACAAGCAAGGAGCAGCACGTCACCTACCGAGACTGAGGCAGCCGGTGTCACTCTGCTGGGGAGCTGCCCCAAGGCACGCTGCACTGCACCACCAACCATCCTGCCCAGGGCCACCATAGTGCTCTGCAGGGGTGGAGGGGGAGGGGGAGGCATCAGCATTCTCTCCTTGTAATGTCTCCACCAAGAGTGTTTACTTAGCAGCTAACTAGCCTGTTGTCTCTCATCAGGACATGGTACTTCACTATCACTATCTAAACTGTGAACACTACCATAATTACAGCCGTGGAAACAAGTAGGTATGGACACAGTATTGCCAGTGTATTTGCTGCAAGTTGTAACAGGTTTAACATTTTATTATAACCTATTGACAAACAAACAAATACATTAAACCCACAATGATAGCGAACTGTTGTGGCACGTGGCTGGTATACCTATCTTGGTGGGGGTGGACACTGCCGTCACTCTTGCTGCTGCCGTTGTGTAGAGCTGCGAACACGTTAAACTTCTGCTGGTGTAGATCCTGGCGTCACTGTCACCGTCACCACACGCCCTCACCAGTAGCCAGAGGGGATGTACAGCAGCGACACTGAAGCACGCTGAGGGGCAGACTGGTGCTTCCCGTCACTCACTCACTCACTGGCTGGCTGGGGGTGTCTGTCCCTCTCTCTCTCCTCTTCCTCCCCAAGATGTGCTGATAGGATGGTTAGCGGCAAAGTCACATCATCAGGGTGGACCACCGCCTTACCACCACCACCACCACCACCAGCAGCTGCGTATATTACAGTTATTTTTACGTGGTTCTGTTTACATCACATTGCCACAGCTGTTAGTCTTTATAACGGCTCGTCCTCTCCCTCCCTCCTCCTTCCCTCCCTCCCTCATTTCCATTGTCAATTTATCTCTTTCCTAACATGCTATTTACCAGATAACCTTCCCTCGCCCTTCCTGCCTCCTTCCCTCCCTCCCTGCATTGCTGACTCAAGGAATGTTTTGCCCTTAAGCCTTTCCTTCATTCCTCCCCTCCTCCCCTACTCGTGTCTCTGAAAGGAAACTGATACAAATCTTCAGACACACCTCCATGGACTTTGTTATCTATATTGTTGTGTCTATTAATAGTTCTTTCCTTTTCTTCTCCTGTGACTGAGAGTTTTAAGCCTTAAGGAGTAGTTACAGGTGTCATTGATCAGTGGTTTGTGTTGGTAGCAAGTCTGTTGGTTGAAATGCAAGGATATTATTAAGATCCTTGGTTAAATGCTTCTTCTATCGGTCTTCCTTCTTCCAATGGCCTTATTTATCGTTTTTATTATATTTCCCCTCCCCCTTTTCCCCACTCTCCATCTCTCCTCCCCCCTGAAGGCAGTATACCGTCATAATTATCCTTCTTTTCCTCTTTATCTTCCTAACCTCCAATCACTGAATAATAACGAATGATTGAATTAATGGGTCGATAAATAACACATGAACATACCCAATTTATCATTGCATCACTCTAAAATATAGTCAGATATACTTTTTTCTACAACCATAGTTAAAACTCCCAAAGCAAGATAAAACACAATAATAAAAACACATAAACCATTAAACCCAACACATTTGGAGGAAGAGGGTGATTTAATACTGTAAATTGTAATGTATTGAATAAGAGGAGAAGGGAGAGAGACAACCATAGTTAAAACTCCCAAAGCAAGATAAAACACAATAATAAAAACACAAACCATTAAACCCAGCGTATTTGGAGGAAGAGGGTGATTTAATACTGTAATTTGTAATATATTGAATAGAGGGGGAAGGGAGAGAGAGAACCATCGGGCCAGCTGGAGAGGACGTGGCCACAACAACACTGACTGACTGACAGCTGACCGGCGGTGTGGCACGTCATGATCGGCTCCTTCAAGCAAATTAAAAAGGACGAGGAGGATGGTGAGTAGCCTGAGTGGTGGGAATAAGCAGTGCACGCCCCCATGTGTGTTCCCAGGTGGTGTGGTGGCGCTAACTGACACAAAAAGAGAGAGAGAGAGGGGTCATGGCGTTACACCTTCCCTCGTCCTAGATTCTTGAATGTTAACAGTTGTGGTTGAGTTGTGTGTTGTTGTATGTGTTGTGTGTGTGTGTGTTTGTCCGTGCGTGATGAGCAGCTGTGTGGAGGGAGGGGGGAAGGTTGGATATTGGATTAAATTGGGGGGTATATGATAGGTTTGAAGGCGTTAAGGTAGTCAGTGTTCCTTTTTTTTGGTTCATGGTGGCTTAGAAAACCTTCGCTAATATTTTACTTTGCTACCGTGAATAAAGATGGATTTAATTGGGATAGTATTGGGATAAGGTGTGTGTGGTGTGTGTGTGTGTGTGTGTGTGTGTGTTTGTCATGATTCTTTCAAACTTAATAAATGTCAAACTTAAAACCTGACTGTGATATTAGTATGTGTAGTTATAACTGAATATTCATCTATATAGTAGTGTCATGTTTTCAATGATGCTTTCAGAATCTTCATGTTCATGCAGCATTTGTTATACGTTGATGTGTAAGGCTGTTTGTGACAATGTTAGCTTATTTCAGGAAGGCTTGTTTGTAAGCGATAGATGATCACATTGTTCATCTCTTTCAGTATGATGTAAATTTGTAGCAGTAGAGAATTGATGAATCAGTAATTTTTTTTATTGACGATAATGTTTCCTGGAACACTTATAAACTTGATATGAAAGTAGTAGTGGATGAGATGTGTGTGTGTGTGTGTGTGTGTGTGTGTCATCATTCCTTCATGCAGTGAGTGAGGCACAGTGGTGGGCCAGAGTGTGCCTGCCTGTGTCGCAGCAAACCCCCACTCACCCTTCCTGTCTTGGCACACACAGGGGGGGGCAACCCATACCACAGCACGGACAAGACGTCGGTGCTGCAGGAGGCGCGGGTGTTCAACGAGACCCCGGTGAACGTGAAGCGCAGCACTCACGTCCTCACCAAGATCCTGTACCTGCTGAACCAGGGGGAGACGCTGGCCACCAAGGAGGCCACCGACGCCTTCTTTGCCATGACCAAGCTGTTCCAGAGCAATGACCTCGTGCTGCGCCGCCTTGTATACCTCGGCATCAAGGTACGTATATACCTCGGGCTGGATGGATGGATGGCTGTCTGTCTGTCTGTCTGTCTGTATGTCTGTCTGTCTCTCCTTGTGGCGGTCTGTCTTTCTATCTATATGTCCTTCTTTTTCTGTGTCTGTCTCTCTCTCTCTCTCTCTCTCTCTCTCTCTCTCTCTCTCTCTCTCTCTCTCTCTCTCTCTCTCTCTCTCTCTCTCTCATCCCTTCTTGTGTCTGTGTTTATCTATCTTTCCTTGTGTCTGTGTTTATCTATCTTTCCTTGCGTCTGTGTGTCTTAGTAATGATAAATTGTGTGCTGGTGTGTGTGGTCTTCAACACTTTCATGTACTACTGTGGTTATTTTTCACTTCATCTTTTTATTCAGTGTAAGAATTGTTTGCCCACGTAAGAATAGAATAGAAAACAAACCATATCTGTCTTTTTAATGGTACAAAATTATGTGAGACTTGGATAACTATAAGATTAGCGTCTCGGAAATAGGTTAAAGGGATAATATATTTGGTAGTGGCAGGAATTAAAGATTTTTGCTATAGAGGTAATATTTCAAAGTGGTGACCATAGTTAGTTTTAGTTTCATAGATTAACATGTCCCTCCCTTCCCATCCCTTCCCTTCCCATCCCTTCCCTTCCCTTCCCCTCCCCTCCCTTCCTTTCCCTTCCCTTCCCTTCATCCTGCAGGAGCTGTGCAACATTGCCGAGGACACCATCATCGTCACCTCCTCCCTCACCAAGGACATGACAGGCAGGGAGGACATGTACCGGGCACCCTCCATCCGTGCCCTCTGCAGGATCACTGATGTAAGCAACAAACACACACACACACACACACCTGCCTTTGCTCATTAACTACCATTCTTTCACACTTTTATTCAGTTAGTCATGCATTACTTGATTCACCACTTCCCCACTAACTACAAAACACTACTTACTTATTCATTGATCCTCCATCCATTCATTCATTTATTCATTAGCTCCTTTATCCAGACTCACTCACTTGTCTTGGTCTTTTATCCTCTCACTTCTATTATTGGATCACTCAACACAGCATCACCGCAGTGTTCTTGGTATATACCCTTCATTCCTGTGATGAGATTTGAACTGCACCTCATATTTGTTACTCTCATCTGTCACTTAACATCACTAGTTATCTCATACATTTTCATAATCAAAACTATAATACCTATGACATCCCCAAGAGATTTCTATCAGCATCACTTCCTTACCTGAGATTCATCCTTACCTTCCCCCCTGCAGGCGTCCATGATGCAGGCCATTGACCGCTACATGAAGCAGGCCATCGTGGACCGTGCCCCGGGGGTGAGCAGCGCCGCCCTGGTGTCCTGCCGCCACATCCTGAAGGACTCTCCGGAGGTGGTGAAGCGCTGGGTCTCGGAGGTGCAGGAGGCTCTCAGCTCAGACTGGTGAGTGGGGAGAGGCTTGGTGGTGCGGGGGAGGAAGGCAGGCTACACTCTCTTTGTTGTATTAGATAATGTGGAATTGTAAGTCTTTTTTTGTGTGTGTGTTATTATATTCCTCTCCTCTGACTGGCTGTCTTTACCCTCTTTCTCATTGTTGGAATGTTGTGTCTCTTGCTATCTTCTGTTGCTACTTTCATGCTAACTGGTCGTGGTCTGGTCTTGCTAACTGCATTCCTCCCCTCCTCCCCTCCTTCCCTGCATGAAGTTTTCTTTGGTCTCTCATCCCTATTCTCTCCAATTCACTAATGCAAAAGTTAACCAGTTCTATTAATCATTCATACCTTTCTCTGGTAAACTCTGGAACTCCCTGCCTGCTTCTGTATTTCCAACTTCCTATGACTTAACTTTATTGAAAAGGAAAGTATCAAGACATTTATCCCTTTCTTTTGGCCAACTCTCTCAGACTTGCAAGGGGACTGGCAACTAAGTGGGCCTTTTTTAATTACTTTTTATGTTTTCCTTGGCCAGCTTTTTCCTCTGACATAAGAAAAACTTGGAGTGTGTAATGTCGTATGTGAAATCCTTCCAGTAAGTGAATGACATGTGTGGTGTTGTGTTTCAGTGTGATGGTGCAGTTCCATGCGCTGGGAGTGTTGCATCAGCTCCGCAAGTCAGACAAGCTGGCCGTGACCAAGCTGGTGTCCAAACTTACTTCCTCCAGCCTGCGCTCACCCTACGCCATCTGTCTCCTGGTGAGTGCTGATGGTGGTGACTGTTGTAACATATGACAGTAGTAGTAGTAGTAGTAGTAGTAGTAGTGATTATGGTCGCTGTTGTTATTGTTGCGGTTTATCATTTGTATTGTACTTGAATTGATATAAATGTGTGAATTGTTATTATTTTTTAAAAATAAGTATTAGATTTTTAAACATTTATTGATGATAAACTAATTAAATAAGACATACAGGTTTCTTTGGAAAATAAATGTAATGATACTTTAATGATTTGTCTTTTGTGTAGCCAGTTTTACGGAAATTTATCTGCTAGAGAATATTATGGCTTGGAAATAGAGGAGCTTGAAGAGAGACACTGAGGAGGAGCAGAAGGTGATGGAGACAAGACAGTGTATGTACGCCAGCCAGGTGACTGACGCCTCCCTCCCACACCCTCATGCCCACAGATTCGCATTGTTGCACGCCTCATTGAAGAGGACGAGGTTGGCTACGACTCCCGGCTGTCAGACTTCCTGGAGTCCATGCTGCGCCACAAGGCCGAGATGGTGACCTACGAGGCGGCCAATGCCATCGTCACTCTCAAACGCTCCTCGGCCCGGGACCTTCCCCCGGCCATCTCCGTGCTGCAGCTCTTCCTGTCCAGCCCCAAGCCAACCCTCAGGTGAGACAGACAGGAACAGACAGACAGGTAGATGTGGGGCAGATAATATGGCAACATCTTTATTGTATTGTATTGTATTGTTACTTTATAAGACAGACATATGTTGCTTGATATTAATAAGGTTGAAAATGCTCCCCCATCTCCTGTATTAAGAAAAGACATTGTGTAACAAATGCATTTTGTCACTTTATTACATCTGACATAATAGGCGTATAAGTAAGTCAAAGTTGAACATTTCACTGCAGATGTGATATACATGTGAAAAGTGATAGTAAAGCCATTATAATTTGCAACCTATGATGGCACCACTGTGGACCACCATGGTACTTCATACAGTAGGTAGTGGTCCTTGCTATGAAGCCACAGTCCCCTCCTCCAGGGAAGGGTGTGGTGGTCACCTCACACACCACACCCAGCCGCTGTTCCTCCTTCCCTCTGTATTGGGTGGCATGTGGAGGGCACCTGAGGAAACCTGGGGAAGGTGAACTGTGGAAACACTGATGATCTCACAGTGGCCTTTTGTCCCAGGTTAAGAGATCCCATCCATCTCAGTCCAGTAGGCCTAAAGAGAGATGAGTGGTGTGGTGGTGGCCACATGCAGCTACAGAACATGCCTCTTAATTTTCCCCACTGCTCCACTGACCAGTATCAGGCACACACTGTAAGCAACACCTGTGTGTGCCTGTACTCCTGACTCTTCTTTTCTACTTGTATCTTTGTGAAGCCTAATTTTTTACTGGCCTGTGTTGCTGTCGTCGCTGTGAAGAAGAAACTGGCATCTTCTCGTTCTCACCACCACCCACGACATGCTTTGACAGGTTTGCAGCGGTGCGCACCCTGAGCAAGGTGGCAATGACGCACCCCAACGCTGTCACTGCCTGCAACCTGGACCTGGAAAACCTCATCCAGGACGTGAACCGGTCCATTGCCACACTCGCCATCACCACACTGCTCAAGACGGGATCAGAAGGCTCTGTGGACCGCCTCATGAAGTCCATCTCCTCCTTCCTCAATGACATATCGGATGAGTTCAAGATTGTTGTGGTGGAGGTGAGTGTGCTGTCTGTCTGTCTGTGTGTGTGTGTGTGTGTGTGTGTGTGGCCATGAATGCAGTGTAGTGCAGGGGAATGCTATCAATCACATTTCCATATGACACACCAAGATCATTATTTGAGTGGCGCTGTGGTCCTCTTCCCACTGTGCAGGCGCTGCGTTCCCTGGCCCTGAAGTACCCAAGGAAGCAGGCGGTGTTGATGGTCCAGCTGGCCGACATGCTGCGTAGTGAGGGTGGTCTGTCCTACAAAGAGGCAATTGCCAGCACCATCATCACCATCATTGAGGACAATCCTGAGGCCAAGGAGAAGGGTGAGATACTAATACATTTACCCACAATTCATATTAGATTCTTAAGGACGCAGTTTTTTTTGTAGATGAACTTCTTGTCTTAAAATCCACCTTAACCTCTTGAAATTGGTGTCGTACTTGACCTATGACCTCATCACCAGTAAATTTGAAGCTGCTGGTGAGGTGATGGCAAAAGTACAACACCAATCTCAGGAGGTTAAGATGGATTTTAACACTAGAAATTCATCTAAGAAAAAATTACATACTTCCCCAGATTTATTGGAAAAATAGATGTCTAAACTATTCACTTATGGTTGTGAAGCTCTAAAGTGCACAGAGAGAGAGAGAGAGAGAGAGAGCACAAGTGACCGTTTAATTATTCCTTCCCCCAGGGCTGGACCATCTGTGTGAGTTCATTGAGGACTGTGAGCACACCACCCTGGCAGTGCGCATCATCCACCTGCTGGGGCGGGAGGGACCACGCACTCGCCAGCCGTCCAGATACATCCGCTTCGTGTACAACAGAGTCATCCTGGAGGTGAGTGTGTCTTGGTACTGGATCGGGGAGTGTGAGCTGTGAATCATTTAGTATTACGGTTACAGGGAGTTCTTGATATGCTTGACTTTATATTGCATGAATTCAAAATAGCACAGTGTCAGAAAATAGGGTTTTTTTTCTCATATTACACAGATTCTTTAAAATAATATGGATTTCCAACACCTCCCACCCTTTAACATAGTGTGTGTGTACAGTTTACTCCAGTTCTGCGGGCACAACACACTGTACTGTTCCCTGCACCACCACCACCACCACCACACCACACCAGTCTTTGTAACACCTCACAACACCACCCTGTACTGTTCCCTGCACCACCACCACACCACACCAGTCTTTGTAACACCTCACAACACCACCCTGTACTGTTCCCTGCACCACCACCACACCACACCACACCAGTCTTTGTAACACCTCACAACACCACCCTGTACCACCACCAGACCGCAGCAGTCCGGGCCGCAGCAGTGTCGGTGTTGGCTAAGTTTGGTGCTCAGTGTGACGGTCTGCTGCCCAACATCCTGGTGCTGCTGCAGCGGTGCATGATGGACACTGAGGATGAGGTGCGGGACAGAGCCACCTACTACCACGCCATCCTGGCCACTCGCGACTCCACCCTCATCCACCGCTACATCCTCAACCCCCCTCAGGTGAGACACACACACACACACACTATAGATTCCTGAAACTCAAGAAATTAAATTGTGGAAGAAATATTGATGGGTACAGTTTTCCTCATACAATTGTGAATAGATGGAAGGATCTTGGTGAGGAAACCGAATGCCAGAAGTGTTAGTACTTTTAAGAAGAAACATGATAATGGATATAGAGACAGGAAGGATATTGTGAGATGACATACTACTTCCCTCCCATAAACCACAACTGCATCAGAGAATACACACTTGCATATTCCTACCTCAGCACATTGAACACAGAGAAAGTGCCTTGTGAGATGTGTCAAGTTCTCAGATATTTATGAGAGAGAGATAGGGAGAGAGAGAGAGATGTGTGGCAAGTGACTGAAATAGATGGTTTTGAAAGATATGAAATCACTGTAATGCAACTGAACAATTAATACAGCTGAATCACTAGAGGGAGTTTGTTAGCACTAAACACTCATTCAAGGCACATGCAAAGAACTTATGTAAGCTTGGAAGGAGGGAAAGAGAGAGAGAGAGAGAGAGAGAGAGAGAGAGAGAGAGAGAGAGAGAGAGAGAGAGAGAGAGAGAGAGACATATATTAACTCATTCCATATATAGTTTCCAGACACAAATTATGCACTGAAGACAACAGAAGTTCACTCACAAATTACAATCCTCTTTACATTGCAATGGGTGACAACAACAACATTACTTCACTCACACCCCCCCCTCCCCCTTTCCCTGCCTCAGTTTGCCCTGCCCAGCCTGGAGCGAGCGTTGGTCCAGTACCTGCAGTCCCCCGCCATGGAGCCCTTTGAGACCCGCACAGTGCCCACCGCCCCACCACCACAGGAGGAGAAGAAGGCACCCAGCATCATGGAAGTGGCTCCTCCCCCTGAAGAAAGGGTCGTTCCTACACATGAAAAGTTAGTTCATGTCCTTTGTGTCCGCTGTGAAAGGAACAGAGGTTAGGTTAGGTTAGGTTAGGAAGGAAGTTAATGATATCTAATGCACTTATATACCAGCAGACAGTCCAGTATTTGCCGTTCCATCCTCCATGCCTCAGTACGTTCCCTTGCCCCCCCCCCCCCAGGTATGCCGAGCAGCTGTCCGCCATCCCACAGTTCACTCACCTCGGGCCGCTCTTCAAGTCCTCAGCGCCGGTGGAGTTAACGGAGGCAGAGACGGAGTACATGGTCCGCTGCATCAAGCACACCTTCCAAAGCCACATTGTTCTGCAGGTGAGGGGGTGGTGGTGGTGGTGGTGTGGTGTGGTGGTTTGTTTGTGTTGTGTTGTCTTGTGGTATTATACTCTCTCTTTCTCTCTCTCTTAATACTTTTAGTTCCTCCTCTCACTTTCTCTTCGTCTTTCCCTTCCCCCTCCCTTTTTGCCTCTCCTGCCTCTCTCCCTCCCTCCATCCTTCCATCACTCATCATTCTCTCCCTCTCACTTTTCCTTGCATCCTTATTAATCCATCCGTCCTCTTCTCCCTTATTTACTTGCATTCCTCAACTACTGATCATATCTCCCCCTTTCTCTTTCCATTCATCTTCATCACTCTCCCTGATTTTTCTCATTTACTTACCCTCCCTGAGCCACTTCTCTTGATCTCCACTTCTTACCTCATTACTCACCTTTCCTCCCTTCCCTCATTCCAGTTTGATTGCACCAACACCCTTAATGATCAGCTGCTGGAGTCTGTCAGTGTGGTGGTGGAGGGTGAGGGGTGGGTGGTGCAGGCATCCCTCCCCTGTGCCTCGCTGCCTTACTCTCAACCTGGCTCCTGTTACATCCTCTTGCCCATTCCTGAAGATATCATGGCTACTACTGGTGAGGAAATGTGTGGGGTTTTTTATGGGTGTTATGTGGGATTCAGTTTTGGTTTCTTAGGTGATGTAGTAAAGATGCTTTGTAATTTCATCCTCATCCCATTATACCCTATCATTATTTTAGTATGTTTGTGTGTTTGTTTGTGTGTATGGTGTGTTTTTTGCTGTCCTGTCTCTTTAATTGCTGCGATCCATTAACCTTCACAATATAAAAGTTTGCTTGCATACAGAAGAGAAAGGAGAAAAGATCTTTTTTTTTTTATTTCTTGACTTTCCATCACCTTTTCCTGAGGCTCACATCATGTCAATATTCCTCCTCTCCATTCCTTCCACAGGCACCCTTTCAGCCACTCTTAAGTTCACCGTCAGGGACTGTGACCCAGCCACCGGGGAGCCAGATACTGATGAAGGCTATGAAGACGACTATACGGTGAGTAGAGGCAGTGAGTGAGGCAACAGTGGGTGGTGGGTGGTGGGTGACTGAGGGTGACAGTACAGTGTATTATGTTGTGGTTTGTTTCTTGTTAGTGTGCCGTGGTGTGGTGTGGTGGTGGTGGTTCTTTAATTGCTTGGTTTGTATATTTGTTTATGAATGTGTGTGTTTTGTGAGGTTTCATTATTGTCTTCATGGTACTGGTGATGAGGTCCTTTGCAGTCAGAGTTCAGGGGGATTCCTGCAGCTCAGCACTGATATCAGTTTTCAGTTCCTCCAATCTTTATTTTTCACTTGTTGAATAATATTTCTACACAGTGAGTATTAACCCTCTCACTCCGTGGTGGCAGTGTGACAAGTGTGCATGTCTTATTCAAGGTTATGTGGCGTGCAAAACTTCAAAGCACTACTATTATTATTATATCTAGCAATGATTACAAAACTGACAGCTTTCACTTTCCCATTGTTGCACAGCTGGAAGACGTGGAGATCACCGTGGCAGACCATGTGCAGCGAGCAGCGCGCAGCAACTTTGCCGCTGGTTGGGAGGAGCTGGGTGCCACCAATGAGCTGGAGGACACCTTTGCCTTGTCTGCCATGAGCACGCTGGAGGAGGCAGTGACGCAGATTACACAGTTCCTTGGCATGCATCCCTGTGACCGATCAGACCGCATTCCAGAGGGCAAGAGCTCCCACACCTTATACCTTGCAGGTGGGTTAGGAAGTGTTGGTGGTGTCTGCTGCTATTTACTTTTTTTAATTTATACAATGAATGCTGATGAGATAATGGCTAAAGTACAACACCAAACACCAATTTTGGGAGGGTAACATGGATTTTTAAGACTAGAAATTCATGTAAGAAACAGTTAAAGTTACATACTTAAGGAACACTGTTAATATGAGTCCTGTCCTCAGTCAACACACTCTTTTCCTCCCCACAGGCACCTATCGAGGAGGTCACGAGGTGCTGGTGCGTGCCAAGCTTGCCCTGGCCAACGGGGTCACCATGCAGCTGACGGTTCGCTCCGATGACCCAGAGGTTTCTGAGGTCATCGCGTCGGCTGTGGGTTAAGACGGTGGGTGAGCCGCGGCAGGAGAGATGTTGTCTATATGCAGAAAGAACAGGATATACGTGTTGAAAGTTTTTTTTTATCATATAGTATCTATGAACACACTGAAGCACTACGATAGGGTTATATTGTGTTGTCTGTTATTGTTGTTATTCTTATTTTCATTATTATTATTATTATTACCTTTATTATTATGAATGTGATGTTATTTTTAATCACTACAAAGGGACCTTTTCTGTTTGCTTTGTGTTAGTTTATCTTAAAGAAACAAGCCAGTGAATAACAATATTAAAGTGGACTTCCAGGATCACAGTGTTCTTAATCCCACCTTCTGCTTGGCTCACTTCTTGGAGGACACAGTGGCACCTTTGAAATTGCCTGACATGGAATCAAGAGACAGTGAAAGGCATAATATCCTCAGTATACAGCAAAAGAAATGAAAAAAATCAAACATTCTGTGGCGTCCCACCACTGTGTGTGTGTGTGGTAAGGGACATCTTCACGTCTCTGATCACTCCATTAATTTCACTAACCCACTCACAGTCTTTTAATTTCCAAGCTTATTTTTCCATTCATTTTTCCATTTTAATAAAGCTCTTAACATTCGTACTATGCAATCATACAATGTATTTTTTCCAGGCACCACACATTACCCTAATAGAATTTGTCCACTAAAGCAAGGAGTGGTCACAAAAGATGACTTTCCCTGTGTCAACCTCTCAAACAATGAATATGCTATAAGCTTACATGATTTAGAAAATAATGTATGAGGGACTAACCTTAAGTGCCATGTAGTTATTTCCTCTCAGCCTTTTTTCAAGCTAAGGAGGAGTGAGTTTGTGCAATGTGACGCTCCTGTTGCTAGGAGGAGTTTTAATTGCAAATATCTCTGATGTATTTGTAATGTGAAAATAATTGTCCTTTCCAGACAAGAGGAAATTAATTGACATGTATGGTTTTGAAGGATAGATTTTTACCTTTAAGTAGATCTGCTTTTGTCATTTGATGGCACCATGTCCAACAGGATGATACATGTATGTAATGTCAAAACCTTCCACAGTATCCCATTCTGCCATCTTTGTTTTGATATATATATATATATATATATATATATATATATATATATATATATATATATATATATATATATATATATATATATATATATCCATGCTGCTGTCTCTATCTGTGATGCCTTGCTGTTTCTGGGAACACTTCCCAACAAGATGGCCATGGCAGAAGTGTCTCCTCTTCCTATCCCAACAGCTGGTTCGAGCACTTGGCCTTATCTGACTAACCTCATGTTGCCAGCCTCTAAGTGGCTCTCCTTTCCTGGTGACACTAACTTTGCTTACAGACACTTTACTTACAAGGTGTTTGCTCTTCATGCTCTCATTATGTCCATACCATCTCACTCAGTGTATCGCTTTTCACTCATTCCACTCCTGCCGATTGGTTTGCACCATTGTTCATACCACACCTCGTGCTCATACATTATTCTCACCCTCTACAATCTACATCCTTTCACTAGACATGTTGCTCTCAAATAATTGAACTCTATTATTGTACTCTGTTCCACTGAGCTACCTACTGTGATGCCTATCCCTTATACACTCCTTAGGATTAGCAACATCTAAGTGTCCAGTTACTCCTGTCAAGCTCACATTGTCTTTTTGTGAGCTCAAGGACACTAATGCAGCCAGTGGTCCCATAGAAAGGTGGGTGCCAGCCAGGGTTATTATTTCTCTATACCATGAGTGTTAACATTGACAAATATTGACATGTAAATTAATATTGCTTTACTTGAAAATGTGATGTGAATGTGACTGAGGATATCAAGTATTTTCTCTCTCTCTCTCTCTCATATGTTTTTCTATTGAAATGGATACTTGCATGTTGTTTATCCTTTTTTTCCTGGTTACCTCTTGACTGTTCTTTGTGTAGTGCTGTGTTGAACAATACTCCATTAATATTTCCTGATCCAGCAAAGGTCACTTGTACATTTGACTACCCATGAGCACATTAGGTTCACATGAAGGTAAATCAAGGGCATCTTTGTCACAGATATTTATTGCACCAATAAAAACCCTGGGATAAAAAAAGCACAAGATACATTTCTCAACACAGACCATGGTATCTTCTCTCACCACAACGAAGGGCCATGTGCTGTACTACCAAACTAACACTTATTTTCAGTTTCACAGCTAAAAATTCATGTACTTAATTGTTGTGATAAGGCCACTTGTAGGGGGACACTGGTGTATATAGACATTTATACAAGTATGGGAAATTTGGATTCTAGACTACAGAAAAACAGGGAAAGGAAATAATATGGAATGTCTTGGATCACGTTAAATGAGCTAAAAACATCACAATTTTATTCAACAAGCTACCAAGAGTATATTTTGTGCTTGAAGAACGCAAGAGTAGCAATATAATTTTATGCACTAAAGCCAGGAGAGTTTTAACAAGCTAATAAGAGCAAGACATGTGTTAGAGGTGAATCAGATGTCTGAATTCACAGATCCATGGTTGGTATCTCATGAATGGGGTTCTTTCAAGATATTATATATATTTTTTCAAATGGCAAAAAATTTCACCATATTATATTGAATGATTTCTTACTGTTACAACATTCCATTACAGTGATTACAAGTGTTCAGCAATATAACTTTTCTTATTTGTAACACTGTTTGTGCATAGTAAGGATGGTAAGGAGGTTCATCCAATGTCAAACATAGGTACACGTTGCTTTCAAGATAATGCAGACACACAGATCATCTAACACATCTCCAGTGAGTGTGTAAATATGTAGTAATGGGAGGAGGGTGGTTTGTACCAAAGGTAATTGTACTTTTCTGATATACAAGCAACAGCTTTCAGCTTTAGGCCACAACATTTGTAATGCCCATGTAATATCAGCTCAAACTCAACCATGCATTTTCACATAATATATTATACTGTATTACCAGGAGGATTATTTTCATACACTAAAATATATTTAATCTTCAAATTGGTGAGTTACAATTAAAAATCTTTATACTCGAGATGCTTTCATTTAAAAATGTCAACTATCCACTGCACTAATAGACTGACCTATAATTACCAACAAGATATACTCTGAATATATATATATATTATCAACAAAAGTTCCTTACAAAATTGACAAGAGAGGCCAGAAAGAAGTCTGGCATCCACAGCCTAGAGCAGCAGCAGCAGCAGCAGTGGGCATCAGATACCCACCCCAGCCATACTGTGCCTAGCTGCCACCACACCACCGTTTTGTACCTCAAGTACCCACTCACTATCTGCCAATGTTAGTTACCCAGCTGCTTTGATGGCATGCTCCACATCTACTTCACCATGAAGCCTTTGCTCTGCTGGAGAACATAGTTTTTGCGAGCCTCCATGTTGTCTGCTGGGCGGTTGTGAGGCGTCCACACCGGCTCCCCAGTGAACAGACGCATGGCCTTGATGTAGTTCTGCAGGGAGGTGGTCACATAAAATTTGAGGCTTGGAATGGTGAAGCAGTGCACGCTGTGATAAATGTTTCATGGAAAGAAAGCAAGCAAAACTGAAATCCAGTATGCTTTGATGGGAAGGTACAAGTTATTTTCCGAAAGTGCACTACAGTCTTTCGATGACTGTAGCAAGCAAGACAGAATCCTGATGTCAACAGTGTGGGGCAAGCAATATTTCAACACACTCAGCCAACAAACTACCTTTGTGTCCAGGGTGAAGCGGTGGTAGATCCCGGCCGGCAGGATGAGCAAATCTCCAGGTGTGACTTCAATCCTGATCCAGCGGTCCTCCTGATCTCTCACGTCAAAGTAACCAGAGCCTTCCGTGATGAAGCGTATCTCTTCATCTGTGTGAAGGTGTTCCTCAAAGAACACTTTAATCTGTGGGTTGGATGTGACAAACAAACTTCAAGAGGAAAGAACAAATGGACACAAGAAAAAACATTTTTTGATCTCGCACGTTGACAAAAGAAAATATTCACAATAAATGCGCATAAGTAAAATTCCAAAAGAAATTGAATAAAAACAGATCCATTAACTACAAAATTTGCTTATTTCACTTATTACAATTGTACACCACACCAAACACTTGCACACTATGTTAAACAGTATACACACAAATGGCAGCCCAAACCTTCCATTCCTTCTATCCCTCATACATAATCACTATCATTCATATATGTTCTTCAGCCCCTAACCCCCACCCCTCTCTCTCTCTCTACCATCCCTTAGTACCAGTTGAACAGTTTACCCACTAAACACATAAATGAGGATACAAGAAAAACAGGGGTACAAAATCATAAGAAAAGAAAATAAATGGTAAAGCTTCCCCTTCCCACCACCACCACCACCACCTACCCTCTCCTCATAGTTGTGCATCTTCTCAGGGGACACTTGAATCACATCCGTGTAGTTGTAGCCGCGTTCCTGCTTGATGCGGTTCAACTTGCCCTCCTCCTCGTACTTCTTTGGGTCCAACTGATACAAAGGAGAGAAAATGAGATGTGTGATTTGTGTATTCTCTCCAGCAACCTGTACTTATTTCCTCCTTCCTCTATTGTGGAAATTCAAATGATACTTATGAAAAAAAATGTTACTGACTTTGCTCCCTGTTTCTTCCTCTCAGGTGTAGCAAAGTCATGCCTATCAGTGTTTCTGGGAGCTGCTGCTGCTGCTGCTGCATGTTATCTTTATTGGTCACAGTATCATTACATCACAGGTCAGAAGTGTAGGAGTGGGGGAGAATTTTACTTGGCAATGACACTTTTTTTCCTATTAACATTTTAAAAATGAGTACGTTTCCTAATTCCAAGAGTATTTGACACACCTTTATAATCTTTGTCATGCCACAACTATCTTTACATTACAGTAACTTGTCCTTCACTTTCTTTATCCACATATGGTTACATTGGGTTGGATTTGCCTCTATAACATGTTTTGTGATGCTTTTTTGCTGTAATAGCATAATTCTTTTATTTCCCTTGAGTGTCTTTTTTCTTTACACCAACCCCAAATTTTCATAATGAATGTCTAGGACAGGACAATATAAAGAGTTTTCAAATGAAACTAAAAATAACAATGTCAAATCTTGCTAAACCTGGAGAGAACAAGCAAAGATACAGTACATCCTACACAGCTGCAGGAGGCATGAAGCAACATGTGAAGTGTTGACACACCTTGTAATACTTGACACCAGTGGTCTTGGCCAGGTCCTCCAGTGACACAGACTGTGGCGGGCTGAGCTGGTGCTCCAGCCTCTGGTCATCCGAGCTGTTGTCCATGTACCAGGCACGCACCATCCTGACTCTAGTCTTGCTGCTGTTGCTGCTGCTGCTGATGTCAAATGTCCTCTGCCTGTGGAGGAAGGTGAGGGTAACAACAGCAGTACAGAAGCAGTCAGGATGATCTTGATTAGATAGTACTGATAGTGGATGCAGTCAAGTTCAACCATCTCGTGCATGAGAAAAGTAGATTCTTCAAGTAGAAGTACAGTATTCTTCCACCAAAACCCTTGAACAAATTTTGAGTCATTATTTTGTCATTGTTCTCATGTAAAGTACCAGCATAACTTTGTCACAGTTCATGTCACCAACTATATTATCAGCAACAAGTGTGGCTTTGAATATTTATTATTTGGTAATTGTATACAGCAGCAGACACTCATGTTAATGTCAATAAAATTGTCTAATCACATCCAAAACTCATGGTAAAAATATGTGCCAGTAATGAAGGGGTTAAACTCACTCACAACTATGGGGGCAAAATAGAAGAGAGAGCCAGTTACAAAATAGCCTAATGTAAGTGTAGTTGTGACTGTAACAAACCACTTTCATATCCTCATAACAATAAGAGAGAGAGAGAGAGAGAGAGAGAGAGAGAGAGAGAGAGAGAGAGAGAGAGAGAGTAAATGAACCAGCATGACACACAAACTATAACATTACATTACAATACACACAATCTCATCCATTCCACTTCTCTTGTCATCCTGCTTCGCCTCCGGGCTTGCTTCCCCCTTGCCTTATCACAACTCAAGTATGAATGTCTTATTTGCAAACTGCTTCGCTTTCACTCCTTAATCTAAATCGTAGCCCACAGATACATCCCAGCTGGAACCCCTGGCCACGCCGGTAAATGACTACAGCAAGAAATAAAGGCAACATACACGCGACTGACACGAGTCCTCACCGTTTTATAGTCTCCCGTGCAACACTGAGTTATGTTCTCAAAAATAACAACAGTAACGATACAGTTAGGGAGTTAGTGAAGTAAAGGTCCACCAACAGGTTAATTCATTTCAACACTGACAGCCCACACGGTTTTGTCATTCAACACAGCTTCGGGAGGAGTGACGCCGTGACACCTACTCTTGGCGAGGCAGACAGATCCCTCGTGCCGCCCACCACTCTGCAGGGTAAAGGACGGCTGGTGGTGGGCGGGATAGCCTTGCCGGGGTGAATTACACCTGATTTCCCTACCAGGAGCAGGAGCATTGCCGAGCTGCCAGTCAACTACCAACGGGCTTCAACACACACCTCGGGGTCAGGTAATAGTGCGTTATGATGTGGCTCGCCTTGCATGCACTGTACTGACCTTGCAGCGGCGCGGGTGTTTCTAGGCAGCACAGGTGTCACCAGGGGCGTGTTGTCACTCGTAATTCCTCATAGGGATAAGGCCCCGCGCTTTCTGAGGATGACCTTCACCACGTTGCGCATTTACTGAACATAAGTGAATTAGAGGGAGAAAAATGTTTTAACTCCCAGAAGTCTGTATTTCCGACCAGCACCTGGAATAAACAGCTGCAGTGGCAAGGAAATGGAGTGAAAATAGGTCATACGTCAATAAAGAAGGTGTGTAAGTAGGGGAAGTGCTATGGTGGGGGAGGTTGCATCATCAGCAAGGGGGGAGGGAGGGAGGGAGATGGTGTGATGTGGGGTGCGCAAATAACCCATGCATAGCTTGTTCTTATATATGAATATACATACACATTTTGGCACATCATGACTTATTTTTGAGTTAATCATTACCTCATTTACCCTAACCAGTCTTCATTTGACCTAGCTATGTTTGCCTTCAGTTGCTTATTGCTTTTTTTCTTTCCATCCTTGCCACAACCAGCCGGGTTTTCCCACCCTAATCCCACTTTCTCATTTATTTTCCCATTTACTTTGCAATTTTTGTCTTTCATCAGTCACCGCACACCCCAGCAGAGCAGCCTTGAACGCATCAGCCGCAGTGTCGGGTGCAGACTTGACTTTTTTGAGAGGGAGGTTTGAAAAATTTATCCCTTTCTTTGCACTGACTCTCTCGGACCTGCAAAGGGACTGGGAACTGGCAACTAAGTGGGCCCTCTTTTTGTTGTTTTATGTCGCCTTTGCCTAATTTTCCTCTCTAACATACATAAGAGAAGAAAGAGTGGAGGACAACAAGGAAGCCCGCCAAAAGAGACGGTGCCCAGTGACCACCTCCCTCTCGCCGCCCCACGCCCCGCCACACGTGCATGGAAACAACACCACTGCACCCTCCCCGCCTCTTCAATACACACCAACAATGCCTACTTAATGCTAATCAACCTTTGGCACTGTGGCGGAAATGTATTATTTGAATATTGCTATTTGAAATTAAAAATAGTGATAATTTAGTCAAAGGAGCTTTTAAATCTAATTGCGATATATGTCGTATCTGTTAACTTTAAATGTATTTTTTACTTAATGCAATTTTGAGAGCTAATTCTTTAATGTATATTACAAATACATAATAAGAAAATGTGCACGTGAAAATAAACAGTAGGCCTTCAGTATCTCAGTTGTCTACATTTAAAGGCGCCATCTTACTTGCCGCCATAAGGGCTCCGGTAGTTCTGTAGGTGAGTTTAAACCCGAATTCCTTCCACTCTTATCGTTGTCCACGGTTTGCCGAGGGCGTGTGGTGTGAGTGGTGTGGTGTGAGTGACGAGGAGTGTGGTGGAGCGGTGTGGTGACGTGCTGTAACCACCACACACACCCCACAGTGTCCTGGCCGCTGCTCACCTCCTCCTATGTATACACTGCCTCCCTGGCCCTCCCTGTCCCTGCTGCTCAGCCTGGCGCCCACACCTGCACACTCACTCATACGTGTCGGCTGTGTGGGTCTGCCTATGTGCCGGTGTGCCTGCTGGTAAAGTGTGTGTGTACAGACCTTTGTGTGTAGGCCTATGCGGCGGCGTGTGTTTGTGTGTGTGCGTGTGGTCAGTGCCTTGCGTGAATTTCAAGCATTTTCCCTGATTGTGTGGGTGTGTGTGTGCTCACCAAGGTTTGATCTCGAACTTCATGTGTGTGTGTGTGTGTGTGTGTATGTGTGTACATATATTCTAATCATGTAGTTTTTCCAGAATGTGTGTAGTTAGGCCTATGGGTAATTGTTTCGGTTTCAACCAATGTTCCCCTAACCTAACCGTGGGAGCCCCTAACCATGTGGTGTCCTCACTCCCCCACCCCCACCCCCACCCCCACCCTTACTTTGGATCCCCACTGAGTTGAACTAACCTAACACAATGTTTTTTGTTTAACGCGAAGGTCTGTCTTGCTCTGTGCTATTATCACTCAACAGTCCCATTCAAACACTGTGTTAGTCTTCCAGGCAATTTTTGGATGGTCTTCACTGAATATTAATTGCACCTAACAAAATATTTTAATCTTAGGGGTGTAGGATGGATCTCCAGGACCCTCCCTGTCTTGAACAGTAAACATGTTCGTCTAAGTGTAAATTTTTACTTTTACACCAGTGTCTCAATTTCAGGCAAAACTGATGTTTTCTTGGTAGATTTTGGTGTGTGTTGAATGTATCTGCTTGTTGTTTTCCTCACAAATCGGTAGTTTTTTGGGTGTCCCCCAACCCCCAACCCCAAAACTAACGATTTATGACAAAAACAACAGGCAGATTAATTTGAAACAGACCGAAATCTACCAGAGTCCTAACTGAATTTTGCAGGCTCTACGTACTAGCCAAAAGTTGTTACCTTATTGGAAATCGGCATGTAATGCACGGCGCACCACTCACGGCTAGACCTCTTCCAAGACTGATCTGAATATTTCAGACAAAGCCTCCTCTATGTCCTCTAAAGGCTGTGATTTGCAGAATTAATTGTGTATTTTTTTTATTTGCCCCTGGACAAACCAAAGAACCAATCACTGTGACTAATTTCAGCGCCTGCACAGAATATTGACACACGATCAAATGAATTCACGCAGACCAACGGTCAGTTAGCCTTGAGACAGCACACGTGATGTATGTTGCTGGGTGGCTTGTTGCCTCCCGCAAATTAGGGTAAATCTTAAAAAATCAGCAGCGCCATTATAAATGATTTGCGGGGGTTGTGTATGGGGTTCAAATTACTCGGTATGGAAAGCTGTAACAGATGGGAAGGCTATGAAAAGCTGGCAAGGCATATTTAGAAATTTATTATTGTTCATAAACTGTTTGCCTCTCTCTCTCTCTCTCTCTCTCTCTCTCTCTCTCTCTCTCTCTCTCTCTCTCTCTCTCTCTCTCTCTCTCTCTCTCTCTCTCTCAGTATTATATATGGCAGTAGTGAAATATTCATTAGCGGTGAAGTCCTCATACTCTTGTAATGAAACTATTTGCACGAATGAATACTCTGAATAGCCAAACCTGTGGCAGCCTGCTGGAGTGTGGGAACAATCAATGTACCTTAAATTCACAACAAAAAGGTAGAGTCTTTGTGAACTCCAGATATGAAGTACCAAAGCACATTGTGTCTGTGTTATCTTACTGATGTGGTACTGCAAAAAAATATATTGGCTAGAATGGCAGGGAAATTATTTGTATCAGTGCGGTGGACCGATTTCTTTACGCAAATGAATTCATTAGGATGATTATTTTTCTCTCTGTTTCATTGTTGAGGTGTTAATTGCATTGAGTCTTCAAGGGAATTGTATCCCCAAAATTGTTATTCAGTACTGGTTTTTTTTTCCATTGAAAGTAAAGTAAGATGATTGATTGGTTCCAACCTGATCTATTTTGTGGGCAGCATTTATATGGTCATTTTTAGCACTGAAGAGTGTTTGTTTTGAGTAACTAGCATTGCAAGGTTAAATACTTATCAGATGACTCAAAAAAAGATAAGTGGCTAAATACTGTTGTAAATACCACTCATGTTTTCCATTCCCCTTCCCTCCAGTGGTGAGGAAGTGATGCATCCTCCTCCTGCCTGCTTACCTGCCAGTCTGGCTGACACAGAAAGACAACACAAATGATAATGATAATGCAAGTTGTAACACCACAGGAGACTGCACTATGTGTATGGCAGCAACACGTGGACCACTGGCAAACAGTGTTGCTAGTCAGTCTACTATTAAACTCCCTAAATGTTATTAAGAAATAAATCTCAAGGCAGCATCTTCATGTTCTGGGTTAGAGAAATGCATTGTTTGTAACTGGAAATAATCCCATTCAAATCTGTTGGTGTGGAAAGATTGTGTTTCTAAGTGTGGTGGTGTCATTGGTGGTGGTGTATTGATTGACCACCTGGAGTTTGATTCTGTGGGTTGTGTCCTTGGCAACAACACTTGTAGAATTAATGTTGTTTTAATTGCTGCTGCTGCTGCTGATGATGATGATGATGATGATAATCTAGTGGTAATGCAACTTGCCATTATTGGTAGTTGCATGGTGCTTAATTTGGTCAACCACAACCTCATGAGGATTGAAGGGGTAGATATGCATTAGATTGGTCACACTGGGACTGCCACGAGTAGGGATAACACCGTCTTACAGCCTCCCTCTTTCTCTCATGTTCCTATGTTTATCATGCAACTTTAACTTATCATTCAGGGATGGACTGACTCACTCTCTCTCTCTCTCTCTCTCTCTCTCTCTCTCTCTCTCTCTCTCTCTCTCTCTCTCTCTCTCTCTCTCTCTCTCCATTTTGTTAATCAGTTGTATTCAGTATTGCAAGGATTTTTGTTTTGTCTTTTTAATATTTTATTTTGTTGTATTTATTTATTTTTTGTGTATTTATTTTAGTTGTCAATTTACTTTGTGTGATTTCCGTTGTCGTGTCCTTGTTTGGTGAGTACGTAGATACACTCCTGGGCTGTTGCCAAGTGTGGTTTATTGTTATTATTATGTGGGGTCATTTTTGTTTCCTTCCATTCTCACCATGCATAACTTCATCATTTTTGGTAGATATCCTTTTTTCCCCGCTATTTTATCCCATCCCTCAGCTTTCTTACCTGCTTAGATCTTCATCCTTCCCTCGTCCTAAATTTCTCACAACCTTGGATTAATTGGGGATTGAAATGGTGGAAGACAAGTGCATTCATATTTACGGCTTCATGGTTTTCATATTTTGATACTGCTATACTGATTGACTTCCGTCCTTCACATTTCCTTCTAATTATCTATCACATGGGGCATTTTTGGCATTCTTGATTATAAGGGAAAAATCCATGTTCTTTACTATCAGATTTGTTACTAGTTGATGTGATGGTTTGTGAGGTGTGATGTGAGTTGCACTGGTGTTGGTGTGGCACAGGTCAGTGGTGCCAGGTGCTACACTGCTGCCCCCTTCCCCTCCCCCTCCCCATCCTCGTGTGTGTGCAATAATAATATTAGATGGCTTATTTGAATGCACCTTACAATTGTTGGCTGAAAATCTACAGGTTAACATACAGATCCTTATGTGTGTGTGTGTGTGTGTGTGTGTCATCTTTTGTTGGTACATTGGATGATCCTTTTAGTCTGTTGAAGGATATTCCATTAACGGTCAGAGTGAGAAAGACAAGCTTGAATGTTCTTGAGTTTGAGTGGAGTAGAAAGAATAATTCAGTAATGTCTGAAATGTATGAAAAGAATTAATCTTCAAAGTTTTCTACTATGCTGTGCGGCATTGTATTGCTCACAGTGTGTGAAGTCCATTCCACAAATGTGCTAACACTTAAATTTAACAGTAACCTTCCAAGGGAATTGTCCTATCTTTCATTTTTACTCTATAAGAAAAAGATATGAACTCAGATCATGCAGTATTTGTGTGATATTCAGCATACCAGTCATTCAGAGGAATGATGCTAAACTGTAGTGGCAGGTGGTGGTGGTGGTGGTGGTGGTGGTGAGGTGAGAGGAGACCAAGGCCCATCCAGGTGGAGACAGACACTGGATGGATGGGTGTGTGGCTCTCATATACCTACCTACCTACCTTGATCTAAACATTGGTGTCCTGCATCATGTAAAGTCTTGTCCTGTAAAAACAACAAACAGGTGTGGAATACACACAGCTATAACATAAAGTCTGATTACTTGCAGGTCTTACGTTTACATTTAGCTTAATAATGACTTGTTTTAACCCAGAATTGTTGTGGTGCAAGCCACTCACTGTCTTGAATGGTGGTACAGTCTCAGGAAGGGTGAGGCTCATCATGGCCTTGCTTTCCTTCCACACTCCTTATCTCTTTTCAGGAACAATCAGCTTGACTTGAAGTGCATGTTGGGATGGAAGCGGAGGGGGGGGTGCAGGTTTGGCTTGCACCGATCTTAATGAAATGCTTTGTCTTTCCATGAAGAGATATAAATTGTCATGAAAAAAAGCTTGCAGTATTCTGTGTCATGTAAAGCTTCACGATTTGTGGAGTAACTATTTGTAAGACTTGCGCCGAGATGGTAACCAAGCATAGGGATTACCTGTACTCCACCCTTGCTATCCATGCCTTCTTGTGTCACCTGTCAGCTCATATCATGCTTTCATTTCTCTGTAGATGTGACTATGTATAGGAGTGGTAACCCCAGCTGTGTGGAGTGTGTGGCCAGCCAGCACACTCCACCCCTACTGCTACCATTTGCTTCCCTGTGTCTCATCACCACAGACTCCTTCCTGTGTGTTGGCCAAAGTTACTGGTAGTTTCATCCTCCAGTGATCTCCCTTGCTGCATCCCGAGTAGACGTGGAGCAAGCAAGTCTGTCTGTCTGACCACCTCTCACCTGAAACACCTGTCTGTCTGTCTCTGCAGAGGACAGGACTCTTTGATCACCATTATATCTTTCTCTCAAAATTATATTCCCTCTTATCTTGGTATTCTTTAAGAAACTTTGTTTACTGGTCAGATCTCCAAAACTTGAAAAACTGGATTTAGAAGAGCTGGGGGCTGGAGCTACTCCTAACACGTCCTTGCTCTACACTGCCAGCCGTCTAACTAACTAGCAGTACTTCCTGGTGGCTCGGAGTGATGGGTATGTCCGACATTTCGTTATTTTTTCTTCCTGTGTAACATGTACTCATCTGTTCTGAGGGAGGATGGGTGGCTGGCTGGCTGGCTGGCTGGCTAGTGGTAGTAGGGCACAGCACAGCACAGCAGGGCAGGACAAGGCAATACATCAATCAAGCTGCAGGGTTTATCAGATTGTAATAATATGGGGAACAGATAAACTGCCCTCTTGAGAAACATTGAAAGTAATATGGGGAACAAATTAACTGCCCTGTTGAAAGAAATTGAAAGTCGAGTCTTTAAGAATTTATTTGTAAATGAGTAATTTTATTACTATAGTTTTTACTTGAAATGCATTCTAAGATTTTTCAAGTCACTATAAACAGACAAGCTCCGACAAGCACTACTTTCTTTCTGCAGTGTTTCTTGGTCAGCATTCTTGCTTTGATGTTAGTCACTCCATCCGACCCTTGACTCGCTCACCAGCAACCCATCACATGCCGTGCCTCCTTGTTGCCTTTCCATGTACTGACCCATCCCCAGTAGTGAGTGGTATTGTTTTGGCTGACACAGAATTGGCGGGAGGGAATTGGGATGCACCGGTGAAATGTTTGTTGCTTCCTGGCACTCATTAATGACCTGGGAGGGACTGAACTCTTGGGTTGTGTTGCCTTAGTCTTCATTGTGTGTGTCTCACCTCTGTGTGTTTGTTTGTTTGTGCATGTTGACACGTAGGTGAAATTTGTTTGTAAGGTGTAAGAATGTTGTTTTAGAATGAGGTGAGTAAGTGGTAGCATTCTCTCTCTCTCTCTCTCTCTCTCTCTCTCTCTCTCTCTCTCTCTCTCTCTCTCATTTGCTTAATTATCTGTGTTGTTTGTTGTGTTTGTTGTTACTTTATTTGTTTATTTGGTAATGTGTCAGCACCAATTTTGTTTCACTTTGCTTGTTCAATCTTGATAAAAGTAAGGAAAAGGTTGGTATTGTTGGCGTGATTTCCAGCCAACTGACTGACTGACTGAGTGAGTGAGTGAGTGAGTGAGTAGCCTCAGGTCACCCTCGGCTCTCTCCCTTCACAGACTTGCCCTGCTGGTGGCTGCCTCATAACAAGTGTGGTGCTTATGCTTCACTCTGATTTGTTTCTTTTTTATTATGAGTTTTATTTATTTTTTATTTTTTATGATCTTTTTGTTTATTTTTTATTCAATTTTATTTTATTGGTTTATTTATTTATTTCCTCTATTGGTACCTGACATTAAACGATTAATAATAATTTGCCGTTTGAATTACAGTTTACTTGAGCAGAGGTTCGGTTGCACGGCTTATCGTTAGCTCTATGAATATATACAGCATACTCTCCAGTGCTCTTCCATTTGCAATAATTTGTCAGTCCTTGTACATTTGGTTCTCTTTACCCTCTTTGGTTTGGCTTTATATGTGTGTGTGTGTGTGTGTTCTTCTTAAGACTACTGATAAGTTGAGAGAGCTGTTGCTTATATCTGGTGAGACATTAAAAAATCACCCAAACCCAGCCTGGCCACTATAGCTAGGCACATATTAAAGTATTCCAATACAGTATTTTATCTTATCAGACTAATGAAAAGTATTGTTATGAATAAAATAATTACATTTGATTTTTGAAAGTTTAAGACTGCAGCATGCTCATGTTCCACCAAACAAAACTGATCAAGTATTGCCAGTTTGGAAGCAGAAGTATCAAAGACAGCGATAGATTGATAACACACAGAAAAAAAGTATTATCAGATCATTGTATCTAATTCTTGGTGATGTTCCCATTCTTAGATTTCAGACGTCTCTCAGGGTCTTCTTACCTCTTATCAGTTTTAGTACAGATATGAAACTTATTGAAATTTTTACTACATTATGTTACTTTATGAGGAGATTGAACCCTGAAACTTAAAGGACATTGACTGCCACACCACTTAATGAAGCAGGAAGACACATACTTTCACAACAATGCTTTAATTAATGTGGACACCAAAAATTCTTCTGACTCTCACACCTACCTTTTATGTCATGGCACAATATACTACAGTCTATATATCTTCAACTTAAGGGTCAGTTGCAAAGTCTTTGATAACATGAAGTGTTCCATTACATAAACAACAATGACAGGGACGGTATGGTGTTCATCTTTCCTGTAACACTTCTTTATTCTCGGTGTGGGATGGGAGGATAGGAAACAAGTATTGCAGATCAGATTTCTCTCTCTCTCTCTCTCTCTCTCTCTCTCTCTCTCTCTCTCTCTCTCTCTCTCTCTCTCTCTCTCTCTCTCTCTCCTCATGTCATGTTTGTTGTGTGAATTTCTTTCTCTTTTTAATGGGTCAGTACTTTTTTTTTCATTTATTTATTTTTTCATGCCACAGTTTTACTTTTCCTCTGATTGCTTGATATCCATTTCAGAATATTTTACATGATTTTCTTATACATTGTGGAAGAAAGAGGACAGTAGCAACATGAGAATTTTTATAGGAAACCATAGGGGGAGTGAAAAGTTATCCCGGGGTTGTGTGGGTGTGTGTGGATATTGTTTGTGGTTTGTGTGTGTGTGTGTGTGTGGAATTGGATTTTGATAGATCAGTGCTAATCAAGTTATTATGCCAAAGGACTTTGCTTTTCTACTCTCTCTCTCTCTCTCTCTCTCTCTCTCTCTCTCTCTCTCTCGTGAACAAAGACATACTTAGACATTGCCCCTTTGGCTATATTCCACAGGAGAATCCAACACTATGCCTAAGAAGAAGGACCACTCCCCAGAGCCTGAAGACCAGGAGGAGGAGGAGGAGTATTCAGTGGAAAAGATTTTAGACAAACGCATCAGACATGGCCGTGTGGAGTACTACCTGAAGTGGAAAGGCTATGGCGAGTGAGTGTCCCATCAAACTGTACACGACTTTTCTCTATCTCTCATCCCTGTTCTGTCCATCTCTCTTAAGGCAAGAGTTAACCAGTACTCCCAGTCATTGATTCCTTCCTCTGCTAAACTGGAACTCCCTACCTGCTTCTGTATTGCCAACTTCCTGTGACTCGGCTTTACAGTAAACCCTCGATGTACTGGATATTAGATGTAACAGACAAAAACTCTCACTGGAGAAACCCTCACTATAACAAATTTTCATCTGTCATAGCGAGGGTGTCGTCCCGTAAGGTGTCCGTCATGTCGGCCCATCGCTGTCTATGCCTAATTTAAACACCCATTTGGTCTGTTCATTAGACTGACTTGGACCATACAGTACAGCTTAGGTTGAATGCTTTGCCCTCTCACCACAACTTTTCCAAGGCCACAGAAATTATTAGCAGGCTTTTTTTTAAAGATTTTTAAGAACATTTCTCTTGTTAATTGTGTAGAAATCTTGTCACTGTCTCTAGAACTTCAAAAACACCTTAAAATCTTAGTGTAAATTTAGGTAAGGTCTTTTGAAATAGTAGAGGTAAAGTACAAAAGTGTTTGAAAATACACACCTCAGTTTTTGTTACTCTTCCAGTCCCCAGTGCACATTGTGATGAACTTTACAGTACTGTGTGAGTTGTTTCCATAACTTCCATCCATCCATCCATCCATTCCTCCTCGCTGCCACGTACATTTCTATTGTTACCACATCCTCATGCAGCATTGTAATCACCACAGCTTCCTCAATCTTCCTGCTATTAGCTAATGGTTCTTCCTTGGCCACCACAGTGAAGACAACACATGGGAGCCAGAATCTCACCTGGACTGCCCAGAACTCATCTCAGAGTTTGAGGAACGGCGGAAGAAAGACGATGCAAAAAAGAAAGAGGATAAGAAGCGCAAGTCCCAGGCAGCTGACGATGCCTCCAAGCGAAAACCAAAGAAGGCAGTAGAGGTGTGTGTGTGTGTGTGTGTATACCACTGGCTTACCAATTACTCTGTACTTTTTGAAGATCAGTCAACTAAATTGTCATCTCACATGCAGCTTTTTATCCATTAAACAATTAATTCTTGGCTTAGATGCCTGGAAGGAAAATATCAAATCACTGAGGAACTTTTTGTAATCTTTGGCTATGAAACCACCATCTTATGGTATATTTTTCATACTCATGATGCTTACTTATCTTTTGCTCCTATGAAATATTTGTTATAGAAGCTTATTGAGGTTAAGATAGATACAATGTGAGGTAAAGAAAAATTTTGCCAAATGGAGCAATCCCCAACAATTCAGAGTGCAAAACCTTTGAGATTGAGTGTTGTGTAATAATTAAATCATGCTTTGTTGATGATCTGACAGGAGGACACACGGCCCAGAGGGTTTGACAGAGGGCTGGAAGCAGAGAGAATTATAGGAGCAACAGATTCCAGTGGAGAGTTGATGTTCCTCATGAAATGGTGAGTGTGTGCATCCACACACAGGTACCTCTCTTTTTAGGTGTGTTTGTTTTAAGCAGTCTTGAATTTACGTGAGTTTGCGTCATTTAAAAAACAAGAAAAACAAACTAGCTGAATTACTTGTACATGGGAGTGGTGAATGTAGATCATGTAACAGGCCAACACAACCTCGACTCTGTCAAGACTATTTCATTGAAGTAAATCCTCACAAACATCAAAGACAAATTAATAGCACTTTGAGGTCCAGTCCTTGTTAGCTTTGATGCTATTATAGTTTGCTGAGAGCTTTATTGTGTATAAGTATCCTAATGTGTGTCCCACTGCTCTATTATGCTATTTTATAATGAAATTAAAATTTCTTTTGGTGTTACCTTTGTACGTGTTAATTGATAAGTAGGGTTCAAGCAGCATCACTCACACACCCGTGTATGTAGGTCAGTACTGCACCACCAGTACTACATCTGATGCAGCCCCCCTCTCCCCTCCTCCCTGCAGGCGTGGCACTGATGAGGCCGACTTGGTCCCTGCCAGACAGGCCAACGTGCGCTGCCCTCAAGTGGTCATCAAATTCTACGAAGAGCGTCTCACCTGGCACTCCTCCACAAACGATGAGGAAGAAGGCAACCACGAAGCAGACTAGGCTCCCACCCTCATCTCCACACCCAGAGTATTTGCATAAAGAAAACATTCTTGTGGGGCTGTGATGGTTGCTGCACCAACCATCCTAAACACCAACATACAGGGATATAGGGCATACAATTCACCTTCCCCCTTCATATTTTATTTTAGTATCTCTCTCTCTCTCTCTCTCTCTCTCTCTCTCTACACCTTTATTGTGACAAGTGTCTCAAATCAGAGCATTAGTAGTAACATTTCTAGCTTTTCATATGTGTGATCATTACTATATGTATTTCCTTTAGTTTTTATCTTATATAATTTTTCTCTCTTTCCCCCCCATCATCATATGAACTTGTAATTGTTGTCATAATTGTATTTGTGAGACAAACTGTGCTATAGTTTCTAAGTTCCTGGGGGAAAATTTTGTATGAACATTTAGATCAAAGCTGAGGGGGTTGGCAGCAGTTTACTGAAGGTGCAGCAACTGTTCATCATCAGGGTGGTGTGGTGCCACCCCCTCCCTGCCCCCAATCCAGCCCTCCCTCGCCCCTCAGGCTTTCCACAGACAGGCTTCCCTTTTTTTCTTTTTTTTTAACCCATTGTAAAGCTGTTGATGTGGGCCCCCTAACTGTCGTGTACAAGTCTATTTTTCATAGGAATACTTTCTAAGTGAAGTGCATCAGTCATACAGACTACTTTCTTTATCAGTTGTCTTATGAATCTGTTTGTCCACAAAGAGATTCCACAGTAGTGTTTAATTTTATACATGCTTTCTTTCATCTTACAAAAATAAAATACTGATTATTACTTGCACTCTTACTCTCATGCAGTAATGTTAATTAAAAGAACAGCAGGTGACATTCTGAAAGCTTCATTGATACAAGGTAATTTGTGGCAGCTTTCATCTCTAGTATGCCGATGGGTATATTTTGGTCAACAATATTGAAGATTGATAAGCAAGTATTACATAGTAAGTGTGCTTATGTAATTGACTTCCACAGAAACAAAACTCAAAGTGAGGACAGAAAAGTTTGTTTCCAGTACATCAAAATATAGTATATCTAAGTGAAATTTCATAAACTACACAGAAACTGAAGCGAAACTTAACACATAAGAAAAGGCAGTGCATTTGCTTTTAAATATCATTATGAAATATCCAATAGCTTTTCTTGTGTGTATTGTAAGTTTTAAATGTTCAAGTGAAGGAAATGTCTTCTTCTTTCGGCTATTCCCATTTGGGGTCGCCACAGCGGATCACTCGTCTCCACCTCGCTCTGTCTTGCACCTCTTCTTCTACCGCCCCCATCATCTGCATGTCCTCCTTCACTGTGTCCATAAATCTTCTCTTTGGTCTCCCCCTCCTCCTCCTGTCTGGCAGATCCATTTCCAGCACCTTGTCTCAGTAACTCACTCACCTTAGTGATAATCTAAGATCAGTGTCTGTTGGTCGTTCAATTCTAGTAACAGTTTGTGATGCCAAGGTAACATCTGATGAAATTTGAGTAGTTAGCCATTAAACCAGTCCACATTTTCATCAGTATTTGACGAGGGAAACAAGCTGCCAACTACAACAATGGTTTCAGTGAATAGCTTTCATTACAACAACCTTGCAATAAAGTTCTCATTAAGCCTTAGCAGAAGACAGCTGAGTTAGTTCAACTCTACATTTTCTACAAACAAGAACCTTTAGAAGCTTAGGGAATTTGTTTGTGTGGCCGAGTCTAGAACAGCTCCTCAAACAACATTTCATGAAAATGTCTGATCTGCATACCCTTTATGGTCTCTCTCTACATCAGCCATTTCATGAGGCACAACTGTACTTCACAACATAAGCTGGGTAATATTCATCCCTGTCATACTTGACAAAGATAGAGGCACTGGTTTCTTTGTCACAGGTAGTGTCATACCTCCTCCCAGTACATGCATTACTTGGTGGAATGCTCATGTCGGCCTGCCCTACTGTTGTCTTTCCAACTAACACTAGCACCACCAGCATAACTTTTTTTCCTGTCTTATTACTCTTGCCGTATGTGTAAGCCAATTTGGCCAAATTAGTGAAGTACGTTCCTTGGCCATACAGGTGACCTACATTGGTGCCGTACAGCCTCCAGTCAAAGTTTTCTGCACAAATATGATCAACAGCCTCATGGCTAGTGCCATGGAAGAGATACTGCTCATTGATGGTCGTGGTATCCCCATTGTTAAGAGAGATCAGGAAGCGCTTCTTATTTTGGTACACCTTCCACAAATGGTCATTCTGAATTCTGTGTATAGTTGCAATCTTGAGTCCAGCCAAGGTCTGTTTTAGTAGACCCTCCACAAATATGAATTCTGAACTCAGAGGAACTAATGGAAGCTTCAAGTATTTCTTTGCTGTGGGTTGGATCAAGAACAAATCATCAAACTTGATACTCTTTTTGCAAAGAAGGGTATAAGCTGGCCTCCTACGGACCCTTCGTGTTCTCCCAGTGGTTGTGTTGGTTTGTGTCATTTCCTTGCCATCAATACAGTAAGAATGCTCATTGATATGAATAGTAGCAAACCTGGTGTTTTGTGCTCGTAGAATAAACTCCAAGTGATCACTAAGAGCCACATAATAACATTTGTTTTGAGCACCCTCAAGATAAGGTTCCCAGCAGCCATCATCATCCTGCCAGTACCAAACCCATCGAGTTGCTGCAGGAAGTCTGGAAGTCACATCCGAGACAGTGGAGAGCCTTCTAATTTCATGCATTGAAGAAGTTCCATTCAGCTTGAAGGCTTCGAAGTCAACAGACCAAGAGGTTTCTTTGGAAAGGAGATCAGCAAGTCTTTGTAAATTTCTATTATTACCAATGTCAGTTTGAATAGGAATGAGATCCACTTGCTCTTCAGATGGGTGACTGTACATCAGTTCCAAGTAATCACTCTGCTGGTATGACATTTGTATCCATACGTCATTACCCTTCACCTCCCACAGGTAATTTTTTGAAAAGTGTTTTCTGGAACAATCTGTCTTTGAACACTTCCGTAACACACTAAATGGACAGATTTGCAGCCTTTCTGGCATAAATGACTTGCCAAGAGAATCATCCAACTTTAACTCTTGCTTTATTGCACAAGCATCAATGAACCTTCTATTGTGCATTGAGTCAAAAGAGTGGTCACACTGGCAGTAAGACTTTGTGCATGTCTTTGTGGCCCAGTAGAAGCATACATGAAGCCTCCTGCATGGCTCAGTCACACAGCCTTGCCCATTATATTGAGGACACACACGCAACGCTTGGTTCTGCTGTCCACCCTTGCATGGTATTATCTTCCAGGGGTCTTGTCTCTTAGAATCAGCTGCCGGGACCACATAGTTGTTAGCGTGGTATATCATATTCTGGGAAACTGGCTCAGGGGATTTTGACTGAACTTCATGCTGTGAACTCCCTTGTGAGAAACTTATAGATGTGGCAACAGTGATAGAAGGCTGAACGTTTTGTTGTGTCCTGTTTGATGGCTGAGTGTTCTGTTGTCTTCTGTTTGATGGCTGAACGTTTTGTTGTGTCCTGTTTGATGGCTGAGTGTTCTGTTGTCTTCTGTTTGATGGCTGAGTGTTCTGTTGTGTCCTGTTTGATGGCTGAGTGTTCTGTTGTCTTCTGTTTGATGGCTGAACGTTTTGTTGTGTCCTGTTTGATGGCTGAGTGTTCTGTTGTCTTCTGTTTGATGGCTGAACGTTTTGTTGTCTTCTGTTTGATGGCTGAGCATCATATTGTATCATGCTGTCATACCCACTATGGTGCTGCTGTCTTTGGTCGCTGATGGATCTATTCCTTGGCTTCCTCCTCCTCCTATGATAATTAACATCATGATTATGTGAATAAGCCTGTTCCTGTTCCCGCTCCTCTTCAGACTGTGAGTTACCCATTACACCTGTAAAAGCAAAAAGGTAAATCACACAACAGCACATAACATCAGACGTAGTGGTCAATAGTACATCTGTAAAACTATATTTTGAAACACTTCTGCCAGCACCTTCCACTACTTTCAAAAGCCTCTATAATTGAATTTTTTAATGTGTGGTATTATAGCTAGACTGATACTATTTCTACATAAGGTTGCAAAGTTAAACATTTCTGAATATAAAACTGGAAGCTCTATGAATTCACAAATAATCTAAAATAAAATTTAATTTATCTTTTATAACTATTTACCAGAAAGATTTAAAGTAGACTTTTCCTTTCATTATTTTCCGAAGCTCAATTGGAGATAAGGGGGGGGGGGGGGGGCAGCACTTTTCACTCGTATTTATGTATTTATACATCATTCACGTATTCAATGATATCATCCCAATGTTAGATATTCATCAATCACATTCTGAATATTAGATATACATAAGTATGTGCAAATATGGTGCGCGTGTGCGCTTGTGTGTATTTACCTAGTTGTATTACATAAGGTTCGAGCGAGACTCGCAGTGTCCTTTCTAGATATTGTCATTTATCCATTTCCTTAAATTCACATACGTTGGTCGCTGTAACAACCTCTTCTTCATATAATCCATTCCACATATCCACAGTTGTGTGTGGAAAACAGTACTTCTTATATCCTATAGACACCTGTAGACTCTTAATTTCCTTGAGTGTTCTCTCGTCTCTCCAGTCTCTTTATTAATCACCAGTCCTGCTTGTCTAACTTTTCAATCCCATTTACTATCTTATATAATGTCATTAAATCTCCTTTTTCTCTTCTATCCTGCAAGGCAATGCAACTTGTCTTGTATAGCCACTCTAGATATTTTCCTCCTTACTCTTCAATATTACTAACTATCCCGTTTTGTAATCCCATTCTGGCTTTTCCTATTTAGTATCATCTACAAGTTCATGTAGCTGGTCACACTGCACCTTATGTCATTTACGTATATCTGGAACATAATGGGTGCTAATATTGAGCCTTGCGGTACTCCACTTGATACATTACTCCAGTTTGAAACTGTCCTTGATTACAGTTCTCATTCATCTATCCTTCAAGTAATCTTACATCCACTAATAATTTCCCTCTCATCCCTCCTATGTGTTCCAACTTCCATAAGAGTCTCGTGTGTGAAACTCAAAAGCTTTTTTGATGTCCAGGTAGACAGCATCCGCCAACCCATCCCTATTGTCTACTCCTATTACTCTTGCGTAGAAATATAGCAGGTTCATCACGCACGATTTTCCTTGTCTGAAACCAACTTGTATGTTTGATATAACATCATTCTCCTCCAAATATCTCATCCTCTTCTTTTTAATCATTATTTCACAGATTTTGTCAACAACACTTGTTAGTAACACCAGTCTTCTTTCATCATTTGTTAATAGGTACTATATAAGCTCCCTTCCATTCTTTAGCCACCCACGCAAATTGGCTGTATCAGTTGTTTCTTACATTCCATTAGTGTCTAACGATCTAACCTGACGCCCCATCCAGTCCCATTGCCTTCCTTACATCCAAACCTCCCAGACCTCAACATCTTGTTTCTGTCTACGACTTTTTGGAATCCCTCAGATGCGCCATTGCCACTGTTTGCCCCTAAAATCCTGTTCTTCTATGAATACAGATTTGAAACTCATTCATAATTTTATTCAACTCTGCTGTTCTCTCTCTCTCTCTCTCTCTCTCTCTCTCTCTCTCTCTCTCTCTCTGTTCCATTACAATATATGTTTTTTTTTTTTGCACTTCATCTTTATATTGATATACTTATAGAAGAGCTTGGGTTAATTTTCACATTCTTTTCAAAGTCTCTTTCCTTCTCTTCCTATTCTGACATATTCATTTCTTGCTTCCTTGTATTAGCCTACTCCGTTATTTTCATTTCTCTGCTTCTTTAGCTAGTTTCCTCCAATACAACATTTGCCATCTTCGCTTCTGCGCATCTGGCATTGTAACATTTGTGTTTGTTACTCCTTACTTTGTATAATGGTACGTACTTTTGCACACCTTCATTATACTTCCTAAGAATGTTTCATATTCCTCCTGTAGCAACCAATTTACCACTTATGATCTCCCTCTAAACTATACTTCCAAAATATTTGCTAACTCTTCAAAGTTTGTCCTTTCATAATTTGATTTTTATTTTATCTTTACAATCCTCTTATATCTTCTTATCATTTCCCATTCTTGCAATTATATTTCTATCAGACATGATCACTTTTAAGTGTTTAATGTTTTTTTTTTTTTTTTTTTTTTTTGTGTGTGTGTGTGTGTGTGTGTGTGTGTGTGTGTGTGAATACCACTAGGGCTGGGCAAGATCCGTAAGTATAAATAATCTATCCGTGAGATTCGGGTCCAGTAATCGGATCCCGCCCACCCCTAAATGCCACGTCTAACACTGACGGTCCTTCCTCTCCTCTGCGTCTTGTAAATAATTCTTCCACCCATTGATCACTGTGTGTGTGTGTGTGTGAATCAGTATATAATTAATCTGAACCAATTCCGAATTATCTTTGAGCCACATATCGCAATCGCCAAAGTGTGCAGCATCCCAGGAAGTAGCGATGAATGGCTCTATTGTATCTGGCACCACTGCTCACCACCGCGGCCCGGGCGCCAGCTCGTCCTGCTGTCTCCTGTATGAGACGCGTTCGTTTTTCCTTTCACAGGCTCACAAGATGCGAATATTCATTTCATCACAAATGCAGATGCGGATACTTCATGATCAGAACTGCAGATTATAGGGATGTTCCGTGGATACGGATACGAATATCCAGTAGCAGCACTACATCTATAGCACACAAGCTTTAGCATTTCAAAGAAAATAAAAATAAATAGACAAATAATTAAATAAATAAACATTCACACGTAACAATATGAATGGCTTGGTTATCTGCCTTTTCTATACTCAAAACGTGTTGGTTGTTTTTTATCCAATACTCCATTTTATTTATTTATTTATTTTTTGTCTTGGATAAATATTCACACTAGGAGACTACAGAAGTGAATGACGCCTTGCAAATACACCAAAAACTGTCAACATTCCTATGAAGCTTAATTGACCTTGACTACCCCGCCAGCCGACATGACAACAATAGCTACACTTGGTAACGTACATTTCCGATAGGCAAGAGTAGGAATAACAAGCTACATCGTTGATTAAAATGACTTACCAGTCAGACGGCAACGTCAAGCACCTATCACGTCAGTAACTCCTTAATAAGTGATGTAGCAGGAAGACACAAAAAAAGTGCTTTGAGGAAATGTGCTTATGTGGCTGCCGTGACGTGCCCCACCCTAACACCAGCAGGAAATGACTGACTGACTGTCTCGGCTTCCACCGGACCGCCAATCACAGCCCGTTCCGCTAGGAGGACCTGCGGGCTAAGCCGTCAACGCGTATAATATTATAAGCTGCCGTATCTTTGATTGCCTGTACATTCTCTCTGAAGATGGTTTAATACCGAAACCTTAGAGAATAAAGTACCTTGCCTCAACTTGTGTATCCTTACCACTCACTCTACATAATCTATTTGTCTTCATCTAAACAGAAATCTATTGGTATATTAATGTTTCCTACAGAGCCTGCCACATAGGCTACAGATCTGATATCTTCTTGCATCTTCCCTTATTTTCGCGTGTTATAACCGAATCAGCTGTCTTTGTGAATGTTTTTTACTTCTCAACATTAATAATATGCCTCTCATCTCTCCCCAGCGTCTCCTACACCGTCCTTGCAGTTCCCCGTGACTAGCCAGCAGACCCCCATTGATGTCTCCATGGCTGTGGTGAGACAGGAAGAGACAAGGTAAAACTATTTGCTGTCTTGTTTGTTTCTTAATGATTATGTTCTCTTTACTGTTTGACTTATGATCTTGCTAAAATTTGAGAGTAAAGCTGTTATTATTCGATCATAAATTCTATCCTTCCATCCACCAGCAAGACAAGGTAGATCAACTATTTGGTGCGTTGTTTATCTCTGAATGATTATGTTCTCTTTACTGTTTGACGTATGATCTTGCTAAAATTTGAGAGTAAAGTTGTTATTATTCTCTCTCTCTCTCTCTCTCTCTCTCTCTCTCTCTCTCTCTCTCTCTCTCTCTCTCTCTCTCTCTCTCTCTCTCTCTCGTTCTGTCATGCCGGTGAAGAGCATCAAAACACACAACTTTGACCCCAGACGTCACAAGACAGCTGTAATGGAAACTAAGAAAACACTGTAACAGAAAGAAAAGGGATGTAGCTTTCCAGGTAGCAGAATCTTCTCACATGCTTTATGATCTTGTCGTTCACTCTTACACTATACCTTGGAACCTGTGTTCTTACTTTGCCATCATAAAATGTATTGATGTGGGAGGGTATTGTACTAGAGCACTGCAGCAATGATCGTCTGCCCAATAGCAGCCATCGATTTGCATGGGCTACTTCAATTTGTGCCGCTCGAACACGTACGCGACTGCAAGGAAGAGGAGAAGAAATATAAAAAAAAAGTGGAAAGAGAGAAAGGTGTATAATGAAACTGAAACAAAAAGATGGAGAGAAATAAGAAAGGATCGCACCATAGGCATTACTCGAGTAGCGCGACCACCACCTATCTGAAGAAGAGGAAGTAGAGGCTGGAGAGTGGTGAGGGAAGGTGCCTCCTTGGTAAGCTCACCCCAGTTATCTATCCTAACCTGAGAGTAGGAATAACACGAACATAGAGGAGGTCGAAAGCTGGGAATTGTTATTACGTAGTTGGTTGCCTTCCTGTAAATGGCGTTTTCAGTAGTGTCACTGACTAGACAAACGAAAATTTACTGCCGACTACAAATGGTGGAAAGCAGACACGCACTGGCTTCATCATTTTGTAGCTCAAGTTTACCAGATAGTGAGGCAATTAAGACCCTTGTGCTGTTAGCCAGCCATGATGATAGGGCGAGCGATGCAGCATGAGTGAGTTAAGACAATTACTCGTATATTTTTAGTGTGGTAGACCTGGCTTGGTGACACACAAAGACCCTCAAGGCTGGGTGCCAGAAGAAAACTGAGTTGTTTCCCTGGTAAAGTGTAAATGTGATAGATGCTGCTGGATTTATTAGTTGTATATATGTCATTTTCTGCAGTAATTTTTAATTGTCTGCAATGCATCGTATGGAAAGGAATAAAAATGGATTGATAAATATGAAAGAAAGAAAGAAGAAGAAGAAAAAAAACATATACTGGAAGTTTAAATACTTGCCTCTTTCTAGGATGTGCAAAACACACACACACACACTCTCTCTCTCTCTCTCTCTCTCTCTCTCTCTCTCTCTCTCTCTCTCTCTCTCTCTCTCTCAATAGGGAGAAAGGCAGTTGAGTAATGGATTGTTAAATCGTCACGTTGAATGATCTCAAGGATAGACATGAGGTGGATGGGTTCACATACATAAGAATAATAACTAGAGAGATATGTTCTCTGAATAGACCTTGATGTACATGCATGAGTGAGGGGGTGGCTGCGTGCAGTATCTGTGAAATATTTCCATTTTTCAGTGGTTGTCTTCACTTTGAATACTAAATCAATGTTTCAAGTTGCTACCTCTATAGATTAAAGATAAAGCACACGAGTCTTGTCTTAAGAATAGCTTACTAAGAATATCCTTCATAAATAGTTGCATATATTTGCATATTTCATGCTGTTCTCTGCCTCTGAATAAATCATGACTATATTGCAGTGCAAAACCAATCCACACGTCCCTCAAATAGGCCAATCCTTGCTCTCTCTCTCTCTCTCTCTCTCTCTCTCTCTCTCTCTCTCTCTCTCTCTCTCTCTCTCTCTCTCTCTGAAAAAGCCACTGTGGTGTATATGTGGAGCTATTTTCTTTATAGATTTTTTATATTTTTTATGGATTTGTATTCATGGTGTGTGAGGTTTTGCTTGATACTTATATAAGCCAAGCTATGCAGCAGGTCGCGCCGCTCACTCCTCGTAGTGCATTACGCAATCCTTGCCAAGTGTGAGTTGCAAGCTAGAGTTAACTACTGATTGAGTTTACATAATCTTCCAAGAACATTTGCATTACTTTTATTATCTTTTATCGGCAGTGAAATCTTATTTGTTCAATGTTAGACTCCGACATTCTTTGAACAATGATGTCAGGTGTACGTGACAACACACACGACTTACGGGGCGACCTGTCAAAGCATATTTTTTTTTATTTCATTTTATTTTAGTTTTTACATTTACGTACTGTGAGTGCTCACAGTTTACACATGCTACATAGCTTTCAACATTTATGAAATCTTGAGAAAATTAAAGAAATTTTGAAGACTGTATATTTCAGAATAACTCAACCACCCTGCTGACGAGATAACAAGACTTGAAGAGGGCCGAGAAGAGTCAGTGAGGAGCCGAACCCGATGTGTTGTTGACGTGAAGGACGAGTCGTGATGTGTGTGTTATTGTAAAGTACCCTTAATTGACCAGATCATTTCCAGCACATGGACACAACGAAACTTTCAGCGGAGAACATCAGACTTTCACCTCCATAATGAACGGAAGGGGCATGTGGTGAGTAGCAAGTGGTGTGAGGTGTATGGTGATGAGTGGTGAGTGGTGGTGACACTGAAGCTGAGGTGGGTGATGCAGTGATGAAGACAGGTGTCTGTCTGAGTGTGGACAACGCTGCCTCTCCAGGATGTGTCATTCTCTCATCACCTCCAGTATTAGTTTAATGGATTGACAGCTCTTTTCTTACAAGTGTTCTGTAGGGTTTGAATTCCTGTATTGTATATGGTTTATGTACTCATACTCTCGTCCATTACACACACACAGACACACACACACACACACACACACACACACACTTCTATTCGGAATGACCAACAGATGGTACAAGTAAAGGCTAAAAAAATAAGGTGAAAGCATTTTACTGTGAGGTTAATGAGTGCATTGACAGAAGGCCACTACCAAATTATTGGCATCTTGGAATGCAGAAGAATATTTTCCGTTAGATGGAAAAGTTGTTTTATGACAGTTCAGTTGTTAAGAAAATTTCATTTTAAAATTACATCTGCTGTTACATGAGACTTACCAAAAGCTTTTGACAGTCTGGCACAATTTTTTTTTATTTATTTCCAAACTACCTTCTCTCTGTAACTTCATCTGAAGTTTCCTCTCCAACCATTCTGTTGCTGCTCTCTCTAACATCAGAGTTAATCATTACTCTCAATCTTTCATCCCTTCCTCTTGTAAACGGTGGAATTCTCCACCTTCTGCATTTCTGCCTTCCAAGGACATGAACTCATGTAAAAGAGGAGTTTCAAGAGATTTATCACATACATTTGGCCAACTTTTTTACCCCATCTAGGAACCATTACCTAAGTGGGCCTTTTTTTAATCAAAGTTTTTGTTTCCCTCAGCCAGTTCCCTTCCTATTTATGAAAAAGAAAACATTGATTTATATTAACTCATTCAATTTGATTAGCTTTGTACTAATAGATTTTGTAAACAATATTTTTGCTTCATAGATGCCATGACTCGCTACAGGCTTCCTCTCAATTCCACCATGTAGATTCCAGCCAACATTTGCTTTCTCTTTTCCTCCACAGTAACCAGCACTTCATCCCCAGTCCTCTCAAGATTGTCCGTGCCCAGAAGCAGTACATGACAGACAACATGGGGGTGCAGTACCTGGACTGTGTCTCCAATGTCGTGCATGGCAAGTGTTTGTGTTTGTGGAGGTGTGGAGGTGGAGGTGGAGGGATACAGTGGCATAGAAAAAGGTCATCATCATCAATCATTATATGACAAAAGCTTGTCTAGACTTTGTCCATTGATGTATTAGCCATGTGAAATTTCAGACTCATGCTGTAAAGCTTTTATCATTTAACCATCCTCAGATTATCATTTTGTTTTTCTTGTAAGTGCCCATTTATTATCTGTTTGGCAAGTGATGTGATAACGTACTACATTACATATCTTGATCTGTAATTATCCCTTGTCAGCAATTCTTTTCTTTTGAGTTCATATTAGAGACCATACAGTGCTTCATGTGATGGATATATATTGTTTTCCTTGTATATGGTTACCAGTATATATATAAGAAATACATTCATACTTGATGAGAGAAATCTGAATGGCAGTCATTGTGTTGCAGTATAAGTGATGAACTGAGATTGGTTCAGTACACCTTACTAATCACCATTTGGGCAAATTTGTATCGAGAAATAGCATCTATGTATGTACTTTGTTCCTTATTTTGTTCAATGCAAGTACCACCGTGCAGGTGAAGGCAATCTTTTTCCCATAGACAGCTTCAGTAAGGTGTGTGAATCCTTGTCTAGTGGTCTTCCTTTACTGGTATTTATGCTCACTACACTACTTGGCCTGGGATTTCACTCTAATGCTTTTGTATAGAATGTGCATTGAGATGTATGATTTATCCTTGGTGTATTTCTCAATTACATTAGAATTCTCATATACAGTCTTGGCTATTGTAACTCACATTGGTTTTCATCTCTCCACAGTGGGTCATTGTCATCCGCAGGTGGTGGCAGCAGGCAAGAACCAGATGGCAACTCTGGTGACAGCTCAAGGCTTTATTAATGACTCTCTCACTAAGTATGTTAAGGAACTCACCAGCCACCTGCCAGACACACTCAATGTCGTGTATCTCGTCAACTCAGGGTAAGTAATTGCCTGGGGGAGGAGGTTGTTATGTTGTGGTGGTGGAACACATACACCACATACTACTCTAGTCTGCATTGTACATATAATGAATAATAACATGCTTTGATCAGACCAAGCTTTTACATTACCCATCCATAGAAGTACTGTAATAGTAGATTTCAAATTACACTGTGTACACCTCTTTAACTTCCTGATATTGCAGAGTGTAGTTATTAAAAAGATATGTCACTGCTATAAATCCGCCTGCATTCTGTTGGTCTATGTATGCATGAGGTTCCGTGTGCAAGTATAGCTAGAGGGGTAGTTGTAGGTCAGTCTGTTTTGGTGATGAAGGTGTTGACTGTTTTATCTTTGATGTGCAGGTCGGAAGCCAATGATCTTGCCCTGAGGTTGGCTCGCTCCTACACCGGCCAGAAGGATGTCGTTGTGTTTGATGAGTAAGTGCCTCCTTGGATTACTCTCAAGTTTAAGTCATTGCAGTCATTTGTAGTTATTATGCTTTTATTTTTTCTTCACCTGGTAAATACATTGTTGCTCTCGTTACTTTGGATTTCTCTGTTTGAATTTTTTTTTTATGGTTGTATAACTAAGGTTTCAAATTATTATGCTTTTATTTTCTTTACATTACTATGTGTATTAAGATTTTAAAATGTTTTCCTCAATCTACAGAAAACAAAATTGATGTTGCTTTGATTTCTTTCAGTATGTAAGCTTTCTTATACATCAACTTTATGCTGACTTTTTTATTATTAAAGCATGAGCATTCTGATAACACATTTCTTGAGTTTATGTATAGATTTACTTGGAATGTATTTTATAACTATGTTTAATTAATTTATTGCAGATTTAGACAGTTATAATTTTTCTTGATGTACCATCTTACATTTCAAACCCTTTGCATATTTTTTAAACTGTTGCACTCTAACCTCGTGCATAACTCAAAAGCAGCGGGAGATCTTATTTACTGATTGGAGATACAAATTTGTTACAGGGCATACCACGGAAACTTGGGCAACCTCATAGACATAAGTCCTAAAATGTTCAAGAGAATGCCACAGGGAAAGAAGGATTTTGTTCATGTCATACCTTGCCCTGACACCTACAGGGGACCACACCGCAATGACTCCCCTGGGGCAGGTGTGTGTGTGTGTGTGTGTGTGTGTGTGTGTGTGTGTGTGTGTGTGTGTGTGTGTGTGTGTGTGTGTGTCATCTGCTGGTCACCCAGCCAGCCTTTTTCTACAGAGTGAGCTCAGAGATCATATTTATTTATTTTTTATTTTTGCTTGTGATTTTCACAAGATTAATCAGAAACCATGTCTCTTGAAAATGACTTCACATTATTCATTGTTAGATCTGTTAGTTTCTGTCTAATAACTTTGTTTTTGTCCACCTAATATTGTTCATCATTGATAGCCTTAATGTCTCTCAGAAGCCTTTTTGCTTACTAAAAAGATGACTTGTTTGTGTAATGTGAGTTCATATGTGTGTGAAAGTCAATTTTAGAGCACTTCACTTTCCTTTAACTTTCCTTGGAGCACTTCACTCTCCTGTGTCCTTCCTCACGCATCAAATGAATATGCCTTGTACCATGTTTCCTTCAGCAGTGGAGAAGTATGTGATGGATGCGGAGCGTGTGGTGATGCAGGCAATACAGAACAACCGCAAGATCAGCTGTCTCTTCACCGAGTGTGTGGTTGTCAACTGTGGTGTCATTGTGCCCCCTAGGAACTACTTCTCCCTCTTGTACAAGTGAGTGAGTGAGTGAGTGAGGGAGGGAGGAGTTGTGAGGTTGTGCTTTGTTAGACTTGGATCATGGTGCAGTGTTTATCCTTGTGAGAAGGTAACAATTGATTGAGTTAAATCTTAAAAGGTTGTTGTTTTTGGATGCGATGATGATGATAGTTGTTTTAAGACAGTTATTCTCCAACCTTGGATAATCCCTTTGTCATTCTTTGGAGGAAATAGCACTGTAATATGGACCTTATTTTCTCTTCCTTTTTGTTGCCATAGGACAGTGCCATGCTTGAATAAAGTAAAAAAAGTGGTGATATGAAAAAAGTAGCCAATTGTCAGTGTATACAGTACTGATTGGTATTTCCACCACCACCACCACCACCCCACAGCCTGATTCGGGAGGTGGGAGGTGTGTGTGTTGCAGACGAGGTGCAGACTGCTCTTGGTAGGACGGGCGAGTGTTTCTGGGCCTTCGAGGTGAGCTGAGATGATTGTCTTTATGCTCGGCCTTTACTTATGATTATGGTTTTCTCTATTTTTTTAAACTATTGATTTATGATTTGTATTGTTTTTATTTTCTTTCAATTTATTTAGGTTTTATTTCTTTCCTATTAGTTTTGGATAACTATTCTTAAAGTTGCATGCATTTTGTTGCTATATTTTCATACACTCTACTTGTTCAGAAGAAATGCACTTTTATGAACTTATTCATTACCTAGGTAATTGTAATGCCTCATTTAATTTAGCTTGCTTGATTATTTTTCATCTGGTTTTATATCATTGTACTATGTCTTTATCCCCTCTGCATTTATATTGTTATATATCATTTATTGTGTATAATATCCCCTTCCACTGATCCCCCTTCTAACCTCCATTGCCTTATACTCATTGATCATATCCCTTCCCTTCCTCCTTCCTCCCAGCTCTGTGTCTCTGTCATTCACCTTTGATCTTGGCCTTCCAGCACTTTGATGTTGTGCCGGACATTGTCACCACAGGCAAGCCCCTCGGTAACGGGTACCCCATGGCAGCTGTCATCACCACCAGGGAAATCTCAGAGTCCTTGGGGGAATATTACTCCACTGTGAGTGAGTCTTGGTATAAATTTTGATGGATAGTTTGTGTGTATCCTTCAGTTGTGTTGTTGTGTATTCTTTTTCTTGTGTTTTTATTGGTTTCTTCAAATGAAATAGGGAACATTTCAGTCACTCATTGCTGCATTTTGTTAATAATTCATTTATGTGTGTATGTTAACCACGATTGATCTTGTTGGAAAGTTGACTCATATTTTCTTTCATTCTTGAAGTATTGAATTTTGTATGTGTTAGGGGAGATGAAGTGACATTTACCACCATCATTTCCACAATCCCCACCAATCTTAACCATCCCTCTGCTGCCCCACCCATACACACACAGTTTGGCGGCAACCCTGTGGCGTGTGCAGTGGGCATGGCAGTGCTGGACGTAATAGAAAATGAGAAGCTAGTGCAGAGTGCCAAGGCAGTGGGGAAGACACTCCTGGAGAATTTACAGTTACTCAAGGCAAAGCATGAGTGTGTTGGGGACGTGAGGGGCATGGGACTCTGCCTTGCCCTTGACATTGTGCAGGACAAAGCCTCCCGCAAGCCAGCCAGGGAACTCGCCCAAACCATTGTTCACAGGTGGGTGTTGTGTGAAGGAGGGAGGCACCGTGTTTGGAGAGATGCACCAAGTCTTTTCCTCGTCTCTGTCTGTTCTCAGTGTGGTTTTGTCCTGCTGTGATGTTCTTGGTTGTGGCGTTAACTCCTTCAGTACTGAGAGACATTTTTACCATGAATTTGGGGTGTAATTAGATGATTTTATTGATATTAGGAAGGGTCTATGGATGTCAGAAGATTAATGGCCAGAGTCACAATAATTCCTTAGAATCATGAATTTAATGTTTGTCAATTGGCTTCCTGCCTATCTAACACACTTTCTCGTGTTAGCTCCCACGCTCTTTCTTGCTATCTTCCACACTCTTGTTTTCTACCACTCTCTATCTACCACACTGTCGCTATCTACCACACTATTGCTATCTACCACACTATTGCTATCTACCACACTCTCTCTTGAAGGTATACATCTACATCACTGCCTTACAATAACAATGCTTTATGTATCCTTAGGGTGAAGGAGGACCACCACACCCTCCTGCAGGTGCTGGGTCCAGGCCACAACGTCATCACCATCACCCCACCCATGTGCTTCACCCAGCTCAACGCACGCAGCCTCACCACCGCCCTGGATGAGGTTCTCGCTGCGTGCTCTCTCAGGAACAGGGACCAACACTCTGACTTGTGAGTACAATGCTGCCCTGTCCTCTGTATTGATCAGTTTGCTTTGCTTGATTTGCTTGTTTACTGGTGTTTTTGTTCGTGTTTATTGATTTATTATTTTTTTTCTTCTCTCTCTCTCTCTCTCATAACACTGGAGGCAAAGACCCATTCAGTTTATCATTGGTGCTGGCTAAAGAATGTATCTGTTTGGGCTTGAAGGGACCTCACTTGCTTGTGCTTCTGACATTGGAGAGGGTAGATGATGAGATGCGTCCTTGTGTATATAAAAATAACCATCTTGAAATTTTCTGTGGCAAGGAAGGAGTGGAAAACAATGAGGTAGTTATGTGACGATGTTTCATGTAACTTCATTTGTTATCTTATTGTTTATTTTTCTTTCGTGTTGATGTGCTATGTTTGTGAGGCTTGTATTCTCAAACGCTTCTGTGCTTCACTTCCACTATTTCAAAAGGCTTTATTTAGATTTGCACAAGTTTTTTTAAGGTGTTTATACATTTCTAGAGACAGATTGACAAGAATTCTTCATTATCAATTGGAGGAACACTCTTGAAATTCCTGTCAGTCATCTCTGTGGCCTTTGAAAGTAGTTGTGGTGAGAGAGCAAAGGTTTCTGAATACCAAACTAATGTCAAATCTTTTCCTTTGTTTTATTCATCTTTATTTCTGTACACATGTTGGGATGCCTGTGTAGTGTTGAAAGGTTACAAAGCTTCACCCAGCATGTATGTCACTGCCTGAATGTATTCCCTGTGTTTCATGTGTAGATGTTCAAAGTGAGGCCAACTTGAAGGTCTTACAAGCAATGCATTGTACAGATACTTATTTGCCTAGATAGAAACAAATATAATAATTTTTCTACTTATTTTGATATGAAGTTGTGCAATAATTTATGTTTTAATCCGCTTGGTTTGATTGAAAATTGTGTGTATTGTGGTTTTTTGCCTGCTTCCTTTGGTCTCAAGCCCTTTGTTGTTGTATGTTTTGATGAAGATCTAACTACCATATCATCAAGAAAACACCCAATATGTACTGTATGTATGTTGCTCTGTTGGGATTTTGCATGAATTGCTTTTGGTGGTTTGGGAAGAGCTATGTAGAATGATGTACATATTGTTAGTGTTTTACTTTAGACATACCTGAGGATGGACCAAAATGTTGAAATCTGACTCTTGCTGTGGTATATACTCGTTGCAGACTGAAGGGGGCGTCTAAGGATATTTTTTAAAGTGGGCTATTTTTTTCTTTCTTTTTTTTACTCAAGATGTCTGGGATAACTTAAATGACCAGATAGTGAGGCTTATCTCTGTAACAATGAATTCCTTCCTGCGCAGAGGCTATTTTTGAGTGTCCAATGCTGTTTTGTCATAGCCTGATTTGCATGCCAACACACTATTATTCTGTGCTTGTAATGTGTATGAAGATCACATTAGAATATTTTCTCTGTAAATTTTGTCATCTGTCTCATGCTGCTTAGCCTCTTGTAGTAAGTCATGCCGCCACTTGCAAGACACATTAGTGCCGCCTACTGTATCATTCTCACATCTGCACAAAAGCCAAACAAATGTTCCGACAAGCACAAGGCGAAAAGAAAGAAACTTTTGAACGTCAGTGAGGCTTATGGAGCAAGGTGGAGATAGATAGATTGTTGGCATCTATTGATGCTCTCACCTTTGAGATGCCTCAGTAGTCTACAGTAAGTCAACATGGTGTATGCAATGATATGTGAAAAATTCATGTCAATCGTGTAACATGAATGGCAATGCAATGGATAAAATCTTGAGGAGCTGATACATATCTCATAGTATTTTTTTTGTTTTTACACTTAAAAAAAGATTAGGAAATTGGCAAAACATCTGAGCATCTACTGCAAGGTCTCATTAAAAACCACAACTAAAGAGCAATTTTTTGTATTCAGAAAATTTCAAAAAATGTAAAAAAATAATAAATACAGAGTATAAAAACTATAGATGAAAAATTTATATTTTTTTCAAAGACAATACAAAACAATAGAACATTTTGTAAGTACAAGATGTAGATGTGTAAACAAATTTTCTATGGTATTTTTTTAAAAGCGTTTGACTGAAAAAATAAAATTATGAGATTTAGAAAAAATGTTTGAATCTCCCCAATGTTTCACTGAGATTCCATGAAATTCACAGATCTCCTATATGTTATAGACACCAATGAACAACATACCAAAGCGTCAGAGCCATTCGTCATCTTGTGCATCCACTACACACCCATAGACGCCCCTATTACTTATGCATGATGTGTCTCTCAGGCCATAATCCACTGCTGCTGCTGCTGCTGCTGTGGTGGTGGTGGTGGTGGTGGTGGTGGTGGTGGGTTTGTTACTCTGCTAATGGAAATGGGAAAAGACTAACACTGAGACACAGATTCCATCACCAATGATCTATGTATTTCGTGAATTCTGTTAGTGAATATTGTATATCTGATTCCTTAAGAGGTTTAGATAAGTAAGTCTCATATGATTTCTGTTATCTTTATTAAGAATTCTCTCTCTCTCTCTCTCTCTCTCTCTCTCTCTCTCTCTCTCTGTCTCTCCCCACCCCCCATACCTTAATGCTATACTTCTGTCTGGTTCTATCCTGGCCTCTCCACACCCAAGGATGAGTCACCCGCTGGGCCTGGATCGGAATCAAACCGTGCTGTCCTTGGAGGAACTGGAGGGACTTGAGGAGGAGGTGGTGACGGGACCTGAACCGAAGAGACCTCGCACCAGCTATGATGATTTGGACTGAGTGTAGTTATTATACGTGATAGCGTGGGTGTCTGTGTGTCTGTGTGTGTGTGTCTGTGTGTCTGTGTGTGTGTCAGTGTGTGTGTCAGTGTGTGTGTGTTGGTTATCTCTTTTGTGGAGTCTCAAATCTAGGGCTGATAGCTAGAAGGAATGTCAAAAAAATGGCTGATTATAGATAGGTACAGCACTAAACTCAAAATTTATTAGTCTATCAGTGCTGCAATGGCCAGTGTTGTCCACGCATCCAGGGAGCCACAGTTGCACTCATTTGCTGTAATTATCTCATTTCAAACAAAGACTGTGCAATATTTCAAATCCATTTATCTCAAAACATGGATTTCTGGCATTGGCCCTTTCAGTTTTCAGCCATAGAAATTGCCTTCAATACCAAATAGTTGTAAAGGGCATAGATTTCTAAATATTTTAATACTAATCATTATTTTTATCTTCATTTTTGTCCCTTATGTCACTCTGGCTCTAGATGCTTCATTATAAACTAATAATCATGTGTTTGAATTACTATAGTCAGAGTTTTAGTGTGATGCTATTTTATGCTTTTTTGTTTCAATGATAACACTGAACACACTTGTCTACTTATGATGACTGGTGTACATATATATTATACCAGTATTAATATATATATATATATATATATATATATATATATATATATATATATATATATATATATATATATATATATATATATATATATATATATATACACACACACACACAACACACACACACACACACACACACACACACACACACACACACTGTACTATGTACCAGTATGCATTGGCCAGCCTGAAGTCAGATATGATGAGCTTAAACATCGACCTTTATCTTTATTTGTCTGGTCTTGATTAGATATCTTTCTATATCAATTAAGAACATGTACATCTTAATCCTCCTCTGCCTCATATTCTCTTAATTTGGTCTGGTAAAGCCAAACATGTATATATGTATATTTTCATATTGCTATATGTACTTGGTAATGTGTGCAATATATCACTATTGAATATATATGATGCTGAGACAGTAAGACTGCTGGTGATGATGAGTGCAAATGTAGTAAGTGATGCTGAGTTTTATAGAGCACAGACTTTTACCTTGAACAAGTAATGAAAGAGAGAGAGATATACTATGTAGATGTAAGCAGAGAAGTGACCACAATGGAAATGCAGCCCAGTCTGTACAGACTTGAACAATTACCAAGCAAATCATGAGAAATGGAAAGTGATTGCTTTGGATGAGGGCAGTGTAGTACAGTGCCAATGTGTTGCCTGTTGTGTCACTACTCAGTTATGTCTTGGTGAGCATTTTTATTGCTTTGTGTTATTTGGCCCATCTCATCACTGGTCACTTATTTAATTCTTGAGTGTTCCAAAACACTTAGCTGTGAATGGGATGATTTATGTTAAACCTTCAGACTTTTCCCAGATTTAAAAAAATAGTTTCATGGATTTATTTGCTAAAAATATAAACAATCAATATCTGTTGAGGTAAGCAAAAAAGAAAAATGTTGTACAGTTTTATGTTGACAGTTGCTATTAACAACAGTGAAACAGTACAAAATATATATGCAGTAAACCCTCGTTATAACAAACTATATGGGGCACGAGATCGTTTGTTGAAGCCAAAAATTCATTAAACCCTATGGTTGCTAAAAGTGATGGAAATAACGAAGCAAGTTTGTTATATCCGATGGTTTGTTCTTTAATCTGTATGCATAGATATGTAAATAAAGACTGTATTGCATGAATATGTGATACGTATGTAATTACTAATATTATTAATAAAGTTAAGTGGAGTACACAACATAGTGTTGATACCAGCCAGTGAGTGGACATGCCACAGTGTGGCTGTAACGCTGGGCTCACTGAACTCGATAGGACAAATGAACCAACCTGTAGATTTAACGAACTTTGGTTTGTTAAACCTGAGGGAGTTCGGCCAGGAAATGTGATTCGTTATATCCAAAATTTGTTATATCATGGATCTAATATATATATAATATATATATAACACACACACACACAGTACAATACAATTGTTTAAAGTTTTTATTGCTGAGACCAAGCATATGTACACTGTTTAAAGAATTTGTTACCAAATTGAAAAGATGTTGGTCTGTTCATCACATCTTTTAAAAGAAAGTTGTAATTTCTTTGCTTGTGAAAGTTAGCCATCCTTGTCAGTGAAACTTGTTAGTTGCTAAATTCCATGGTTTGATGTTGGCAGCTGCTGAAGGTGCAGCAGCTTCAACACATGGACTCATATCTCTCTTAGTTTGTCATTCAGTTCAGTGTATCAAACCATGTTCTACATTACTCATGTTTCCTGCTCCTAAATCTCTTGATAATGCCCTAATTTTCCATTTTCCTCCTGCTATCCATTGGTAATTCTGTCTTGCCACTTTGAATATTTTCATCTGTCAGTTTATTAGCTATGCCACTCCAATAGGTATGTGGCAGATCTGTTTCCCTTGTGTCAGTTATACTATTCCTGTTATCTCCTGTGCATACATGTGTACAAGGCAATAGGACAACTTTAAGGGAAGGCAAGTGAACTTTAAGCTTCACAGTAATAGCTCTTGAAACTTAACTGGAGGTTTGTTGGATTTGACATCAAGATATTTTCCATATAGGAACAGGAGAGATTCACATTGCCTTGTTTGTGGAAACATCACAACTATATTGCATTTCACTGAATAATTAATGAATGATCCCATCAGAAATGTCTCAGTTTTAGATACCTGCTCAGGGGAGACAGCCAGGATCAAACTGAAGTTTAAAAGTGCAATTATGGACTCAAGTAAATTAACTTGTTGCTCTCACTCTTGCTGTGTTTTGTATTGTTCCTTGGTCTGAAGCCCTGACAACTTATATTCCTCATATGTCAGAAGACTTAAGGATGAGGAAAAAAATAAAAAACAATGTAAGTGAGTGTGATAGATTAGTTGATTATTTCATGACTGTTGTTTGCTGGCCAAATAAATAGTTTGGTAGCTTGTTGCCTGGTGGGTCACTTTATTCTCTCATATATGAGGCTCTTATTCTCAACAGTTTATGTTGCTAATGCTATGGTGAACATGCAACAACTTTTTTCTGGCAGTGACTCTCATTTTATTAAACTTGGCTCTCTCAAAAGTCATGTAAGATTTGAATGATGTAGCACCTACTAGTTCTTTTATATATTAATGCGAGCTTATAAATACAAAGTTGTAAAAGTTCAACAAGAACTAAATACTGTATATAGTGTTGTATTACAAATGAATGCTGACATGAATTAGTGTCCGGGTGATACTGAATGTGGTGAATGTAATGACATGATATTAGTGTCTCCATTGAGGCTGTATGAAGGGTGTTAGTGTGACTGGGTTACATTTCAAGAATAAAGGTAACACAATCTTGAAATTATATTTATCTGAGAGTAGAGTGTGGCTCCTTTGGGATTATTTTGAAAATCCAGAAATTGATCTGAGGCAAAATAAATTCACTATAAAAGTAGTTTGCCAGGGGTTCAACAGGACACTCCCTTTAGGTGTCCATCACAACATGTTACCGCCAATCAGACCAAGATTATCACAAAGACTTGAGTGACTTAGTTGGCCATTACTGTCCTACCTCCATATAGCTTTCCCCCACATTTAGTACCCACAATGATGATTGGGAATGTTTGTGACTATGTCAGAGCCGTCACATTATTTGTATTATGTTCTGGGCAGTTCATTCAATTGATAGCTTGTTATAAAGAAGGATTACACTATTGTGTAACAATTTTGCCAGTAATGCTGGTGGCACTTTGATTGTATGTACTCTAAATTGAAATACTTTTGTTTTAGTTTGTGTGTGTGTGTGTTTTCAGAAAACCTATTGTGTTTTTATGTAAGTTTTCCCACTGTGATTCTTGATAAGATATGGCTACCAAATGTCTGGCTGGGATTAGCACTTGTTCATGGCAGCTGTCATGCTTTGGTCACCAAATTAAAGCTCAGCACAAAGAGGGTTCGTATTACAGGTGTAAATTTTATAAGAATTATATTGTGTGCATATGCACAAGGACGGGTTATGAAATATGTATAGTATATTGAGAATGCCTTTGAGTGAAATGTAGAATGGTTCAATATTGGAGGATTAAATGGTTCTGATATACGAAGCAAGTACAACTTTGATAATTTAAGGAGTGCTGCATTATCTAAGCTGCAAAGAAACCATAACGAGGTGATCTGACAAAGCAAGGGATATATATGTAAGGAACAAGTTCAGTGTACTGTTGCTGGATAGGTAAGGCTATCCTAAGTGAATGTGGACTCTTCTTTTCAACACTGATGTAATAGTGTAGATAGTGTAGCTTTGAAGGGACCACTGGTAAGATGAGAACATAAGAAGTGAGAAAAAGACTGAGAAGAATGCAAGGACTATAGAAGGAGGATTTATGGCCAGAGTCTTACTAGATACATACTCCCTTGTTTCAGCTGGTGATAGGATGGTTCTTAGCTGTACCTTATGTGTCTCTTTTTCATAACCAAAACTATTTGCATTACTGTATACCTGAGTGGGAGTCTTTAATTTGTTAGAAGTGTGGTTATCTACCTTTAATATGAAATATTCTTGTTGGATGAAGTTATGTCTTATCTTTTAGATGTTTCTAATGTAATATATATATATATATATATATATATATATATATATATATATATATATATATATATATATATATATATATATATATATGGATTCCTAGTATATCAGTTTCATATCTGTAAAATTGTTATTTTTTGTAGTAATTTTCTATTGGAATGGATACAGTAAAGACTTATTGTTAGATTGAGAAGCCAGTATGTTGTTATTGGTGCAAGTATTGTTGAATGGCATTGCTTGAGTCTAAAGGTATAGGTAGTTGTTATTGTTGACTCTATCGAAAAAATTCAGTAAATTTGAACTTTCTTTGATAATACTGTATTTGTTAGCAAATTGGCACATTTTTATATCAAGTTTTTGGATTGATTAGCTACACATTTAAACTCAAGCCTTGCCATAGAGAAGGTAAAAGAAAGAAAAGGATTAAGGAAGGATGTGGCTATACCACACCTGTGATAAAGTTGGCCAAACATAATCTTACATGTATCACTACACCTGCTTGCTACAAAGGAAAATTAACCTTTACATATGTAAATCAGTAAACTCATCATTTTCTGCAATTTCAAATAATTGGCAAAAAGTTCATATTATATTACCATGGTGTTAGATCACTCTCATCCTAGGTACCATGAGACAATTTTATAAACTCTTTGATTTTTTCCCATCGAGGAGATAGTTAAAAAATATTTCTAGGTATTCATTTGCCACTTTTACTAGAGGAAAAAGGATTTAATCTAGTGTGGACTTTGTCTATCAATAAATGGATCATGTTAGTTTCAAAGTGATGTATATCATATTTCAATATTATTATAGTATACATACTTTTTTACAAGAGAAATGAAAAGTAGGTTTGTAATCAGCATCATGTTTGTTAAAGTATACATTACTTATACAAATGCATAGCTACAGATTTATATTAAATGTGCCAAATTCATAGATCAAATCACACTTCTGCAATTGCAGAATTAGATGTTTTAGAAAATTATTGTAAGTAATCAGTCCTGTGCACCACCAGTGAGAAATGTAACATAGAAAATGTGTGTAATTCACCAAGACTTGATCATGAGCTGACTCACAACCACTAACCTTTATCATCTCAGTGTGAGCTCAGAGCTCATTATTACTGATCACACACTTCATCCTCCTGGTCAGGGGAGACAGTAACTGCCTCACTTAAAACAAATCCTGTAAAGTGTTCACAGCAGTCAGGTATGTACAGTACAGTACAGTACAATACAGTACAGTACAATACAGTACAGTACAGTACAATACAGTACAGTACAAGCTGACAACTATGAAAAAGGCAAAGTTGATGTCAAGGGGAATTAGAGTGATGACTCAGAATTACTGAGGGTCGTATTCCAGCACGGCTTAGACCTCTCAGTATGTTTGTGTTACCATTGCATTACTGTATATTTTGATTGACTTTGTTGGTCTTATGAATTAGAATGTATTCTCATATTTGGGTAGTTATTGACTTTTCTACCTTTTGTATTGAAGTGTCACTTGATGTTATTTTGAAACTTGGTAAGCAGGAACAGTCTTCAAGTGCATCCACGCTGGTTTGGGATGGTGGCAGCAGGCAGGCCGTGGTTCATGATCATAGTGGTGTTTATATGATACTCAATGATTAATGATAGATAGAGAGGATACATAATATTTTTATCACCTGTAACTAATGTTGGATTCACAACATTTTTTTCCCCTATTAGTTAAGATCTAGTACTTTGCACCTTGAATCTAAGCAGCAGTTCTCCTGTTTTCCTGACTCTGTTCTTTTCAAATTATGAAATACAATGTTGATTGCTTGATTGCTGTCATTCCCACTCAGGAATGAAACAATCAATATTTTACTGTTATTTTCTATCTTGATTTTTTCTTTGTTATTTATTATTACTATCAAAATAACCAAGGCTGGACTGTATAAAATGTGAGATGAGGGAACCACATCAGTCTTAACTATGTTGCATTTCATTTGATGCCTGCAATTTGCAGATATTGCATTATGGCATCATGTTATTGCTTGTAGAATGTTGTTATTGTCATTTTGTCATGAGTCTAAAAGCTTTGTGACAATTTTCTTCCTTCTGCGTATTTGCCCATTTGTTATGCATGCAGTGCTGCTGACTTGAAATAATAAACAGTATATGTTTTGTAGTAACTGGATAATTTAATTTCCATATTTGCCTCATTTAATTTCCATATTGATTAGGATAAGTGTGTGTGTGTGTGTGTTGTTCATCTCGGTCGCCTGCTGGTCACCCAGCCAGCCTTTCCTTTCCCTACGGAGCGAGCTCAGAGTTCATGTAGACCGATCTTTGGGTAGATAGGGCTGAGACCACATCACACACCACACACCGGGACAGCGAGGCCACAACCCCCCGAGTTACATCCCGTACCTACTTGCTGCTGCTGTGTGGGTGAACAGGGGTTAGATACACATTATGAGGCTTGTCCATTTGCCTCGCCGCGGAAGGGACTCGAACCCGGGCCCTCTTGGTTGTGAGCCGAGCGTGCTAACCACTGCACTACGCGGTATGTGTGTGTGTGTGTGTGTGTGTTTACTTAGCTGTATGATCCAGGAAATTTGCCATGCTCCATATTCTTTAAGATGCAGCATATTTCGAAGTTATAAATACCTACTTGCTGAGCTTATCCAGATTATTTCAACTTTGTGTGTGGGGGGAGAGCTGTTCTTCAAAGCTCTCCTGTAAGTGGTCCTCTTCACCTTTATTCTATGTTCCCTTCAGTCAGTCCCTTTCATTCCACAAAGAGGTTCCACTCCTTTCAATACACTACACTTAAAAAAATTAGTCATCATCTTGTCATTATATTTGTCGTTAAGTGCTTGTCTTTGGAAAATGCTCTTGCAGGACTAGTACTCTCTCTCTCTCTCTCTCTCTCTCTCTCTCTCTCTCTCTCCGTCCGTCACTTCAATTAACAACCTTTGTCAAGTTAGATTCCGAAAGTTGTACCCCTTAATTGGAATTTACTGATTTTTTTCTCCCCTTCCCCCTTCTCCTTCATGTTTGTTTTTAAAGATTTATTTCCTTGGTTATATCAATGTTATTTTTCTTGGTAATATTCTTTGATTATTCCTAGCATCTCTCTCTCTCTCTCTCTCTCTCTCTCTCTCTCTCTCTCTCTCTCTCTCTCTCTCTCTCTCTCTCTCTCTCTCTCTCTCTCTCTCTGATTAATGCTTTTATTGCCCTCGTGTAAACTTCCATAGCTTTTGTCTGGTCTTCCTCTCCAGTAACTTACAATCCTTTTTCAATGTTCTATACAGGACATCCTATTCACTAATCTTGACAATTTCTTCCTAATTGTAAAACTTTTCACACCATCTTTTCTATTTCTCTATAAATCAGACAAATTACCTGCTTAGTGGCCCTCACCTTCAGAGAGAGAGAGAGAGAGAGAGAGAGAGAGAGAGAGAGGGGGGGTGAGGGGGAGAGGGGGGGAGGAGCATGGGAGGGATGGGATGCGAGGCTGAGAAGGAAAAGGTTGGTGAGGCAGAGACAGATCGGTGACGTGCACAGTCTCGGGCGGACGTTCCTAGCATCTCTCCTCACTCGCCGCGCCTCGTCTCGGCCCGCCCCGCCCCGCCATCTCCACTCACTGCAGTCCGCCTCTCTTGCTCCTCCTCCTCCACCTCACTCACTCTCACCAGTCACCCCCCATCACTGCTCCTCACTGATCTTCCTCCTTTTTCCTTCCCTCCCTGCCGTTCCCTCCACGTCCTTACATGCTCACCTCACCAGCCTCCTCCTGTTCCTTCAGTGTGTGGTGCTGTCTACGTGTGACCTCCCGTACCCGCCTGGTGACCTGGTGAACTGCTTAGTGACCTCGTGGTTGAGTGATAGTGCGGCCATATCACCACATGGTCTGATATTGTGAAGTGGTGACTGGTGACCACGGTGGCCTGGTCTTGGTGATCCCCGCGTGTACCCTGCCTGGCGATGGTGACTTGGTATGTGTGTGACTCCTGATGATATGCACGTGGTACCCTCCTGGTGACATACATGTGGCCCTCTTGTGGTGACCTGCACGTCTCGTCCTGTAGATGACACAGGTGACGTGCACATATTATGGACACCCCCCCACTGACTGGTGACCTGCACGCCTGGTGAGCTGTACTGTACGTGGTGGTGTTCTCGTGGTGACCTGCACGTGGATTTATAGTGAACTTGCACGTGTCTGCCTTCTGCTCGTAGTCCCAGTAGTCTGCACGTGGCCTTCGCTTGGTGACCTGACCTGTGGAGAACCTGCACGTGTTCCCCCTCTTGGTGACCTGCACGTGACCTTTGTTTGGTGACGTGCATGTGACTCGCAAAGTGACCTGCGCTTGAGTCCTGGTGATCTACAAGTGGCCTTCATTTGATGACCTCCTGCTGACCTGCACGTGCCTCTTTTTTGACTGCACGTGTTTTTCGCCTGGTGACGTGCACGTACCTCCTCTTGGTGACCTGCACGTGTCTTTTGCCTGGTGACCTGCACGTGGCCACCTGGTGACCTGCACGTGCCTTCTCTTGGTGATCAACGCCATGACTGACACTGAATTGTAAGTAGAGAGAGAGAGAGAGAGAGAGAGAGAGAGAGAGAGAGAGAGAGAGAGAGAGAGAGAGAGAGAGAGAGAGAGAGAGAGATTTACATTATAAGAAGTTTTTTTATATGAATAATATTTGCATATTGAAATTTCATATCGTCACCAGCTGTTTATTCAACTGTATTTACTCTTTTTGTTTTGAAATATTTATTTTAGAATAGTTAGCCTTTTTCGTTTCTTTTTTATTTATTTGTCATTGTTTTTTTCCTTCATAACCCCCCCCCCTCCTCTCTCTCTTCAATCTGTATGTCTGTCTATCTGTGTCTGTTTGTCTGTCTGTCTGTATTTATTGCAATGCAGGAGGGAGATGGAATATTGCCGTACGTAGCGTGGTTAGGATTTGTTGTGTCTACAGTGTGGCGGCGGCGGTAGTAATGCACGTGGTGGGTGGTGGAACGAGGTTAGGGTGTAGGGTTGGGTTGACAGGCGGCGGCGCGTCTCAGTGGGACCGTCTGGCCAAACATGCTGAAGCAGTGGTTCTCAAGCTGCTTCTCTCCCTCCAGTCACCCCCTCAGGAACAATGGTCGTGGGGCTCCTCCTAATTTTTTTTCTGCCAATCGCACATATACTTACTCGAGTACACAGACATGCGTAACAATAGTATGTGACTTAGTTTTTATTGACAACGTAATCGATTAAAATGTGGAAGGACTGTGATGGTAGTTTTTTTTCTTTTAACTGAGATTCTTACCATTATTCAGAAATGTGTAGTTTGTAACAGCACGCCACGGCAGGTTGACAACCACTGCTCTAAAATCTCTCTTTATCCATCGATTTCCACAGACGTGTGGTATGTTATGGATGGCAGTGACATGTTACTTGCTAAACTTCATATACACCACATCATAACTATCCACATTAATGCTGGTTTTGGCATTCTTTGAAAAAAATGGAAATCTCGACACTATTTCTGAGGCAAAGTTGATCAAAGAATGTAAATGTAAATTGTATTCTATTATAAACTATTCGTCGCAAAATTGTTTATAATTTTTGTTTCAGTATTTTTCAAATTTTCATGCCGTCTAAAAATGTTTATTTATTACTAGCTATAGATAACCTCAATTTTAATGATCAGCTTCCAACAAAAACAAAAACGTGAGTTCATCACTCTGATATACATAAAAAGTTTCATTAGAATTAGTACAATGGTTAGCAACAAGAAACAAAACGAAAAAAAAAAGAGAGAAAAACGATGAGCTGTTATATTTACACACACAACTGTTTCTGTCTGTAGAGCTTTTCCCAGATTCCTCAACCTTTCTTGTTAATCTCTATATATACGATCTTCCCCGTAGGGCGGATGAGGGAAAGAATAAATAAAATAGGATGTGTCAGATAAAAGAAGAAAGATAACATGCTTAACTTCCCTGTATCTGACATAATGAATGATCTGCTTTCCATTTGGGTTTCATAATATATCGGTTAAGTTGTCTTACGTCTTGAGGTGGTGCTTGATACAATGTGTAGGGAATATTTCGCTGTGTGAAAGTAATCATGAAACAATAGTAAATACACAGCCGCTGATCAGGAGAATATCACGTCAAAGGAAAGGTGGAAAGGGAAAGTCACAATACCTTACATTTTTGCGTTTTTTTCCGAATATTTCTGATTTTTTTCGACTTTTTCTTTCCGAGACGGTTCCCTTATCTTGCAGTGTGTAGGCGAGGATGAGGAGGAGTGTGGGCGGGGCTTTTCTTCTTTTTATCTATGGGTGGACTGTGCTTCAGAGAAAAGAGGCCCAGTGAAGGTGCTGGTTATAGGAAGGGATAGAAATAGGGAAAGTAGGGAGTTCTAAAGTTTGCCGGTAAAGGGGCTGAAAGAATGAGAATACCGGTTAACTTTAGCATTGGGGAGGTGGGCAGAATAGGAGTGAGGAAAGTAGAAAGTCTTGTGCAGTAAGGTCGCTGGAGAAGAGGAAACAAGACATGCAGAGTAAGTAAGCGTTAAAATAGCGATTGGAGGTGTAACAAGAGAAAGATGCTGAATATAGTCAGTTAAGAGATGAAGCTGATGAGATAAATCAAAGCAGTATGAGTGGAACCACCTCTTACATTTATAGAACTAGCAGCTGGAGGGTGTTGAAAAATTTGCGGACGCGACTCAGAATACCTAACTTCATAGAAACTGTTCTAGCGAAAGATGAGATATGAAGTGTCAAGTTTAGATTAATAGTAGAGGACAGACTGATGATGTTCAGTTTAGAAGAGGGGGGGGGCAGTTGAGTATTGAGGATAATCAATTGGGAGATTGTTTCGAAGTTATAGATAGAAAAAAATGTTTTTGAGGTATTAAACAATATTAAGTTTGTTTTTTCTTGTAAATTTTTAGAAAGCGGTGAAGTCAGGCGTTCTGTGGCTTCCCTGCGAGAGTGGTTTGATTTGACGCACAGTTGGAAGTATAAGAAAGAATGTGACAAAAGTACAGAGTCATACAACGAAGGAATGGATAGGATAATAACTTAGGTTAGAACACCGTTCATAGATAGCAGTAAGAGTGTATGTGACAAGACAGAACCGTGAGGAACACCGCTGTTAAAACTCGGGATAAGAATAGTGACCGTCCATCACATTAGTGGCAGAACCGTCAACAAGTAAACACGATATGGAGTCACAGAGCGGAGGACGCATGGAAGTCGTTAGCGAGTAGTTTGAAATTAGAGTTTTGCATCAGAATCCATTAAACACTTGCGACCTTTAGTGGAACACCAAAACTTTCGCTAAAAACCTTAAAAGGGGAATACTTATACAATTAGTCTTTGCGCTGAAAATCCAAGCATTAAAGGACACCAGCAATATTACCAATTTTATAAAACTGATAACGTTGGTTAAGTATAATTATCAATGTTTCTTTCTTCTTCCCCCCCCTCCTACCCACCCACCTTGCAATGTGTTCAGTCTTATAAATTTAATAACCTTTTTTTTATTACATGCTAAGTTGATAACGTTTCTTCCTCCTCCGTAAAATATGTCCAGTATTATGAAATTAATGATATTTGTTTTGGTTACATACTAAGTTAATAATGTTTCTTCTTCCGTGGATTATGTTCAGTATTATAAAGTTGATGACATTTGTTTATCAGATGCAAAGTTAATGATGTTTCTTCTCCTCTCTCCTTGCAATGTGTTCAGTGTGTTTAGTGTTATACAATTGATGATACTTCTTAATTACGTGCAGAGTTGATAATGTTCCTTTTCCCTCCTCCTTTCTCCTTCTCCTCGTCCACGTCTTCGTCTTGGTCCTCCTGCCGTGGCCCTTCACACCAGGACCATTCGCTACTCGCCTCCTCCTCTGGTAAGTGGCAAGATATATTGTTTGCTGGTGAAAGTGGTGTTGCTCGTTTGTTCCTTCGCTCCTTCCTTCTCACTCAGATCTTGCCGCGTTTCTTTCTCCTCCTCCTCCTCTTCCTTCTGATTGTCTTCACTCCCTCGCCACCTGAGTTTCTTCGCTCTTCCCTCCTCCTCTTCCTCCTCCTCGCTGCACAGAGTTTTCTTCTTCTTCCTGTTACTACTATTCTGTCTGCCTCCCTAATGCGAAAGTTAATTAGTATCGTCAATTATCCATCCCTTCCTCTGGTGAACTCTGAAACTCTATGCCTTCTTCTGTATTTCTGTCTTCGTATGTCCTTACCTTACTTGAGAGGATGGTTTCAAGACATTTATCTCATTCTTTTGTCTAACGCTTTTGACCCTATTCGGGGACTGGCACCACAGTGAACCTTTTTTAATGGTAATTTTCGTTCCCTTTGTCCGATTTTCCCTCCTACATAAAATAAAGAAGAAAAATGCAGGCAAATGGCTTATATTTTTCCTTGTCTGTCTCTGTCGCTTCATCACTTCATTATTAGGCTATGTCAAGTCACTCACTGTTCGCTTATCTCTCCTTCTAATGCTCGTGGTTTTAGCGTACTCGGTTGGTTTGTATGTATTTTTCTTTTCTCCGTTCTTGTTGTATAACCCTCTTAGGAAGGTCTAGTCTCCTGAGCCTTCTTGCGTTACTATACCTCAGCAGCTTAGCAGTCAGCACCAGCAGGGACCGACGGGGGTTTTAAAGTATGTATAAGGTGTGTGTGTGTGTGTGTGTGTGTGTGTGTGTGTGGTGAGGAATATTCCGTACGAAGGGAGATAAAAGGCACTAAATTAGTATTCCTTAGAGAGACGTAGGTTGAGAGGAGAGGGTACATCTGATAGAAATATTGAAGCGGCTTTAAGGATTATAGCAAAGGGGACAAAGGGCAAAGATTCTTTGGATAAATAATCAGAATAGAACTACATACATTCATACATACATACATTCCTTCCGTATGGTACTCTGTATAGGTGGACAAAGGAACAAGACTATAATAGAGCCCTTTGAGAATCTAACTTAGATTAACATTTAACGATAAAAAAAAGCCTCGTTTTGTCTTGTATAAATAAGAGTTTTCATTTCTTTTCCTATGACTTTATATTATTTAAGAGGGAGATTTTTTTGGGGAAGAGCATTCACCTATTTTCTTTTTATTATTGTTATTTTTTTATTACACGTGTTTCTATCATTGGTATTGGTGACTTGAATCTTGCATTAGTTAAGAACATTCAGACATATTATCTTTCTTTTATCTCGTATATACACACAAACCAATACTCCTTACCTCCCCCCCCCCCCAAAAGTTGTTCTATTCACTACTCGCGTTTCCATAACAACCTAAGAACATCAGCAAGAGAAATGAAGCTACACTCGTCACTGTCTTCTACTCATGTGTCT
>CM035192.1:25575866-25587203 GCA_020233015.1 Callinectes sapidus
CTCTCTCTCTCTCTCTCTCTCTCTCTCTCTCTCTCTCTCTCTCTCTCTCTCTCTCCTTCCTTTCGCTCTGTTGTGGTATGTATATTTGAAGAGTGGGATAAGTCTAGCCACTTTAAGAGCTTGTCGACAGTTGTTGTTGTTGTTGTTGTTGTTGTTGTTGTTGTTGGTGGTGGTGGTGGTGGTATTAGTTATAGTATCTTATTTGTTTATTTTGTTTACATATTTACTTATTTTTCAAAGGCGGAAAATCGGGCTCTCATGATCAGTGTTTTTTTTCTTTTCTTTTCCTCTCCTTGTTACTTTTTTTTGTTTTGTTTCGTTTAGTATGCAAAGGTGCATACAACTCACTGCAAAAGCCCTGGACAGCCACTCATACAATCTCGAGGTGTCGCTCTTGTTCCTGATCTTATCCCAAAAGCCTGTCTAAAACCTTCCGAACAACTCCTGCCTCCTAAACTTTCCTTAAGTCATTCCCTCCTGCGCTGCTACCCTATCTATAATCCCACCCACCCCCCGCCCCGTCCTGCCATCCCACGGTAAACACACACACACACACACACACACACACACACACACACTCCACCTACGCCTCCTGTCCCCGGCACACAACACACTATCCTGAATGCCTATCCTGCTTCTGTGTTTTTGCTCTGTTTTTGTTATGTCAGAGGGGGAAACTGGCCAAGGGTAATAAGAATAATGAAAATACAAAAGCCCACTAATTTGCTAGTCCCCTTAAAGATGAAATAAGTTAGTCAAAAGTAAGGGGCAAATGTCTTGAAACCTCCCTCTTAAATAAAGTAAAGTCATAGAAAGCTGGAAATATAGAAGCAGGTGGGGAGTTTACAATATATAGAGTTTACAGTAGATATTGTATTTTTATTAATTTATGGGATTTTACGGGCTTGAGGAGGTATTTTGGCTACCTTCTATCTGAAAGCCCACCTATTTTGGAACCGTTACCCCGAGTGGATGGCCTTCCTTCTCTCGGACAGTTGTCAGGATTCGAACCCATGCGCTAGGGAACCCCTCAGCTTAGCCCTAAAGCTTGTGTGTCATTCCACGGCATGTTCTTTGACTTGTGTTGGATCAGTGTTCAGGAACACGGACACGCGGACAGAAATACGGACACAAACACGGACAAGAAAAGAACACAAATGAAAAACGGAAGCGAAAACTAATACAAACACATTCCAACTACTACTACTACTACTGCTAGAACTAAAACTCTCCCTTCGTAACTAACCTCCCTCCCCCCCCCCGGACTCTTTCCCCACGGCAGGATGACCACGACGAGGACAGCCAGAGTGACATATCGGCCTCAGCCACAGAGACCTCCTCCCTGGTGACGGTGCGCGCCGGATGCTGCAGTTTCAACCCCGTCAGCAAAACAGGCAAGCGATGGCACCAACTGCAGATGGTGACGCTGCCCTTCATCCCCATTGCCGCCCTCATCATCCAGAACTGCATCCTTGTGGCCAACGTTGTCACCCACCAGAACGAAATCAAGACCCTCGGCAGGCAGGTCAGAGAGAGAGAGAGAGAGAGAGAGAGAGAGAGAGAGAGAGAGAGAGAGAGAGAGAGAGAGAGAGAGAGAGAGAGAGAGAGAGAGAGAGAAAGAGATTTTGTCATATTAGAGGGGGAAACTGGCCAAGGGTAATAAGAATAATGAAAATAAAAAGCCCACTAATTTGCTAGTCCCCTTAATAGAGATAGAATAAGTTAGTCACAGAGAGAGAGAGAGAGAGAGAGAGAGAGAGAGAGAGAGAGAGAGAGAGAGAGAGGAGGGGGGGGGGATAGTATTGTGTGTAGGTAACTAATTGCAGCTTAAACAGTATAAGATGAGGGGGAAGTAGAAATTAACGTTGATATTCCTACACATAACAACAACATTTATTACTTCCATTTCCTTCGTGTTACAAATGATCTCTTCACGAGTGAGGAAGTAAGTTAAGTAAGTTACTCCTTAAGGCAGTGAGTAATGAGCAAGGTGTAGGTAAAGACGCCTACTATGTTTATTACGAGTATATTTATCTTAACGGTGACAGGAATAGCAAACGAGTGGCAGAGAGATGAAATGTGACGAGAACAAGAGAGAGAGAGAAAAAAAAAAAAAAATCGACAAGGAATAAAGGAAAACTGCAGAAATAAAAGAGAGAGAGAGAGAGAGAGAGAGAGAAAAAAAAGATTGCCAGTGATGAAAGAAAAAGAGTAGGAGAAGGTAATGGTGGTGGTGGTGGTGGTAAATGGAAACTAGAGAAAAAAAAAAAAAAAAATGCCTGCGGTGAAAGAGATAGAGGAAGAGTAGGTAATGATGGTGGTGGTGGTGGTGGTGGTGTAACAAGAGTATACAGGGAAAGAATTGTGGGTAATGGTGGTGGGGCATACTAGGAAATGTAACATGACTCGACTCTGACAGGGAGAAAAGAAGGAAGAAGACAAAAGGGCTGAGGATGATGAGGAACTGATGACAGCTTCTCAAAAAGACTGACCTGGAGATACACACACTTAGGAAAATAATGCTGGTAGTAATAATAATGATGATGATGATAACGCTATACAGTATATGATGGCAGCTCAGTAGTGGTGGTAATGATGATCAAAAAGGTAAGATGAATGAGAGTTAATGGTAAAATTCTGAAACATTCTACCATATCGTGACACATTTCAATACGCTGTTAAAGTTATTGTGGCAGGTTTCTCAGCTTTTTTTTTTTTTAATTATTATTACTTGAGACTTTAGTTACAGTTTTACGAGTGTTCCGTGTCACTGATGGTTGAACGTGTTATGAATATTGGTTCTGTAACTTATTAACTGAGGAACATCAAGGGTATTTTGATGATGGTAGCGATTGTTTGACGAATATTACAATCAGGAATGACAAAAGTAGAGAGATAAAATAGCTGAATAGATGAATGAGTAAATGAAAGTAAGTTAGTAAAATTTTCAGGTATTTTTTTCACGAACGGCAAAAAAATGATAAGATAACTGAATAAATGAATGAAAAAATGAGTAAGTTAGTAAGATATTGAGATATATGTGTCATGAATGTCAAAAATAGATAGATAAAATCACTAAATAGATAAAAAGAAAACGAATAAAAGTTAGCAAGTAAGATTTCCAGGGATTTTATCATGAATGGCAAAAAAAAAAAAAATAATAAATAAATAAATAAAAAATAAATAAATAAATAAAAATAAATAAATAACTGAAATAACTGGATAGATAAATAAATAAATGAATAAAAAGTCAATAAGTTAATCAGATTTTCAGGATTTTTTTTATATATCATGAATGGTAAAAATATAGAAATGAAATACTAACTAAATAAATAAATGAATAAATAGATAAATAAAAAATTGTAAGCTAGTAAGATATGTGTGTGTGTGTGTGTGTGTGTGTGTGTGTGTGAGTGTGAGTGTGTGTGTGTGAGTGGAGGGTATTAGTTAATGGTGTTGTGTGGCGCAGGTGGATGGCACGGTGGAGCTGGGGATGCTGCTGACGGCGCTGCAGCTGGAGAGGGCTGATGTGGCTTACTTCATCTTCTCCAACGGGACCAAGCTCAGGTGTGGCCAGGGGTGGTGGTGGTGGTGGTAGTGGTGGTGTTGTTGTTGTTACGTGATGTAGCTAGATCTTGTTGGATGTATATTGATGTTGTTATTATTATTTTTACTATTATTGTTATTGTTTTTTGTTATTATTATTATTATTATTGTTGTTGTTATTATTGTTTTTGTTATTTTGCTACCATTGTCGTTGAAATATTATTATCATTATCATCATCATTATTATTATTATTATTAGTAGTAGTCGTAGTAGTATTGGTATTAGTATTAGTATTAGTAGTAGTAGTTGATGTTATTGTAGAACTAAAAACGACAAGGTTAGTATCAACAGTGAGAATTTCCGTTTACGTGACTATTTCGTGGGTGAAAAATCAAAATTTCTCGCTGAGTGTCCCTGGGAAACTGCAAGACTGACGTAACTTAATGAGAAGAAGAAACCCTTGAAAAGTCCTAACTTCCTGAACCTCCGTGCTCCAAGTGTCACCGTAGTGAACCCTTCTCTCTCTCTTCTGACTTACCGGTGGCCGCCTCTCTTGTGTGAAAAAGAAGGAAAAACAAAACAAGAGCCGCCCCCCCCAAAATAAAGGAAGAAGAAAAGGTTAAACAAGAAGGAAAACAAAACCCAAAAAGGAAGGAAAAGTAAAAAAAAGAAAAAAAAACAAAGCAAAAACAAAAAAAGATTGAAAACCAAAACCAAAAACAGAAATTAAAGAAAAAACAAAAACAAAAAAGAAGGAAAACAAAAAACAAGAAAAAGGAAATAAAAGCAAAAAAGAAAGAACAAAGCAAGAACATGAAAAAAAAGGACAGAAAAACAAAACAAAAAACAACTAGATCGTGGCGACTAAAGAGAGGTGTTAATGAATCTTCAGGACCACCAGTTAATGTGAAAACTTTGCTAGGGATGGGAATGAATTAATGTGATGAGCTCAGAGAGAGAGAGAGAGAGAGAGAGGGTCCCTAATAAGCCCAGGTTCAGGTTTGGTTAGTTTAAATATTGATGAGTCCTCATGTCTGTCAGGTGGCGCGGAAAATGAGCGTATGATAATGACGGATAAAAATTTGAGACCAGGAATATTAGAGACGAATCTTGTGGTGTGTGAGGTGTTTCTTTTTATTTTCCCTTCCCTTTTCCTCCTTCGTGGCTGGAAATGAGTCACTGGTGCTCAGATAGTGAATGCAAATGGCCACAACAAGCAGCGAGTGTGGTATTGGATGTTATTTTATTTATTTTTATTTATCTATTTATTATTATTATTTTTTTTTTTTACAGATTCAGGGCTTTATTAATAGAGATGTAACTTTTTATTAGACGAATCTCCAGTCTTCAAATCCATATTAACCTCCAGAAATGGGTGTTGCATTTTAGCCATTGTGTCATCACCAGTAAATTTAGAAATCCGTCTCAGGAAAGTCGTTTACTTAGAATCTGTTAATATGAGTCCAGAAACTTATGTATGGATTAAAATAGTGAAAACTGGTCCATTCATTTTCCGACTTCCGTAGACCCTTTCGAATGTCAATAAAATCGTGTAACGCCATCCAAAACTCGTGGTAAAAATGCGTCCCAGTACTGAAGGGGATTAAATGATGGATTCAGTGGTGCAGTGGTCAAAGCCATGGTTGTGTCCTTGTTGCTTTGTGATGAAATGGTCAGTGTAATTCGTTGTACTCACTAATGAAGGTCTGGATAAGTACTAAAAATGGAGGACGAATTTGGCATTTAATCCTTTCATTATTGGGACGCATTTTTTTGTGTGTGATTAGACGATTTTGTTGACATTAGGAAGGGTGTGTGGAGGTCAGAAGATTAATGGCCGTTTTAATCTCCACGTAGAGTTTTTGAAGTTGAATAAAATCGACAAATAATAAGGAGAATAATTATGAAAATGCGTCCCAGTACTGAAAGGGTTAAGAGGGACGTTTCAAGACATTTATCCCATTGTTTTGACTAAATCTCTCGGCAATGTTCGGGGACTGGCATCTAAGTGGGCCTTTTTTGTTTATTGAATCGTTTTTGTTGCACTCGGCCAGTTTTTCCCTTGTACATTAAAAAGGATAATAATTGTTACTACTGGTCAGTGGATCACGGTGAAAAGATAAAAGAAACCCGCACTGTGAGTTAGCGGTCTGAGATTATTAGTGCTTTTTTGTTCAAAGTATGTGTCCTTTTCACTGTTGATTATGGAATTGCAATGGTAAGGAAACGAAGAAAAAAGTGGAAAAAAAATCGAAAAGATAAAGAAATGATCACTCTGAAAACATCTTATATGAAATTAATGTATAATATAACAATGTTTTTTTTTAAATCACATTTTTTCCCCCTTGGCCGTTTCCCCTTCTATATTAAAAATCAGTGTAGTCTCTTTATAATGTTCTGTTTGTTATCCTGTGGGAAATATTCTTAAGGTAAGCTCCACCCCCTCATGTGATTGGCTGAGCTAATAGTGCACTCATAACACACTCTGATTGGTGGACAGTGTGGCGGCAGTGTCCAGTGAGTGTGTGTTGTGGCTTGCTTGCCCTCTGTGATGTGGTGTGCTGTGTTTGTCACTTGGGCTTGTTAAGAAATGCTCCATCTGCTGTGCCGGTGGATAAGTGAAACTGTTAGATGTGAAGCAGGTTAGGTTAGGTTAGGTTAGGTTTGGATATGCTTACAGATTATTAGTGTTGAATTTGTTTGATGTCGCCTAGCGGTTCTAACCCAAACATGGCGCAGAACAGGAAGTGCGCCATGAGGTAAACAAAGGATGGGAGGATAAGTGAGATGGACAGGGATTATGTTGTATTATTTGTCTATGCTTTTATTGGTTTAGATGTGTTGGTGATGAGGTGAGTGCATCAGTACAGTATCAGTAAATCTCTGTTAATCATGGAGTGGCAGGTCACATCCATCCTGGGCTGAACACTGTCCACCAATCAATGACAACCATGAGCAGTCACCTGGGCCAATCAGGTGAGGGGGGCGGGACTTAACTTAACTCATTTGTTGTATTGTGATAAAACTCACAACACGAAAACCAATGCACGATTTTTTTTACAAACCGGCGACCGCGACAGTGAATTACACACACACACACACACACACACACACACACACACACACACACACACGGAGTGTAGTTGTCAGCAGACTTGGTTCACAACCGAGGCAGCCTGGGTTCGAGTCCCGGGCACAGCGAGGTATATGGGCGAGGCGGAGGCTCTTACTGTGTAGTCGTCGGTGTTCACGTGGCAGCAAGTTGTTAGGAAATGTAACCCGATGGGCATTGGGTGTTGGTAGTGTTGGTGTCACAGTGTGTGGCGCGTGAGAGGCCTCAGTGTTACCTAAATAAAGTCCGGTGACTATGAGCTCTGAGATCTTTCCATAGAGTAATCAGTGTCTGTGTGGGTGACCACCAGACGACCGTGGTGAGTCACACTTTTATTGGCTGTGTTTGCCATGAGGTCAGTCAGTCAGTCTCCCTCCCCTGCCGAACGTCATGGATGGGTCGCGCTGAATCTCTAAATCATGGAACACTTTGCTCTGGTTCAGTGTTAAATCTCTGAGCTTATAATTTTTTCAGCTAACATAGCTGTTTGAAGCCAACTCATCAGCGAGACTGAACTGTGTGTGTGTTGTGTGTGTGTGTGTGTGTGTGTGTGTGTGTGTGTTCGTGTGTGTTCGTGTGTGTGTGTGTGTGTGTGTGTGTGATCGCAAGTTTGTAGAAGTATCCTCTTACCTTTGGTCTGGTTATCCTTGATTACCGTTAATGATACAAACCTTGCTCTCTCTCTCTCTCTCTCTCTCTCTCTCTCTCTCTCTCTCTCTCTCTGGTTTGGGTATACTCGTAAAAGGGTGTATTCTCAGTCTTCGTCAGTTACAGCTGCTCCCTCACTCCCTCGCTGCACGTGGTCATGGCGGCAGTGTCGTGATGGTCACAGTGGCCAGTGGTTCTGTTGCCAAGCAAGTGTCACGCAGCATTACCACAACACAGTGCACAGTATCCACCATCCAGGGCCTCTTGCCGCTCACAACGCAGGGCAACGCAGGGCATCTCTTCTCAACTGGATAAGAGTTCAAATTCATGGGGTTTTGTTTTTTTCGTGCACTCCAACCATCCGTTCATTACCTTTGCAAAATGTGGAAAGAGTCTAACACGAGAGTAGTTGAGTAGTTAGGATGATGCACTCTGTGGACTAAAGTAAGTCATGTAAGATTTTGGACGTAAAAAATTCTTGCCCTCGAACAAGTCCCTTTTTGAGGGAAGTGGTCTTTTTGACGCTGGCTTTCCAGTTGTAACAATTCATGGTGAGCAGCTGGCCAGGTGGTGGTGGTGGTGATGGTGCAGCAGCAGTGCGTGATGCGCTTCACTCTTATTAACCAAGAGCGTGCGGTGAGAAGCATGGGTCTATCATTCTTCTTTCAGCCAGCAGAGGAACGATGCGAGACTTACATACTGTAAGCCGGGACGTTGTGATGGAAGTCACCCTAAGCCTTGGTATTCTGAGTCAGCGGGCTCTCCACGCCTGTGTCCTGAGCATGTTGTTGTTGTTGTTGTTGTTGTTGTTGTTGTTGTTGGTGGTGGTGGTGGTGGTGGTGGAGGTGGTGGTGGTGTTGGAGGTGGTGGTGGTGGTGTTGGAGGTGGTGGTGGTGGTGGTGGAGGTGGTGGTGGTGGTGGTGGACAATGCTGTCTGAGCTGTAAGCCCCACCTATTCAGGGAAGGTGGGCGGGGCTTAGAGATCCAGACACAACATGGTTGCACGTGTGAAAAAAAAAGAAGAAAAAACAGATACGCACTAATCACGTGAGGGATTAGAAGCATGTAGCGGCGAGGCCTCCCCTCAGGTGGCGCTGCCCGCCCTACGTGACACGAACACATCCTGCATCTTATTCACTAACTTCAATAGTTGAGCAGCAGTTCATGGTTTGGTTTTTGGTGCAGTGCTCGTGTGTCACTTCACTGCATCCGCCTGAGAGGAGACACACACACACTGTACAAGGAACAGAAGTTAGTTGTATTGAGTGAGGGAAGTAGTATAGACCGCAATGGCATGTCCCTGTTTTGCTGCACGTATCTTAGGGAATCTCAGCTCCATTCACAAGGTTGATTTAATTAAAGTCTTCTTGCTGGGTAAATGAACCTTCTGCAACAACACTTCTTCTCTGTGTGGAAGACGAAAAGCGGTGAAGCGGTGTTATATTGGCTGAGTAATAACAAAGTGTCCCGCTGTGGGTGGTATGGAGCCGAGGCTGTTCATACAAAGCCGCTGCAGTAATTGTGTGGCACCGCGATTGTGTTTCTTGGTCGACGTGGAAATGATGTCTTTGAAGCACCCCCTGGAGGCTTTGCTACATAACACCCTTGCCGCCTCCTCCTCATCCTTCCCCGCCCATCAACGCTTGCACGCCTCTGTTCATGTCTCAGTCAGCAGTGGGCGTGCTTTGCTCCTCAACAAGCCACCCACACTGATGCTGCACGCCACACAGAAACTCAGTAAGAAATGGAAGAAAAGTATAAACGAGACAAGAGAGAACAACGGCGAGCACTTCATGTTAGTCTTCCTTCTTTGTCCTACCGGCGTCATAATTCTCTCTCTCTCTCTCTCTCTCTCTCTCTCTCTCTCTCTCTCTCTCTCTCTCTCTCTCTCTCTCTCTCTCTCTCTCTCATTACTTTCTCTTTCTTACTGAACTCATCACACTCTCCGCCTCTCGTCTTCTCTCTTACAACACCCACCCACCCACCCACCCACCCACACACACACACACGTTTACTCCAGCTCTTACCACTTGCCTCTCTTTCTCTTCCCTCCTTCCTTTCTCTCTCGTCTCTCTCTCTCTCTCTCTCTCTCTCTCTCTCTCTCTCTCTCTCTCTCTCTCTCTCTCTCTCTCATCCTGCCTTCCTTCGTTCCTTTCTCTTTACTTGTTCTCCATTCTCTTTCTCTCTTTTCATTATCGTTTGTTCAACTTAATTTATGTCTTTTCTGTCAGTCTCTCATTTGCTCTCTTCTATATTTCTCTATCTCTTGTATGTTCTTTCTTATTTTCACTTTCTGTCTCACATCTACTTATCCTTCTTCCATTTCTATCATTGCCTCTCCGCATTCGTTCACACATATTAGTTTTTCTCTCTTTATCTTCGTTCTCTCTTTTAATCCCATTTATCTATAGCTCCTTCATTTCTTTACTGTGCTCTGTTCTCTTCTAACTACTTTTCACTCTTTCACCTCCACATGTCTGTTCTCTCTTTCTCTCTCTTTACCCTGCACAGTCCCCTTAAGTAAACAGCTGAAGGCTTTCCCTCCCTTCCTTCCTTCCTCATAGTGGAGGTGTCCATGTAAATGACTTCCCTCTCCATCTCTTTAATTTAAATGGAAACAAACTGTGGTGTTATGAAGATTTCTTGCCACAGTGTTCCATTGAAGATTTCTTACCCCAGTGTTTTAGAGTAAATGAAAATAAATATGGTGTTAAGAAAATTTCTTATCCTATTTTTTTAATTTATTTTTTTAATGAAGATGAACTACTTCAAGGTCTGGATATGAAAGGTCATTTATTCTGAGCTTATCATCATAGTGGATGCTGCAAAGAAATTAAATTACTGAACCTCCTAAAAGTAAAAAAAAGAAAAGAAAAGAAAAGGAAAGAAAAAAAAAAAGAACGACCACATCATAGGAACGAGTTGTTGAAGATGAGAATGGAAGAGTCCAGCTTGATCATCGTGTATTTGCATTGACATGAGATTCGTTCTTGTTCCATTACGAGTCCATGAATCTCTCGTGATATGCAAGAGTGGCTCTGGCCCAAAACAATAATAACACCAACACCAAATAAATAAGTTGTGTAAAAAAAGCTTATTAAAGATGCCGGGTCCCAAGAAAACCGTCCAAAGGAGTATACAACATTGCGAGAAGTGTTTTGAAATGTTTGTGGTGAAAGAGTTCGAGTTGTGTGTTGGGAAGTATAGGAACAGGCATGCAGGGAGATACAGAGTTGGCGGGTGAAGAGGATGAAAGACAATGAGGACTGGTGAACTCTTGCATTAAGTAGCTAGACAGAACATGATTGAAAGAAAATAGGGAAGCCTTACAATTAGTGGACACAAGTTTGTGGATCCACAACACTGAGCGAATGGTTCTCTTTGTTATGTAAAACTAAATCTTTATGGAATAATATGTGTGTGCCTTCCACTCTGAAGTGTTGGTTATTGATCACCGGGGCACCACCGCTGCTCTTATTAATGAGGAGGGAAGGGTGGCGGGGCTGTGTTGCCTACAAGATTCCTGTGTCATGTTGAGGCGAGAGAGAGAGAGAGAGAGACGCGTTATTATTATTGTACGTAGCAGTGTGCATGAGGTCATCTGTCTCAGTGATGCTTTGCCTTAGTGGAGGAACACGAGTGGTCTCAGTGTATATACGTTATAACGTGGCTATTCCCAGGACCAAGTGTTGGTCCTGACTGTTCCTGCTCTCTGTCACGTTTCATTAAATTGTTGTGAAAGTATCAACTGAACATTTCATGATAAAATGACAACAATCGATTACGATCTTCTCAGAAACTTATTTTGTGAACAATAAGCCATCTTTAGGAAAGCTTTTGGAGCCCTTCCTTCCTTCCTCCCTCCCTGTGTTTGTGTATGTGTATACACACACACACACACACACACACACACACACACACACACACACACACACACACACACACACCAGTAATAATGAAACGTAATTAATCTGTAAGATGAGGGTGTTAAGATATCTACGTCAGACTTCGTCATTTCTACTTCTTCACC
>CM035192.1:25617812-25633409 GCA_020233015.1 Callinectes sapidus
CTCCTCCTCCTCCTCCTCCTCCTCCTGCTCCTCCTCGTCCTCCACCTCCTCCTCCTCCTCCTCCTTCTCCTCCTTTGTTCTTGCTGTCGGTGTTTGTAGCGTTACCTCGACAGGACCAGGAATGCGTGTACGAGTGTTAATTAAGGCTGCTTTCTCTGAGGAGTGGGAGGAAAGTGGAGGATAGATGGCGCTGGAGGAGACGATGGTATGAAGCTTCCTTGTTTCCATTCTTTCCTTCTGTCTACCTTCTCTGTTGGTTATATTCTGTCACCTTTTTAGTCTTCGCTGCTTTCTCCTCCATCACATTCCAAAAGGCCTTACTTAGTTGAGGTTAGACTTTTCTTAACTACGAGTGTGATTAGACGCTTGTATTGACATTTTGAAGGGTCTGTGGAGGTCAGAAGATTAATAATAATGGCCGTAGTCTGTACTGTTTTTAATCTCCCTACATGAGTTTCTGAGGCTGTATAAAATCGACGAATGATAAGCAGAATGAAGATGAAAATACGTCCCAGTGTTTATAAAAGGTTTGATTGACTTAGTATGTTTTCTGTCTTGTGAAGGGGAGAAACACTCTTGGGAATCTTTTCACTCTTTTGGCCGAGGTAAGAGAGAGAGAGAGAGAGAGAGAGAGAGAGAGAGAGAGAGAGAGAGAGAGAGAGAGAGAGAGAGAGAGAGAGAAGAGAGAGAGAGAGAGAGAGAGAGAGAATCTTTTCTGAATACTAGTTTGTTTGTATCTGTAGGGCTGTGTCTCTTTTTTTCCATTTCGTGTGTGTGTGTGTGTGTGTGTGTGTCTGTGTGTATGTGTGTGTGTGTGTGTGCGCGTGTTTAATCTCGTCTAGTGGAGGAACAGCAGCCCCCCACCAGGGAACTTAAATAAAACCATAAGAGAATAAGAGAGACTTCAAGAAGCCATTCAACTTAGCTCATGTATCTGTTATTATTATTATTATCATCACCATCATCATCATCATCATCATCATCATCATCATTATTATCTTATCTGCGAGGCACAAACGTCCTCTCTCTCTCTCTCTCTCTCTCTCTCTCTCTCTCTCTCTCTCTCTCTCTCTCTCTCTCTGGTTTCACTGTTGTTTCCATGGCGGGGGGGGGAGGAAGCACAGCATGGAACGGAGGATAGAGAGGCGTGTAGTGATAGTTAATGATCTAATTACGTGTCTCTTCTTCCCCTCAGATTCAAGGCTCCTATTGCTAAGACGCTGGGGATTGTCATTAGTGCTGCTTCCAAATGTCACACAGATCGCTAGTCGGGTTATCACAAGTGTTTTTTCCTTAAATTTGGCCATTTTATACAGCTTCAGAAACTCCTATAGGGATTAGAATAGTACAGACTCTGGCCATCAATCTTGTGACCTCCGTAGATCTTTCCTAATGTTGATAAAATTGTCCAAACACACCCCAAACTCGTAAAAATGTGTCCTAATACTGAAAAAAATTAATTTTGCTGAAGTACTATTGTTAAAACACCTTTCAAATTTTCTACAGCTCTCTATAAATCCTATAAAACCGTCATCAACATCGTCAAAACACTCGTGAAAATTAACGAACGAGTAACTCACTCACTGAACAATATTACATCTTCACTGGAATCGAAGTACTCTTGGAAATCTTAATAACTTCCTCTTCGATCTCTTCGATCTCTGGAAAATGAACGAACGAGTAACTCTCACTGAACAATATTACATCTTCACCGGAATCGAAGTACTCTTGGAAATCTTAATAACTTCCACTAGGCCCTATTTAAACGAACAGTGAAATCAAAATATCCTGGAAAATATTTGTAGTATCAAATAAAACCCATTGGACTATTGGTAGAATCTTAAAAAATGAACAATAATTTCCACAATAAGCATATGAAAAAGAAGCACTTGGAAACACGAACATCTCCCTTTAATGATCATAAAAAAACACTTAGAACGATTAATAACCTACAGTGAAATCAGACACATCAATGTTAACCTCTACTAGAACCCACACAGGCAACCCTGGAAATGAAGAAGGCGATAAGTCACTCCCTCAACAACCCAAATGACATACCTTAGAAATAAAGAAGAAGAAAAACAACAATAACCTCACCTAACCACCTCCACTACAACCACAAATACACCCTACAAAAGAAACAAAACCAGCAACTCCCACACTTTACCTTCGCATGACTGAAACAAAAACATCACTAGAGAACACACACACACACACACACACACACACACACACACACACTCACACCTGCTAACCTCCTCCTCTTAGCACCTCCTCCTCCCAAGGTTCTTAGGATCAATAGCCAGGATAAAACCAGACATAGCGGGCCCAGCCTGGAGAAATTTACGTTTACGAGAGAAATAAGAAGGAACTGAATGAGCGGAAGGGACCCAGTAACCTTATTGTTAGTCGACATTGGGGACAATGGGGAGTTTGAAAAGAAGATTAGACAGGTTTATGGATGAGGGTGATGGGTGGAACTAGGCAGCGGTGTTCACAGAGGGACTGCCACGGGTAGGTCTAACTCACTGCCTCTTGCTTGCAGCTTCCTCCCTCTTTTGATTTTATTCGTGTGTGTGTGTGTGTGTGTGTGTGTGTGTGTGTGTGTGTGTGTGTGTGTTTTGTTTCCACCAGCCTGGGTAGGATTCCTTGCCTGATTTATAGAGAGATGGACAGATAAACAAATAAATAAATAAATGGATGAATGAATGAATAGATAGATGGATTAATATAAAAAAAAAACAAGTGAATGGATGGAAAAAATAACTTAACCTAAGCTAAACCAAAGACCTCTTGTATATATATACCTTCCCTCATTTTGTCATGTTCTTCTTATGTTCCGCTGCTCTCCGCTCAGGTCTGCGCCACGCCGCGGAGATCAGCAATATGGCCTTGGATCTGATCGAGGGAGCCAAGGAGTTCGAGATCCCCCACAGGCCAGACAAGGAGCTGCTCATCCGTGCCGGTATCAATTCAGGATCCTGTGTCGCCGGTAAGTTTATGTGGCGGTTCCTGACGAAGCAATAAAGATTCTGTCCTGAGAAGCTTAAGGGGATCGAAGCAGTGACATGTGATATTATGTTGTTGTTGTTGTTGTTGTCTCTCTCTCTCTCTCTCTCTCTCTCTCTCTCTCTCTCTCTCTCTCTCTCTCTCTCTCTCTCTCTCTCTCTCTCTCTCTCTCTCTCTCTCTCTCGTCGTGTTACGTTCCTCAATACCTGTTTATTTGTGTTCATCTTCGCATTAATTCTTTGCATTATTGGCTTTTATTGGTGTGTAAGGTGCTGGTCATTGATCTATTCTAGTGTATTTACCATTTTTTTATAAGTTAGCTTCTCTTTGTATTTCTTCTAAACTTTAAAAAATATAGTACTACTCTAATATGTGTGTGTGTGTGTGTTCGCAGGTGTTGTAGGGACGAAGATGCCTCGTTACTGCCTCTTCGGGGACACGGTGAACGTGGCCAGCAGGATGGAGACCACTGGAGAGGGTGAGTTTCCCCCATACCTTACTTACCCCTCCATTCCCTGTCACCTCTCTACTTCTCCTTCACTACTTCAAAACACTTTATCTAAATGTACATACACAAGATTATTTAAGGCATTTTCACAGGTTCTAGAGGTAAAGTGACTAGATTTTTGCATTATTAACTGGAGAATATTTTAGCATATAAGAAATTATTATTATTATTATTATTATTATTATTATTATTATTATTATTATTATTATTATTATTATTATTATTATTATTATTATTATTATTATTATTGTTGTTGTTGTTGTTGTTGTTGTTGTTGCTGTTGTTATTGTTATTGTTATCATTTCTCTGCAGCCATGAAAGTGCATGTGTCTCAGGCCACGAAGGAGGTTTTGGACCAACTGGGAGGGTACACCTGTGAGTTCCGAGGATATCAGGAGGTGAAGGTAAGACAGACAGACAGACAGACAGAGAGTAGTAGTAGTAGTAGTAGTAATAGTAGTAGTAGTAGTAGTAGTAGAAGTAGTAGCAGTAGCAGCAGGTAACATTAACCCCTTTCTTCCCACCCAGGGTAAGGGATCGCTGCCAACCTACTGGCTGTTGTCCGGACCACCACTGGGGGCTTCGAAGGGCCTCAGAATACCCGTGGGTGAGGGACGCTGAGTGTGACCCGCCAGGCAACAACAACAACACTGCACCGCTAATAACTCACACACAGCGGGGCACCTCAAGAGGACTCGCCAACTTCACCAGGACGGAACACCCGCCATTGGAGAGACAGACGGCCTGACGTAGAGTGTGCAGTGAATGTCTGGAAGGTTAAAGGATTGTAACTGAACGAATGAGGGTTGGAAAAGGGTCTCTACTACTACTACTACTACTACTACTACTACTACTATCGCGGGTCACCAAGAAGCCTCTCCCCTGTGCATTGTCTGTGATCTGGTGGTCCGGCGCATATTGGGCGAGCGAGGCACCCACCCGCCCACCCACCCGCCCGCCCGCCACACCCATTCTGGCACCGAGGCACTAAGGTAAAGGGCCGCCCTCATTCAGAAACACTCTCTGTTCTCTCACCACGACTATTTTCAAAGGCCAAAGAGGTGATAAGCCGCGTTCTTAACAGTGTTTTTTTGTGTTGATAATGAGAAAAGCTGGTTGATTCACGAAGACCGTAAAGAAAGAAAAAAAGATATCCTTGAAAATTTTGTCTAACTTCAACTAGTGGCGTAGAAGTGTATAAGAATGCTTTTTTAGAACACCAGCACGAGTCTCACATGTAGTAACTCACTGGGATCACTTGAAAAACACGTCTCCTTGCTTTACTTGGAGAAGAATTAGGTTGGCTGACGGTAGTTCAGCTTAGAAGAAAATGAGCTTAGACGAGGGAGGTTTTAAGGCACTAGTTCACCAGCAGCACCACATGAAGACAGCCAGCCAGCCTACGTAGCAACCTTTGGAGCGAGATGTTGGGTAAGGTCAGTTCAGCTTTCAATGGAGGAGGAGGTTTCAAGACACTCCCTTCAGTTTGTATAATCCCTTAAGTTATATTCTTCGGGGAGTGGCACCGTCTTTTCTGTGTTTTTTGCAGTTTCCAGGACTCTTAATAGTGGATAAGAATTGACTTAGTTTCTTGGAGTTTTCCCTAATTTATTTATTTGCTTGTTTATTTATTTATTTATTTATTTATTTATTTTAGGAGCAAAGTGTCAAAACAGTAACAGGTTTTAATGTCTTTTCTAAGCAGTATTGTTTCATGATACTGCTTAGCTACACGGCGTAAAGGAAGAGGAAATGTGTGATGTACAGCTAGTCTTAGTGGGACAGATGTGTGTGTGTGTGTGTGTGTGTGTGTGTGTGTGTGTGTGTGTCGGTGTGGTAATGTGTTGTGTGTTTACGAGTACTCATTGGTGGAAGTACCGTGTTTTCTAATCACACCCAAAACTAATGGTAAAAAACACGTCACAGTACTGAACGGGTTAAAAAAAAGAAAAAGAAAAAAAGCACGTTCAAAACCATGCATAACTTTTGAATATGGTAAAAGTGGGGTTTCTTTCTTACCACCTTTTTTATTTTGCCCTTGGCCGGACTATAACTCCCTTCTTACATAAATAGAAAAAAAAGAAAGAAAAGATCGGTGGAAGTGTTTTGGAATACCGGACATGGTTAGGGAGGGCTTGCTTGGGGAGGGGGGGGTTTAGCTAGCTGGGGTTCGGCTGATCTTCATGAATCCGTCCACTGGCAGGTACATATATACACTACGTAAGTCTAGTCAGAGAGGTCTAGTCAGCGAGGGAGAGGTAGGCTAAGCACTCACTGGTTCACATCCCCACAACTCACCACTCACTCACTCACCAAAGTTATTAGAAGCAGTGACGTACGTAATTCATTCTCCTTCTAGTCATGTAAGAATGCAGTATTACGGTCATTAGTTGTAATTTTTTTAGTATTAGTGTGTGTGTGTGTGTGTGTGTGTGTGTGTGTGTGTGTGTGTGTGTGTGTGTGTTGGAGATTAGTACTTATGGATATTGGTAATTTCCTAGTCATTCCAAACTGTTTAAGATTATGATTAATACTTATGTTATTTAAGCAAACACGAGAGAGAGAGAGAGAGAGAGAGAGAGAGAGAGAGAGAGAGAGAGAGAGAGAGAGAGAGAGAGAGAGAGAGAGAGACGCCCCAACTGTTTCGATCTACTTGAGTTGTTCACTGGTTCGCTTGTCAGTCTTATGCCATTAGAAAAATAACAAACTAACCTTTCCCTTGCGCGTATCTAGCCTTTATAATGCCACCACCACCACTACCTTCTTACATCAACATTTATAATTGTAACACTATGAAAACTGCCCGCATGAACACATAACAGAGGAAAAAGAAAGGGTGGAAGGGTTACTCTTTTCTGATTTACCGTATCATTTTAAGAAGTAACCCTACTGGAAAATTTATGTTGATTTCTTGAATGAGTATAGGGAAAAAAGTATATATGTATGTCAGTGAAGGAATTAATAGGAACAGTGGTTAGGTTAAAAAAAAAAAAAAAGCAAAGGAGTTATTAAAATGTGATGGATATAAGTGTAAAGATGGTAAAGGGAAAAAAAAACTTGGACCTGGTCAGGGATATTTTTGGAAACTAGAGTAAAAACTATCCCTGACCCAGTACAAGTTTTTCCTTATATACCATCTTTGCACCCATTTGTCTCATTACTACTACTACTACTACTCAACATGTGATGGATAGAAACAAGAGGAACAGTGGTTTATATATAGACAGTGCTCATCCCATCATTAGTCTAGAGAAACGACGCAAGGAGGAAACCAAGACGTTATCAAAAAAGAGAATTGACTGATGTTGGGAAGAGAAGAGAGGGAGAGAAAGTGAAGGAGGTCAATACATATGTTATACGAATGGAAAATTGAGTGAGTGATAGACTGAAAGGAGAGAGAGAGAGAGAGAGAGAGAGAGAGAGAGAGAGAGAGAGAGAGAGAGAGAGAGAGAGAGAGAGAGAGAGAGAGAAGTATTCGCACAGACAGTAATAGCTTTGTTAGGTGTGTAGGAGGGCAACACATGTTAAGAGAGAAAAGAGTGGTTAGGTAACGTATTAAGGTTCACTGCAAGCTAAACTACTGGTGCCCCGCTAATGAAGGATTGATCGTACTGTACAAATTAGTAAATAAAGAAACTTATTATTGATCGCTGTGTGTTTCATTATCGATGTTAAGTTTGGTTGGTTGGCGGTTGGAAGTGATGCCTTTGTAACGATGCTTCTCTCTCTCTCTCTCTCTCTCTCTCTCTCTCTCTCTCTCTCTCTCTCTCTCTCTCTCTCTCTCTCTCTCTCTCTCTCTCTCTCTCTCTCTCTCTCTTTTCTTTCTTTGTTTTGCTCTTTTTTTATTATTTCTTCAATGTATTTATTTTCGAACAAGTGTCCTCGTCGTTGGCTTGTTCCGTTGTTGCTACACTTGTCTTTCCTTCATTCTTGTACTATGAACACTGCATTGTGACAGAAGTGCTTCCGGTCTTGTTATTCTCTCCCACACACACACATCATATATTATTGCTTCGTTACAAAATATACTTCTGTCGTGTGTGTGTGTGTGTGTGTGTGTGTGTGTGTGTGTGTGTGTTGGAAGCTGTAAAGGTTCAATGTTTCGAATCGCAACTCTTCGACTCCTGGCGTCCATGTTAGCGTCAGTTGTTCCTGGCCGTGGTGGAGGGAGGACACACGTTCAGCCGCACCATAAAGGTAGGAGTGTTCGCCTCTGTTTATCATATTGTAGTTATTCAGAAGTTTAATTTTACTTTCATGAGGTGTAGAAACATATCATGAAACAGTTATATATGTGCCGCACCTTCATTATTATTAAAGTGCCTGTCACACCTTGACGATTCAGAGAAGGTACGTATAGTCAGCGTCTGAAGAATGGTGGGGTAGTACGTCCAGCATTCGCTTCAAACTTATGGGTCCGCTGCTCCATAGGGACACGTTGCAGTATGGCGCCGCACGTTGCCGTACGTAGGGAGAACCAGAAATATTGAAGTATAAAATCCTCTAGATACTTACGTCAGCGTATGTATGTTATGCATACACTGTGGGTACATTGGAGTGTCGTAAGTCGATCATTAGCATTCGTTCTCTGATCGTTCATCACGCGCTGTATTCGTACCCAGAATGCATTGCTGGCGCGTACGTAACGAAGAGTGGACGTGTACTGAGTTTATATTATTCCCCGTACATGTAAAGCATATCAATGCGTTGGACGTGATATCAGGCAGCGAATGCAAAACGTACATAACGTGTTGTATTGCTTGATTGAATACTGTGTTGGGAACGTTCTAGTCTAGGAGAGTTGACGTTTAAATCAGCCTCTTATTCAGAGAAAGCCCTTATTCTACAGGTAGCATCATCCTCTGTAATGACAGAATGCTTAGGGGCGGCATGTTCAAATGCCACTACCATCCTATACCAGATGGTTTGATCACCTCAGCGCAAAGGTTACCCTAACCTTCCCTGAACTCGCCTGAGGTTAATATAATTATACTTTTTTTTTTTTTTCTGTCAGAGGGTGAACTGCCCCTCAACTTTTCAAAATTGCGGTAATGCAAATGATAACGCTGTTTTTTATGCTTAATTGGCAGTGCATTACTTTGAAAACCTTTGCATTATTGATTTGGTATTGCATTAGTAACGTAGTAATGCAAGTGTAACGCAAGTACCCAGCTCTGCCTGTTGGACTCCAGCAGCAGGAGACAAAGGACCCAGACCTTGTCTCATCACAGTCACACTGCACCAGGATCAAGTGTGCATCATGTATATACTATTGCTATAGCAGCGTTTGGTGGCAAGGCTGGTCTGTCTCTACATGTACTACTCCCCCTTTACTACCACCTCATTCTCTCTCCATTGATCTACAATGTCCTTACAAGACCTTTGAGGCCGCACCTCCTCCACTTCCTAACTACCTTCAATATCAGATTGTATTTCATGCATAAACTAACTGGAGGTATCAAATACATAAAAGGTCATTGAACACCAAAAGGATAATTTAAAAAAATGTCACAGTACGGTAACAACTATTAAGGAAACCACATGGAGTTGATGAACGCTCATGGTTGCAATCACTGTGCATGGAGCAGTGCAGCAGGGCAGTGGTGGGTGCACCTCACCCTTCTCATTGGACTTGTATCAGTGTGTATGGCAGTGACAGCAGCTCATCCTAAATTCACATCACAATGCATGCATGGTAGCAGTAGCAGCAGCATTCTCACTCCTCTGACATTAGTGTGCCTTTCTCCACACTGCAAACTTTATTGTGGCTTGCTGTAGCTCATTCCTGCATTAGAGTACTACTATGACCTGAAGAAAACTGGTCCCTGCATTAGAATACTGCACATCAGTGGTGAGTTGACTGACTGTCTATTGAATCTCCTTCCATCTGCTGCAGTCTGGTGCGCCTCAGACCAGTACTAAACATTTTCACCATTGTGGGTTGTACCACTACACTCGTGCACACCTGCATGTATGTCTGACTCCAGGTGTGCCACAATTCACTGATTTTATGTTACCATTCTTTCTTGCATGCCACAAGATACAGGAAACAAAAACAAAATATAGGCATATAAATTTCCTTTAATGTATAAAATTGCTTGACAATACAAACCATTAACTTATAGCAACTCATTATGCAGGATTAAATAATAACTACTACATTTTGAAAACAGTCCAAAGTTAAATAATATCTTAATGTGCAATGACTTACTAAAATGACTAGAATAAGGGGCTGTGTTCTGACAGCCTCTGATTCCTCCTTTATACTCCTTAAAGGAGCTTCATCCACACCAGCTGTTGCACCTCAGGAACACCAAAGTTCATGCTGAGACACTGATGTCTCCATTGCACCCCAGGACCACCACCCTGTCCATCCCTGCTGAGGCACATATTGACAAGCACAGCAGCACATGCACAGGGTGTGTGTGACCTTGTGGCACCATCTTAACACTACAGAACCATTGTAGGGGCTGTACATATCATGCAGCATGGAAAAATAATCTTTATACACATGATACGTACAAAATGAGGTGCATAAAACCACAATGTTAAATGTGATGCGTTGTGTGGTAACTGCTTCCAGCATTCGATGTCTGGTGTAGTTCCTCACGGTGCAGTTTTTGAAAAAAACAGGATGAATTCTACTAAACGTTTTGTGTTACCAGGATATTACACACTTATTCTTTTACAAACACTTCACTAGTTTAGAAATACTGCTGTGCCACACCTGTGTCAACAAATGGGGCTCGGAGAGGTGTTTCATTGTACTGGTTGCTACACAGTATTACAGTGTCCTGCATAGCCTGTTCATTTCTAACCAGGTATATTGCTAAGTTACTGCTGTATTGGGTGGGTGGTGGGTATGAGCTACTTTAACCTATAACCCAGGCAATGAAATAGCATATGAAGCAAGTGTTCACTTTCTTTCGTTAATTTGATATATTCTGTTCGTTATCATTGTCTTTACTATCCCTGACAAAGCAGACAAGAATACAAAGAATACATCTTGAAAAATCATTTGAAGATGAGGAAAGTTTTATACAAATAGTTTCCATTTATGCTGTAATATTTCATAATGAGTTTACAAGCTCATGGTAAACAAACCTGGTTTTCCAGGGTTAAGCTCACCTCATCACAGAAAGACAACTGAAGTAAACTAAAACTGCGGAACATTTTTGTGACGAGCCAGTAATGTGTCCAGGTAAAGTGACACTTGAGTGAATCGTTGTGACAAGTGAATGAATTGTGGTGCAAGCCTTGCAGAGGAATCTTGACTGTGACAAGGCAGCTTCGTACATTTAACAGCATTTCCCACCAAAGAAGCCAGTATTACAAGCAACACAATGATTTTTATTGGGAAATCACATGCAGATTTGAAAGGAAACCCAATTCAGAAGTAAAAAATTTTGAGATCACTCACTTCTTAACAATAGAGAATTAAACACAAGCACTGCATGAGCTGGCACATCACCATCTCATCTGGCTGTTGACACGCAGCACATAAATAAATCTTGGTACCTGTCTCCTTCCTAAAGCTTCCCTGATAACACCTGGCATGGATGATGGACTGCGAACCTTGATTACCTTGTGACCTTGATAGCTTTGGTGGTGGTGTTGAACTGTTCCAACTGAATGATAAATGGTGATGGGTGAAAACATTAATGAGATGAAACCTGGAGTGTAATGGCAATGAGAAAATGAATTGGTGTCTAGCACTCATGAATGATGTGACCTGCCGACCTGAAACATAAACTGAATGAAGATACTTAGGAGTGAATAATCATCAGTTGGTGTGATTCTTTGTGGAAATAATCCAGTATAAATCATACTGAATGTTCACTTTGTCCCCATGAGTGTGGTTGCCCTCGCTAGTGGAGCCCAAGGTCAAGCTCCTTGTACTACTCCAAAAATTAGGCAAATGCAACTGGTGTAGCTTGCTCTATTTCAGGAGCATTTACAATGGGATGACAGCTTCATCTACTCACAAGCAGGAATACATCTTTGGACTTATACATGCAGCCACTGGGCTGTCTCTTTGGCTTGCTAAAGTTTACATCTGGAGTACAGGAAACTTCTGCTACATGGTGACTCACTGAGAACCAAGTCTCTGCAATCTGTTAACTTCTAAAATGAAAGTGACGTTTGTAACTAAAATAATGATTATAGAAATAATGTAATATAACTGGCTATACAAATATGTACAAATAATTTCCTAATATACTGAAAGGTTTGATTCTTAGTGGCAGCTCATCAGTACCATGCTGACTCATGCACACACACTGATGAAGCACACATGGCTGGGAGTGTAGGTGTACACACCCTGCATTGAAGCCTTCACTTACTTGTACACGCACACATACATACACACACACACACACACACACACACACGGCTGCTCCTTGTAGCTTCACAATAAGACATTCTTCAAACCTAACTATAGTTAATACAATGCACAGGACTAGCCATTATGGCCTTTATAGAGAGCACCATTCTGATGCTTTACTTTCACTCACACAACATCATACATTGGACTGGGATACACATGTATTTTTTACACATAAGTAATAATTCTTTTGGCATACAAATATTTCTCATCCCTCATAAAGGGATGAAATGAAGCCAACTCTAGAGTTGCCTATAAAAATATTTATGTTTGTGTTGTGTTGTGTTACTGAATCACAATTTTGCACCATAATTCATTATACTGAATGCGACAGTGTGGCTTCAATGATGTATTCACTACATTAGCCAAAGTTTACTAACAAGGACAGTATAGTGAAGTTCCTTTTATCCAAACTTCAATAAATCTCAGTGATCCTTAGTGTCTTCATCAGTTGTTGACCAAATTGTCTTGTTGGAGAATAATAGACTACAAGAAAGCAGTCTGGTAGTATTCTAGACTAAGATTTCTGCTCCCCACCAGTCAGTCAAGGTGGCTGAACACATGAACACCACACACACGGTCAGTAGTCAGTCAGTACATGCATCCATTGTGCCCATCTTGCTGCCAGTCAGTCTGCTAATGGTGGGACTGTATCCATGTATCCATTTACTCAATCCACAAAATTTGCAATCCAAATATGTAGTCTTTATACCAGCATACTGTCTCCAAGTATTAGATGGCTCTAGCCAGTATTGAAAACAGGAAATTTTCCCGTGTGACAGAATGGCAGACTCATCTCTACCACCTGTTGTCATCAACAACTGGAACACAAATTATCATTTTAAATTCTGTCACTCGGTTATCACTGGTCTTGTATGTACATAGGTACGTGTTGAGGCTTTGTTATTGTGACTTAATTGTAAAGTTTGTCCAGAGGCTCAAATCAATGTAGATCTTGTGTTGTTTGGATAAAAGGACTTTGGCTATGAGGTAACATCATCATCATCATCAGCTGGCTGTGTACAGTGAGGGCTGCACCATCTTGTGTATGCCTGGTTGTGTTAGCAAACCTTACATGCAGTAATTTGAGTGCCTTTGTTCAACCAGCATTAAAACCAAGAGTAAATGCATCATTGGCCTGAATGTAGGAAATAAATGTAAAATATTAAAGTAAAAAACAATACTTTTGCAGAGAATTTACCATCTTTGTAATATGGCTATACAAAATTAAATCTCATATTTACACTTGAAAAACAAAAAGTATATTTTACATTTGGTTTGAGTACTAAACACAGTACCAGAATATCTGAAGATAATGGTACTAAACCAAGCTTTTGAATACTTATCCAACATATAAATTACCACATGTCTCTTTCATTTTACAAAATAAATAATCTTCAGTAGTCTACACACACTACTGATGGAATAGGCTACCCTAGCATGATGAATGACCCTTGAGAGAGGAGGCGGCCAATCTCTGACAGGAGCGGACCTCAGATTCCAAGGCTAACGTTGCTAAAGTTTGTTACATATGTGTGTTATATTTGAAGCCAATACTGATTTGCTTACGTTTATGTGTTGTTGCTCAGTTGTGATGAGCAGATGCTATTAATTTACATTCATCTGAAATTTCACAAGTTTATCAGCACTAAGTATTTTCCTTCCTTCCAGAGCACTGGCAGGTTGGCTGGCTGACTGGCTGGCCTGGACTCTCATTTCTTCTTCCCTCCTCGTGGCTTGATTTCCTCCGAGATGTTCCACAAAGCCTCCTCATTAAGGTAGTTATCAAAGTTGTTTAAGAAGGTGATGATTTTCTCATTCTTCTTATAATTGTACGTGCTGTGAACAAAATATTTAGATTATTACTACAATTACTAGTACATACGATCACCTATACAACCCTAAATCACATTTTGTACAATAGACAGCATAAGTACAGGTACCTCTTTTTTTACACGAGTTTGTTTTAAGCATTTTTTAATATATGCAATGTCCGAAATCCAAACAAATGTTTACGATACATTTTTTTTCATTTATACTTGATATTTCATCGAGTTGCTACCAGATGTCTCATGCAAGTTCTTGTGTGCCACCCAAACAAGTCACACACACACACACACACTTGTATATATTCAAAATGGAATGTACACAATTTATTGGCTCCTTGACAAGATGAGCTCCTCCCTCCACAGATGCCAAATGTTTACTGAGTGTAGAAGTCTTCATCTTAAGTTGGCAATGGTGTTGCATCATGTTTACAATGGTGCACCATTGTACACATGATACTGATGCTATCGCCTCCACATTCAGTAAACATTGGCCAGCCATGGAGAGAGGAGTTCACCCTGTTAAGGAGCCAATAAATTGTGCACATTCCTATTTGCATATATATGAGTGTGTGTGTGTGTGTGTGTGTGTGTGTGTGTGTGTGTGTGTGTGTGTGTGTGTGTGTGTGTGTGTGTGTGTGTGTGTTTCAATTTACATTGTTTTTCTTTTCCGTGACCTCTTCAAGAAAGCAACTCTTGTATAAATCAAGAGGTACGTACCTATATATAAAGATTAATAAAATACAGTGGAACCTTGCTTACCAAATGGCTGCTTTGTAACAAACTGCATTCTTTAACCTAATTTTTTTGTCGCTGAGCCATATTTTGATTCTCAAACAAAATTACTTGATTTCAAAGTCTAAAAGAGAAAGCGAGAGCTGCTGTTTATCATTGATTTATACTATTTCTTGTAAATTTGCTTTATACTTTATCTTGTAAATTTGCTTTTATGGACTTGGAGAAGAGGCACAGCGGGTTCAGTCTTTGAGATAAGTACTACATAGATCCCAGCAAAAAGACTCCAACAGTAATGGTCACTTTCACTTTGATTTGGTCATCTCTGTCACAACACAAGGCTTCTTTCACTAGATCAGTTAAAAAGAGAATACATGCACAGTCTAAAGAATGAGTTTAATGTTACTCTGTATTGAACATTCTTTCTAGATCAATAAATTGAGTTGGACATGTTGTGGAGGGACCACCTTGCTGCAGTGAGAGCGTCTGCCACTAAGACTGGCAGGGCAGGCAGGTGGACAGACACAGATTCATTAATTTTACTACAATTCCTTTAGAGAAAATAGTTTTGATTTTCAAACATTTTGTATTATGAAGGCAGGTTCCACTGTATAAGAATGGTGAATTGCAGGCTGATGAATGTTGTTTTCAATGATGTCTTTCGTCTACTACATCAGGAAACTTTGTTTGGTAACATATTAGATATTGCAAATGTTTCTTTTCTTCTTAGATGTCAGTGGGTGGTGAATGAGGAGGATGTTGCAATAGCCTCTGCTTGTCACTACACCAGTGATTCATCATTCATGGCAACTGCCATTTAAATCAACAAACTCACAAAGCACACACACATGCAATCTGTGTCTCTCTCTCTCCATTTCATTGTTTTCCACTTTGGAGGAAAAAGTAATATGCAAATTTGGATAACAAACAGCAAACAAAGTTTCCTGGTGTGGATGGGTCTAAGGTGTGGCTGTGGTGAGCAACTGTGGTTCATAAACATACTGTGGGTGACATCCTGTGGGTCTGTGGACTGAGAGAGAGAGAGAGAGAGAGAGAGAGAGAGAGAGAGAGAGAGAGAGAGAGAGAGAGAGAGAGAGAGAGAGAGAGAGAGAGAGAGAGAGAGCGAGAGAGAGCGG
>CM035192.1:25633509-25651169 GCA_020233015.1 Callinectes sapidus
AGAGAGAGAGAGAGGGGGGGGGGGGGGTGCTGATTGGTCCATTAGCGTGAGTTTGGCTGCTTAGCGAGAGTTTGGCTAACAAAGCCCTCTTCTGTATGGTTGGTGACGAGGGAAGTAGCAATCCATATATTTCAACGTCTTGAAAATGGTTTGCAAGAATACAAAGTTCAGAAACACTGACCAGAATTACACATCACAAGTCTTGATTTGGTTTATTAATGTGCCAGAGTATCTGCCACATATTTAAGATAACTTCAAAATACTAATTTGCACAATATCAAGAAGACACAAATTTTTAATGTGTTTCAGTATATAAAATTATACTTATCAGTATATAAAATTATACTTACCACTTCTTAAATCTTTTCATATTGTCTAATAGTATGTTGAACTGTTGCCATCTTTTGGAGAAGTTGACATTACCGTCAGGAAGGAAATCATTGTTGCCAATATTTACAAACGTCAGGTCTTGAAGAATCAGGCCACTGCAAGGCAAAACATTGCTTTAGGAACTATTACAACACAAGTCAGAGAAGTTTGTTGCTAGGTCAGCTTTAGAGAAAAATAGAATAATAATACTTCGAAAATTGGAATGTAATAACTGCAGGTACAGAAGGCATACATGATGAGTTAAAGAATTGTTAATTGGGTAAAAAGTAAAAGATTTGTCATAGGCTACAGGGTGGGAGAGTGTCGTGAAAGGTGGTGATATGGTAAAGCATAACAGGTCTGAGAGTGTACAGATCAAATGTAATGGAAGGAAGAAACATTGTGAGACAGATGAGAAACTGAGTAAGAAGAGCTAGCTGCATAATGCTGAAGTACAGTTACCATTGTTTATACACTGCATGACTTACATGTAGGGTATGCAGGGTGGCGAGGACTCCGAGAGAGCCTGTCGGTACGCCCTGAAGGAAGAGGACGAGTCGATGAGCAGACAGTATTCTTTGAGGCCGTCGGTGATGTTCTTCTGCCACTCCAGCCGCCTGATTGGAGCAGAGTCGAGGGCTGACAGGAGAGCCAAGTAGGAGTTGAAGTTGTTGAATTTACGTAAGTGCTTCATAATCTTTGTAAACTTTAAGACGTATTTCTCACGGTCCTTAGCATCCGCCTGCTCCAGGATGCGAGTGCGGGCCCAGAAAGACATCTTGTTAAAATGCTCGGTGAACTTATTCAAATTAGGAGCCCTTTCCTCATTTTGTTCTCGAGCCCAAAGCAGAACTTCAGGAATCTCCATAGTTAAGAAAAGTTCTGCATCTAATAGAGTCATCTGCTCAGCAATATCTTGAGCTTTGAAATCAAGAAGAGACATAGTTCTGGTAGTGACTGCTAAGGATGCTATATTGTAGTTTTCTTTTGATGCATTATGTCTTTTCCTTGCCTCAAACTTTTCAACAATCTTCCTTCTAAGAAGCCGAGCCTGAGACAACTCTCCGCGACACAAGAGTCCGTACTCAAAGTCTGTTAGTGTTTCCAGGGTGTCGTTGGATAAATCGATGATAGCGAGGTCATCCACCAAGCGCACCAAGAGAGAGAAGGCATTCTTAGCGGCCCTCTGCCTCTCAGTGTCTGGGCTGCTGACAAACCTGTTGTAACGCTTCAGTAACTTGTGAACAAGGTCGTCGGGGGAAATAAAGGTGCGATACGTGGTCAGGAATGCTTCTTGGTACAAGAAATCTGAAATGTATATGAATATATTAGAATATGATGAATCAATGACACACAGTTATTTTTCATGTGTATCACACTTGGTTCATGACTTGTACACAAACACACTACCTTGGAAGATATCATTTTCATAACACAATAAAAGAATCAAAGGATAGATAATATACATCATAAATAAACACAAATTTGCATTAAAAATGTACAATAAGTTTGATGCAAATTAAAAACTTATACTGACACAAGATTTTCACTTCTCAACAAAAATGTGATTCAACTTCTCTAAATGCAAACTATATTTCTCTCAGCATGTTTACACAGTCTCCTGCAGCATTTCCTTTCCTTGACAAGTAAAATGAATGACTAATTGAGATTATACTCCTGCACTTCCCCTCTGATGCACATTGGCTGGGAAAACGTGGTGTGTGGAAATGTGTGCATGAGTGAGTGAGTGTGAGAGTTGTGCCAGTAGGAAATAGCCAAGCAGCAGTTCAATAAGCTATTTATCAGATCTTCATTTCCAAGAATTATGATGAAACTAAATAAGAAACCTATTACTTAACTAACATTTTACTTGTTTTCTATTGGAACAAAGGTAAGGCAAGGAGGAGTCTAACAGTAAGATTCTTGCATTCATTGTACCTCAGGAAAATCAATGATAGAGTGTGTGTGTGTGTGTGTGTGTGCTACAGAATGGAGTATAAACACAAGATGCCTGCCTGTAGTATAATACTGCAACACTACATACCCTATTCACATCTCACAGGTATATACAACAACCTACATGTAATATAACAAATACACATTCAATTTAGGATAATTGTTAGAAAATTTAGACAAACTATGAAGGATAATATACAAAAAAAAGAAGAAAAATTAACTGCCACTCTTGCCACAACCCAACCACTCTCTCTCTCACATGATGGACCACCACCACCACCACCACCTCTCAAATGCACATTCATCTGGGTAACTTGAATGACTTAAAAACTTAACTACATCAAACAAACACATTAACTAAGGGACAGATCATCCAGTATGTGTGCTAATCATCATAAAAAAAATCAGCTCAAGCCTTACCATCCTTTTCCTCATCCTCTGTTAACCATGAAAGAAAACACCAAAAAATGTAGTAGGATAATTCAATCTATCTTAAATTTACCAAGAAGACAAATGATTCAATTGTTAGTATCTTAAATTTGGGCCTAATCAAGAGATACTGAAGAGATGAGGAAGGTTTGGTCAGTGACAAAAAGGTTAAAAAAAAAAAGCTGCCGAGAAGCAAGTCTTGTATGCATCACCCTGCAAAACACAGATTCAAGGGGCAGAGTCACCCAGTGGTGCCAGAGACCAAAATGCATTAAAAATCACTCTGACCACTTGCATAATTATAAAGAATTAGTAAAAACTTGATGCAAAATTGTTCCTCCAATCTGTCACTAGAACAGAGCAATAATACTTAACACTAACACTATTTGTCCTCCTAAAAAGACTTATGCACTAACACCACCTCACTCACTTTTGAAAGAGATACCATTCCCCCATAAACTAACTTCACACTCGGGTTCAGCAATATCTTAACAAGAACCTGTGACATTTTAAAACTCCCTCTCCTTCCTGCATTTGTCACTATTCTGAGCTGCCTGCCATGCATGGTCCTTACTCCCCTCTGAATTAGCCACACATCATCCCCTTACTCAGTGCATATACCAAACTCACTTTTGCCATCAATCTTTAGCTCTCAGATCACGAGGAATCAGTTGTCAATTTTCATCAGTGTAATCCTTGAGGGATCTTGATGACTTACGATGAGATTGCCATGAAAGATCCTTTGTCGTGCTCAAACTGAACTTTTTATTGACTTTTTTTTTTCAATTAAACTACTAAGTGATCTCTAAGGCTGAAGTAATTTTTGTTGACTCTGACTCTCCTGGCACAATATTGCACAGGAGCAAAATATAGTGAAAGTGGAGGATGAAGGTCACTGGAGTTTTGATGGTGACTGTACTGTGGTCCTATTACACTGAGGAGCAAGTTGCCAGTGTAGTATCTATGAGACAAGAACACTCATCTAACTCTGCAGGGATCTGAGGGAGAACATGTGAAGGGTACACTAGTTTAGAATGGGGGTTAGTCAGAAAAGCAACAGTAGCTGGAAAAGTTATCATCATTCCCAACATTAGGGATAAGCGTGTCAATTCCAAGTGATGTCATTTACTAACAACTTTCAATAGTTACCCTCAGCAATTTCTTGAGTCCCCATAACCCAACTGTTACTGCTGTACTCCTCTTTCCATACTCATGCAACACTTAGATGTGACCAGAGTTCAGTGAGAGCAAGCAACACTACCTCATGTATTATAGAGTAGTGTGAGAACAGCAATAAATGATTTTAATACTCTGATGAACAAACAAGAAGGGTTTAAGAAACATTTGTAAAAAGGACACATCGTCACCATACCATTCTTATTTGCTTTAGATGCATGGACGATCAGAGCATCAACTGGACCACCACGGATTTCTGGGCCTTCCTCTCCCTCCTTCTTGAGTATCAGGTATTCCCTCACATCAAGCAGGTCCAGCAGACTGTCCTCTTCTTCCTCCTCCTCCACTTCCTCCCTAGTGTCTACGTTATTGTGTCTGTCAATTTCAACCGACTGGTCCTTGATTATCACCTCCTCTGGCTCGTCCTTCTCCTCGGCTGACTTGCGGTAGGCAGCACTCTCCGCTCTGACGAAAGAGACAGAAAATTTACAAGTGAACATTCTTCAAGGACTATACTAAAATGGATGGTAATGCTCAAGAAAAGTTAAGGAATGAAATAGGCATGTGGTGCATAAGAAAGAGCGAAGTTTTCTCAATATGGAGGAAAGTAAAGAAATGTAGGAGAATTAGAGAAAGGCATGAATAGATAGGGCAGCCAGTAGCATTTCTCCCTTGGTTATTATCCCTTCCAAGAATATGATGATGAAAAAGCAGACCATATACCCTGCACACTTCATTATATTCAAAGTCTGAAAAAACTGCAGAGTTACTTGTACTTACAAAACAAGAGAATTTTCAGGTGTGACATCAATGGTGGTGGCCATGGCTGAGGGGGGCAGGGATGAGGGGGGCGAGGACTGGCGATTCAGTGGTCTGTGTGCTCGCCTCTTGGGTGGCAGGGCGGGGGGCTTTGCCATCTTGTCATCCTCACTGTAACAACAAATAACATAATAATACAACTTCAATAATTCAGTCTTTTCTACCTAAAGATGTCTCTTCACTAAAAATCAATGATAAGCAAACATTCAACAACTCTTTCAGACTTGCTGGTGTGACCAGTGAAGGTTGATGGACAGGTACTAGACATGGCTTGATAAGCTGCCGTCCACCAATGAAAGAGGGACACGTACACATTAAGTATCCTGAGGGTGTGGCCGTGAATGAACTCTTGGTCGTGGTCATGCTCGTTGAAGTGGGACTCCATGGAGGACATGAGGTGCATCTGGTGCACTGAGTGGCGAAGCAGCTCGCTGGGGTTGGGCTCAGCCACCTGTCCAAACAGCCTCATGTAATCATGGACTGAAAAATACAGGAACATCATGAACACAAGAGCAGTTAATTTCTCTTACATACATCAACTGGAAGATAAAAAATGCCGCCAGATTTGCATCAATTTACACTATTGTATAAATTGATTTGGGTAAATCAAAATTAGAAAAAAAAATTCTGCTAAAAGATGAATCACAAACATCACTCAGATGTACAAAATTATTTTGATAAAGAAAAAACTGGAAAAAAGAATTTACTGAAAAAAGGATCAGAAACATTTGACCTTCAATCTAAAAACTGAATTCAAATCTACACTCATTCATTTACAAAGAGAGCAAAATTAAAACGTCAAATCATAAAGAGACTGACCATGCTTCTTCTTCTCTGGCAGCGGTGGTGGGTGGTCATCACCGGTGCTCAGCGTGACGCGGTGCACATCAAACTGCTGCTGTCGACGCAACTGTACCACAGTGCTTCCATCCTGACTGCTGGTGGTGCTTCTGTTGCTCATCATTCCTCGGGACTCATAGCTACTGATGGTGGTGCTGCTGGTGCTGCTGCTGCTGTTCCCCATGTTCCTGGTCTTGGGGGGCAGCTCTGGACTCGGACCTTCCTGTAGTTCACAAACAAATACATTCACTCATTACAAATCTTCAACTTTTACTTCTGTTAAGAGATAAATGAAAACAAAAGGCTGAAATATCATGCTGATAGCTGGAAGGAGATGGTGAGGGGTTTATAAGAGAAAAATATTGCTAACATGAAATGCAGAAGTCAAAATTTAAGACAGAGTGTGTGAATATTATCAATTCTATTTTCTACAATGTAATGTAAGGCCTGAGTAGACAGAGTGTGTGTGTGTGTGTGTGTGTGTGTGTGTGTGTGTGTGTGTGTGTGTGTCCACCCTGGTACCTGAGAGGTGGAGTCATCGTAGCTCCCTTGCTCCAGGTTGTCATAGGTGGAGTGGATTCGGCTTGAGGTGATGCGTGGTCTGTCGTGCCACCTTGGCATCAAGAGGCATTTGGCACTACCGTCACATTTATCTCCCTGTAAGAATTGTAATCCATTATTCATTAGGACACTATGAAGCATGAAGTACAACAATAATAGTATCAGTGTAAGGTGAGGACTGTAAACTAAATTGTCTCTTATAAACATTTCCATTTCATTCTATAATACTGATTTTGTATTTAGTAAACTGGAATGAAGCAAGAATGTAGCTCTTAGTTAGTAACAGAATAATACAGTAGGTGTTGTACTACTCTGGCTGCACATGAATGGGACGCCACACACAGCTGAGACTGACCACTCCATAAACAAGACAATGAAGGAGGTACCAGGACGATTGTAACCACGACACATTCACCTCATCAAACTCAAGCTATGTTGGATTAATGAAGAGGTGGCACTGAATGGCCAATACATAGACTGCCTGCAGCAACTTGATAAGGACAGTTGACTACATATCACAAGGATTTCCACCAGTTCATGGTTATACTCTCCTGGAACTGAGTAGAGAAGCCAAGCAAGCATTCAAGTTTGTCAGGGTACTGCAGTCACCACACACACATCAGCCATTACACTGAGAAGTTGGTCCTTTAGTACACAAAGGCTTTCATGCATAGCCACAGCAACATGTGACGTCTTCCAAACTGAATGTGTCAATACTGCAGCCTCACTCTGGTCCACATTTAACGCAAGTCCCTTCAAAGCTATTAGGGAGCGTATGCTTGTCTATTGGAGAGGTGCTACAATCCTAAAGCCTTCATCATCAGCACATTCCTATCAGTACACAGTGTCTTGGCATGCCAGCAGAGTACAGCATCATTGTTCCTGCTATAACATCCATATTTTTCATATTCTTTCACTTTCTCATGTGTTATCAGATCAGAGAAAAAGACATCATAATAAAAAATGTAATATAATGATCAATTAACTAAAAAATCTCATTCTGTAAAGTGTAACATTGATAAAAATATGCAGACATTCATAAAATCTAATTGAGTGCAATGTAGTACTTATTGAGGAGCACACTACACACTACACAGTACAATGTCATGCATGTCTGGGACAGATGGACACACACACACACACACACGCACACGCACACACACACACACATACATAAGACCGAGCTGGAGCACCCACCTCGCTGCCACTGGAGGAGGAGGAAGCGGAGGAGGATGTGGAGGAGCGGGTGGTGGCGGTGCATGACACAGTGTGTTGGGAAGTATACATGTACGACACCTGCAGGAGTTGGCATGCAAATATAATAAAACAAAAAATAATAATAATGTGCAATGGGGGTGAAAAACTGCAAGAACTGCAATCCAAATAAAATGAAAATACAATACCACAGCTTTATATTCTTGCTGGATAAAACAAAATTAAAGGAACTAAGGATATTGAGAATACACATTACTTAGTTAATCATAATAGTAAATATTTCAAGGCCAAAGGAAGGTTCTACAGATTTGCAAATACACTAAAGAAAGTCAATAAAAAGTTTCAAATAAAAACTTGTTTGGTGTCACTTCAACAACTACAGAGACATCCATGGAAGTCACATGTACTGTTGCAGGGGTCTGTCCTTTCAAATGATGTTTGAAGACTAACATCAATAAACTGACTTCCTATGAAATTGATACTGACTTTTTTTGCACAAGTTTCTTATGGTTAAAATTAGTGAATATCTAGGAAGTAAGGAAGGAAAAATCATGTCCCTGATGGAAATCAGGATGCTGAGTGCATCACTATCTGCATTTATTGAAATGCAGCTAAAAACATTGAACAAATGCTGAACTTCAGCTTGGAATTCATTTGAAATGTGAATAAAAAATGTGAACTTCTACCACTATTTCATCAGTACCACTCAAGGCAGGTTCACACAGAGCAGCTTATTGTTAAGTGTTTTAGTTATTACCACTGACTGTATCATTATATACAATAGATAAGTAAAATACTAAATGACTTTATCAAAATCTTTGAAAGAAGATGCAGAGTTGGATTGTTTACATCATCACTGAGGAAGTTGGCTGTCCAGCATGTGTGTACCAGAAGGTATCATGAGCACCACAGCCTGCTGGGACTAATTGTATTGACCACAAAACAAGTCCACAATCATTTCTGCATTTTTCTTGAAGCAAAACAAAATCCTAAATAGTTCTTCATCTTGAGTGTTTGCAGGGGGCCAGCGACTGCCCTCAACCTTGTGAATGCTTTTGGCTGAAACCTGTTGGCTGCTCTGGGTAGTGGGAAGCAGCCCTGTGTAAACCCACCTTTAGTGTGCATACAGAAGCTCACTACTATACTTTCAAAAGAGGAACACCATTTCCATTTCTTTAAAATAGCAAAGTACCTACACTCACTTTGACATGTTCTAATGGTTTCATTACACATTTGTAATTACTTTTAAATCTTTCCTAGATGCAGGTGTGTTCTGGCATGATGCAATACCATAAATAAATAGTACTGATCTAGGTTACTATGCTGATGACTATGTCTGTTGCAAAAATATATTGATCAGGGGAAATATTATCCATTACTGTTACACCAAACTGTTACTTTCACTGTATTATGTGATCCCATGCATCACAAATATCATGCTTCAGTCACCCAAGGCCACACTGAAGACTCACCTGAGATGAACTTTGAGTCTTGATGGACACCGTTTGGCTGTTCCTCTTGAAGATTTGACTGTGGGGAGGGAAATATTTAGAATGTATGATAACTCCTAATGGTTCTAAATTATTCACAACAGTAGTGTAGAATCTTAACAGGGCTAACCAAGAGTGTCACAATGTGTGATGGTGCATCATCTGGTCCACCGTAAGTAAAACTGCAATTCCTAAAAGGTTTGAACTACTTACATGATTACTAAGGGATGCATTTCAAGATTACACCTAGAACTTACACCAGACCATTCTACAAAGCTTGAGGAAAAGCCAACACAATCATTGAGTCAATAATGGTAATGCTGAACACACCACCACCTCTGCTCACCTGCTGCTGGAGTACTGCATGGAGTTGGACTCTCCTATACTAATTCTCAGAGTGTCTATACTTTTATTAATGTGCTTCAAGTAATTAGAGTCGGAGTCCAGCTCTGAACGGTCCGGCAGGGAGCCCGAGGAGTCCAGACTGGTCCTGGAGGCGGGAGGGTCGTCGTGTGGGTGGTTCATGGAGTCCAGGCTTGACGCTGGAGACACCTGGTCTGAGGAATTGGTCATGGAGCTTCTCTCCAGTGTTCCCGTGATTGAGTTTGGTCCGTGGCTGTGGTTGAGCCAGTCTGAGGAATTTTCTCTGGAGCTTTGGCTGACAGGAGAGGAGATGGAGTGTGGGTGGCTGATGAAGGGTTCTCTTTGGTTCTTCCTTTTGGGTGGCAGTGGAGGAGCTATGTCAGGACTGGGGAAGAAACAATCCTCATTAAAGTCTAAAGCTAAAATCAATTCCTTTGACCCATTCTACAATTCAAGACTTATAAACTCCCCTCAAGAAGAGTTGAGCCTCTTGTCTAAAATTTCATTAGTTCTGCCTTCTTAGATGTGTGTGTATGTGTGTGTGTATTTACTTGTGGCTGTGCAATGGACGTACTACTTCCCTGGAGCCAGCAGTGTAGGGAAGTTTGATCTGTTGTCTGGGATGCTGCACATAACACTACTCAACTATGGGCTGTGATATCCTATGAGTGTTGGTCTGTTCTATATACACACACACACACACACACACACACACACACACACACACACTCACCCGATGGGCAGGGGAGGCTTAGGGGGAGGCACCTCCACCTCTACGCCGGTCAGAATAGAGTCGGAGCTTCGGGAGTGACTCAGCCTACCCGAGGTGTCACCGGGGTGCAGGTACCTTCCATTGTGCTCAATGGGGGAGTCCTGCTTGATCTCGGGAAGGGAGTTTCTGTGGTTTGATATTTCCGAGTTCCTATTGCTGAAAGAACATAAAAACATGAAATATGAGGAAAGCTACAAGAAGCCATCATGCCTACACATGACACTCACTCTAAGAAACACATTGACTGATCTGCTTCCACCTATCATCCTCATCCATTCTATTTTCTATTTCTTTATGCTTTAATGAATCAACATAAACAATCCAATTACTGAGTCTGTTCCAGTAATTTGCCACTCTTTGAGAACCAATTTTTTCTATCTTTTAGAAATTTAGCTTTTTGAAACTTAAAGCCTTTATAACTATTTCTTGTTCAGTACTGACTACTTACACTTCTGCTATGTTATGTCTCCCACATCACAAAGGAAAGAGTAAACAACTAGTGAAGGAAAAACATTCTTATAAGTGCTATGAAGAAGAGCTTAGAGAGGGTTAGTGGCACAATGAAAGTAGATACGTAATCAGCAATAATTAACAGGTGATATACGAGGGTAAGGTAATAAATAATGCACACCTGTAGCATGCTGGAGACTTGTCTATTGAGTTGTTGTTGTCGAGGGTGGACGGAGACATGGTGGAGTCTGATATGTAACGATTTTCCTTATCAGCTGCAAGGTCAATCAATGCCTGAAATGGAACAATTAAACCTTAAAACTCTTAAATCAGCTCATATAGGTCTGTGCACTGCATCAAAACAACCATTACACTGACAGGATCTCACTGAACACCTCATTATTCTGGCAGTCTTACATAAAAAGAGAATAGATAAAAAAAACAATATAGAGCAGAGCACACCTCCCAGGAAATGCCAATCAAAATGCAACCATAGTCAACTGCCAGGTTTGTGTGATGAGCAGCAAGTGAATGCACACAAGGCCAACACAAACCCAATGAAACTATTCCTGAGTGTTCCTGAACCATACAGACACACATACAGAGAAACAACTAAAGTTCACTAACCTGGACGGCTTCCCTGACCACCTGGACCACCTCCTGGACTGTCTGGGTGCTGTTGTGAGTGTCATCCTCGTACAGCAGGCGCTGGTCACTCCACCGCACCAGCTCGGCCAGGCTGTGGTGCACGCCGGCAATCACAGAAGACACTGCCGAACTGAGGTGGGGGAGAACATCTTTCAGTCAAGCCCGCACTTAACTTAGAGAGCTGAATGAATCAAATGGGTGACAAAGTACTGAATTAACTGTTGTAGTCAAAAGCTTCGGTACATGAAGCTGTAAGCGATGATCAACGGTCAAGCTGCCTCTGTTGCTGCTGAATGTTCAAAGTTGAGAAGCAGGAAAGCAAAGGCAACACATGTATTGTCAAAAGTAAAGTAAACATAGTAGATAATCAGTATCTCTCATCTGCTTCATCAGTATTTTCATCTGTTCTATTCTTGCCCTCTATTACACAGTTTATTAGATATAGTTGTTGGATACTGAAAGAGTGACCTCATCATAGGTAGTAAGGCCTCCTGTCACTTGTCTTTCATATGTATTCCTATATATCTACTTGGCTTGGAAGAATGATCAAAGAAAATCAAATTCATATCATATGTATAATACACCAACACATTTAAATCACTACCTTCCTCCTCCTCCTCCTCCTCCTCTTCCTCCAACTAGTACTCCTTTTTAACAGTAACCTTATTTGTCCCTAAAAGATCCAGCATTGAAAGAAGAAAATCATTAATGTATAGAAAAGCCACACATCACACAAGCTCCCTTCCTTCCTTCCTTCAAAGCAATCAGTGTCACATCATCTACCTTGAGTCAGTGGAGGACAATGAAGACGAGCCATCATCCCTATAATTGAAGGGAAACCAATCAATGATGCTTACCAAGACGTGACCTTCCTGTCTGGTCATGAGGGGGTCATTTGTGAGACAACGGTGAAGTATGTATTAATGACCCACTGAACTAATAATTTTCTCCTTCACTCAAAATAGAAGAATCATTCATCCTATTTCTTGACACTGAAACTCCCTCTTAACGTGAACAAACACAATCGTCAACAAAGAAGAAATAGTAGTTGTAAATAAAAGGAAAAAAATTACCTATACACTTTTGTTAGTTACAAGTGTATCTTATGTCAATCTGAATTAGAGTGTAAGAAAGAGACTAATGTAAAAATTAAAGAAAAGAAGAAAAAGAAAGATGAGTAACAGGTCATTATATACTATACTCTTAAGGCTATGAAAAAAAAAAAAAAAATTAGTAAAAGAACACCAGGTAAATTTCTGCTTTAATATTTGTGATCTGATATTAGTTTAGTGCACAAGAAAGCAAAACTGGACTTAGCAAGGTTTTAAATTCAAATAGATAAAAATATTATTACTACTACTACTACTACTAATAATAATAATAATAATAATAACACAAACAAGAACAAGAACCAATCAAAGAGAGGAGAAAGGACGACTGAAGTGACAGACACACACACACACAAATGAGAAGCAGCAAAGTACCGCACCTGTTTTGGTTTGTGAATTTAGGTTTGAGGGCGAGGATGAGAGCCAGCACCACCTCCAGCACCTCCGTGGCCGAGCCGGGCAACATGTACATTGTGTTCTTCTCCACCACATCCTTGTAGAACATGAGTGACCGCCACACATTCTCCACCTTACGGTCCACACTCTCGCTGTTCGCTGATGGCTCGGCCTTCTCCAGTTCGCCTGTTGAGGTGCGAGTGTGTTAGTCAGTGTTGTGGGGCGGTGTGTGCCCGGCCTCTGCAGTGTCAGTCAGGAGGGAGGCAGTGGCACTAGTTGTTGTCTCTGCATTGTTGACATTTCAGTTTCAGAAAAGACACTTTCAAATTTCCAAACATCGGAACACAGCCCAGGAATACAGACTTCAATGCAGTGAACCTTCCCATCCATCCAGCCAGTCTTGTCTTGTCTTGTTTGGAGCGGTGTGGCCTTTACCCTTCCCCTGACTCAACCAACAGCCGCGGTGGCACTTGGGGCACTTCACTTCTCAATAACAACACCGACAGATGAAGGAAACTCACAACAGTATAGGTTTGCCAAAAGTCACTGCTACCACCACGAGGAGCGCCAGTCAGTCACCACATTCACTCACTCAGCTACAGTATGAGTCCTTCCTGGAGTGCTTCTTACAGCCCCCCCCCTCCCCTCCCCCCATAGGGCTCCACGTGAAGAGATGTGACTGGTGGATCTTAACGAATATTTTCATTGGCTGTGATGCTCTTCCGTCGTGGCTCCAAACCCACGCATGAACACAGCAGCCTGGCTCGGACATCACAGTTCGAAGCACGCCTCGAAAAAGCAATGGCCGCCACACCCTCGATAATATTCACGCCACATTGACAAATATCTTCCCCAACATAAATACATGAGGAAGTAAGGCCAACACGCGGCAGTCCCTACATGAAATGCAAGTACAGTATTTCTGTCCTTCATATTCACACATAAATTTGTCAGATCTTCTTTCAAAGGTTCCCAATCCGACATTTTAGCGATGGTGGTATCAGTATGGCAATGTCAAAATCGACCCTACGGTTCTGGAGGTAAAGTGACAAGGTTTTTAAATTATTAACTGGAGAAACACTCTTGAAAACACCGCTAATCATCTCTGTGGCATCGTAAAACAGTAGTGGTGCGAGAGTACAGCGTGTCTGAATACGGACTTTAGACTTCTGCTTAGTGTCCTGCGTCTATAATAACAATCTCTAAATAGGTAGGCGTGATTAGACGACTTTATTTACATTAGGAATGATCTATGGAAGTCAGACGATTAATGGTCAGAGTCTGTACACTTGTATCCCTACCTGAGTTTCTGAAGCTGTATAAAATCGACAAATAATAGGCAGAATAAACATGAAAAATGCGTCCCAGTACTGAAGGAGTTAATACATCAGTAACAAAACTCGAGACCGTAAAATGCATACATAAACCAACAAGCCAGTGGTGACTCCGCAATGACCATCAGGCAATGCGGCGGTATCAGGAAGGGACGGGACTCGCTGACTTGAACCTTCTGAAACAATGAACCTCTCCAGTGGCGCTGCTTCGGTTCACATGCCATGGGTGGTGGTGTCGCGTCCTCAGCACGTGCACGGAAGAGAAAGCACGATCACACTTTCACCAAATCGTAAGTCCGTCAATACAGAAAAGCTGAGGGATGAAGCGCCACCCACGCACACCCACCCAACCACCACCACCACCACCACCACCACCCACGCTGGCTGGCAGGTTGGGTGGGTGGGTGAGGTGGGGCTGCGGCAGGTTTGAAGTTTGAACAGCTGACTGATGTGGTTTTGCTCAACGAGAGACATTAACAACAACCAAAACAAAACAAAACAAAAAAAAGATAAACAGTTCTGCGTCGTTTCAGACAAATAAACAGACGGACTCTCAGGTAATTAGAAAATATGTGAACGTTACGCCTGAACTACACTTTACAGGGACCACCACCACCACCGCCACCACCACTACCCTCGCCGCCGCCAATCAACGCTCGCCGCACCACCACGCCTTAATGACACGTGATAAATACTACGGTTCTGCTTCCCCGCTTGGCCAATGGTGCGGAGGAGTGACGGGGAAGTCTGTCATAGGAGTAACAGCACGCCGGTAGCAGAACACGCCCTCTGAGCCACACTGTCACCATACTGTACCTTCACCCACCACCACCACCGCCACCACCACCCTGCCTAAGCCTCTCTCACTATCATCACAATCAGTATCTATCGTTCCTATCACCACAATAAACAGTAAAACCTTCCATCAGTTTCCAGTTTCTTCCACTTCCATCTCTTCCAGTACTGGGACATATTTTTACCTTGAGTTGGGGTGTGATTAGACGATTTTATTGACATGAGGAAGGGTCTTTGGAGGTTAGAAGATTAATGGCCAGTCTGTACTACTTTAATCCCCCACATGAATTTCTGAAGCTGTATAAAATAGACAAATAATAAGCTGAATAAGTATGAAAAAATGCGTCTAAGTACTAAAGGAATTAATATTTTGCCTTGGTCTTGTTCTATGTCCATACCTGCGATCTCTCCCCATCAAGACAGTCATTCTGTTACTTTTACCGTTCATCTGTGCCCTATTCGACCCATACATAACCTGTCCTTCCCTACCGTCTATGTTAACCTCTAATGATTTTCAAGATGCTTTCCATTTGATCAGTTTCTTTATCAATAACATTTTCTTTCCTACGTCTCCACCACCACATTATGCCTTGCAAGCTCTACCTTCTCTTTCCAGCACAGAGGTTCTCGGTTAAGCCTTGCATGTAAATGTCAACAGTGAAGGAATGCACTGGTGACGAGCCTTTCTCTTTCGTGATAGTAGTGAATTGCTTTGCACAACGCCACCATTCAACACCCTCACCACGACATTATTTCCTTTTTCTTTCTTTCTTTCTTTCTCTTTCCACGGCCTGCACGGGTAGGAGCGATTACTGGTTTGGTGTGTGTGGAGCGACGCGGAAGAGTTGAGCAGTGCAACATGCGGTCCCCGAGGCTTCCCGAGGCTTGCAGGACACATTGGTATTACACTGAACACAAGCCACGAGGTGCGTCTCAGCTCCGTATTCAGAAACACTTTGCTCGCTCTCTCTCTCTCTCTCTCTCTCTCTCTCTCTCTCTCTCTCTCTCTCTCTCTCTCTCTCACCACGGCTATTTTCAAACCCCACTGACATGATTACCCGGGTTTTCAAGTGTTTTCTAGTTAATAATGTACAAATCTTGTCACTGCCTTTAGAAATGTATAAAAAATCTTAAAAAAACCATGTAAATTTGAGTAAAGCCCTTTGAAATAGTGGAAGTGAGGCACAGAAGTTTGGGAATAGAAGCCTCAACTCTTTCAGTACTGGGACACATTCTTACCACAAGTTTTGGGTGTGACTATACCATATTATTGACATTACCAAGGACTTTACACTTAGCAGATCAATGGACACAGTCTGTATATACTATTTCAAACCCCACAAGAGTTTCTGAAGCTGTATAAAACTGACTAATAATAAGCAGAATAAAATATGAAACCACCAAAACAGTGCAGAATAAAATATGAAACCACTAAAACCGTCTTGTAATGGGTGAGAGTTTTCCAAAGTGTTGCAGCAGAGGACTCACTCACCTTGCCTCAGCGGGGACTTGATGCGCCCCAGCTTGTCCTTGAAAGAGATGGCACGGTTCAGAACCCCCCTGCCGGACTTCGGAGTGTCTGAAGAAGGAGAGAGAGACACACGAGTTAATGATAATAATAATAAGGAAGGTGTGTGACAATAATAATAAGGAAGGCTTCAGAGAGAGAGAGAGAGAGAGAGAGAGAGAGAGAGAGAGAGAGAGAGAGAGAGCTTTGGCACCATTATCCTTTTCGCTTATGGATGACCGTCTCTCTCTCTCTCTCTCTCTTTCAGGAACAAGAGTACTCGATCCTATAAAAGTATTCCAATCCTTTATCCGCCACAGTACAAAGGATCAGATTCCACTACTGGGCAAGGAAGAGAGAGAGAGAGAGAGAGAGAGAGAGAGAGAGAGAGAGAGAGAGAGAGAGAGAGAGAGAGAGAGAATGAAACCGTTGCAATCTCAGTTTCTCTATATTTTCTTGAGGTAAATTTTTATTATCGATGTGGTGGTGGTAGTAGTAGTAGTAGTAGTAGTAGTAGTAATAGTAGTAGTAGTAGTAGTAGTAGTAGTTGTAGTTGTTGTTGTTGTTGTTGATTTTTTTTACAGCATATTCTTTCCTTCCCTTTGATTTGGTAATACAATTTATTCATCCATTTATTTATTTATTTATTTTATTTATTTACTTTTTTAAACACGAGCATTCACAGAGTTCGGGTTTCAATGAAGTCTAAATCACGGACACGCCAACACGAACACTATTACACACACACACACACACACACACACACACACACACACACACACACACACACACACACACACACACACGGACACACACCATCACGAACAAGGTCACATATGTAATAGGCCCAAATAAGGAAGTTGTTTTCCTTTGTCTTCTTTTCCACGGTTATTTCTATTTACTTATATTTGATGTCAGTATCTTCAGACACATTATTTATTCATCTTTTTCACGATTCCTTGTACCTTTTAAATTTTCGAGATAAAATTACTGTCTTGTTGGTTAGTAATAGGAAATGCACATCAAAACTTGCACACACACACACACACACACACAGAGAACTACCAATGAGACGAACAAAAATAACAAAAACAAGAACAAGAACAAGAACAAGAAGAAAAATAAAAAAAAGGAAAAGAAAACGAAGGAAACAAAAATAACAAAAATAATAACAGGAAGGAAAAAGAAAAGGAAAAGAAAAGGAAAAAAAGAAATAAAGAAAAACATAACTCCTTTAATTCTATGCATGGTGTGTGTGTGTGTGTGTGTGTGTGTGTGTGTGTGTGTGTGTGTGTGTGTAACCCATATAGGGAAATCCAAAGCCGTGATGCCCTTTGCCTGTTTGTACTGATGCAAGTAACACGCACACACACCAACAACAGACTGACCTTGGCACACACACACACACACACACACACACACACACACACA
>CM035192.1:25715070-25737557 GCA_020233015.1 Callinectes sapidus
TGATCCAATTCTCTATATATTGACACACACACACACACACACACACACACACACACACACAATTTTTTTTTAATAGCATTACATAACACCTACAAAATAACAGGATACCAGTGTGTGTGTGTGTGTGTGTGTGTGTGTGTGTGTGTAGCAAAACATCCACCAGCCAAGCCAAAACACACATTACCAGTACAGAACAGGTATTCCTCCCCCCCCCCCCACCACCACCACCGCCATTACCGTAAGTCTCGTCAATGTAGTTCTGCATGTAGTCAACGTCTTCTTCATCAGAGGAGACGTGGGAACTGACGGGGTCATTATCTTCCTCCTCGTCAGTGAGGCAGCTCGGGGGCGGCATGGAGCTGGACCTCATGTGGCGCGGTTCATGCTTCTCCTCTATGCCCATTTCATTGACGGAGATGTTGCTGGTGGCCGCTATCTGAGTGTTGAGGTTCCTGAACAGCGCCGCTAACGCCTGGGAAGGTTCAGGGAGGGTGTTCTTCCTCTTGTACATCTTCTTCCCCAGCATAGTGAGGGACTTCTTCCTCTGCGGCATCATGGCAACTAACTCCTCACGTCACGTTCCTTCCTTCAGGTGGCGTCTCCTTATTTGGGGTCACTCGGACAGCGTTATAGGCGTCGTTGTCGTTGTTCAGGCCAGGCAGCGGTGGTGGTGGTGTCTGCGGATGTGAAGGCGAGGCGAGGCGCTGTTTTCCCGTCCAAAGCTGTAGACGCAGAGAACCGGAAGTGTCTTGCTTCTACGTCACAGCTGGGGTACGTTTCTCTCACCAGTTCAGAGAAATAGAAAAGCTGCCCACGATTCCTTCACCGTGTGGCTTCTCCTCCTTCACACGGGGCCACGTTAAGGCGACACCATACATACACCATGCAACGGAGAACAGACCCACTATACTTCAACGAAAAAAAGGAACCCAGTCTGTCGCGGGGCTGAGGGTGAAGACTGGGTATTGGGGCCCGGGCGTGGCTGTGTGGCGCAGGACAAGAGGTATTGGTGTGAATGGCGACACGCACGCACACACACGCACGTACACAAAAGGCACCTCACAGCAGCCTCCGTGAGTGAGTGGCGCTGGTGATGAGTAAGACGAGGGAGTGTTAGGCAGTGGCGGGGCTAGAGGGAGGGCATGCAATCCAGGTTAACTCATTGCGTCCCTTAGTGGATGCAACAAGTGGAAATGGCCGGACCCACGCCAACCCGGGGAAAGAGAGAGAGAAAGAGAGGGGGGGGGGCGGTTGGGAAGGGAGAGGCGTGGCTGGGTTGTCCGATGAGGAAGGAGTGTGGGAGGAACTTCGGCCAAAGAGACACTGAATTACGCCAACACAACGACACAACCACAGCACAAGAGGAGCGAAGAAACGCGTATACTCGAGAAACGTTTGACCAGTACTGACAGGATACAGTGTGTGTATGTGTGTGTGTGTGTGTGTGGAGCGGACATCCTAATCTAAGTTTCCAAGAGCGATAGTCACCTAACCTAACCCAGCGGTGTCATTAGCCTAATCGCCGCCGACCACCACTATCACCACCTTGACACCAAGATTCGGTACTCAGAAACCCACACGGACAATTAGGCGGGTTTCAAAGTTTTTCCTCTCAATAAACCAGAAATCATGCCAATCCATTACCAAAAAACCACAAAAATACTTTTAAAAACACGCGTATCTTTAACTCGAGCCCTTTGGAAACCAGTAATGTTGAGAGAGCAAAGCGTTTCAAGAATACAAGCTCTTCAGAAACGCTTTGCTCTCTCACCACGACTATTTCCCAAGGCCAAAGAGGTTTTCAAGAGTGTTCCTCCAGTTGATAATACAAAAATCTTATCAAACTGCCTCTGGAACCACAAAAATAAATACATAAAAACTCGTGTCGATTAAGATAAAGCCTTTTGAAACAGTAGAGGCTAGGCAAAGAAGTGTTTGAGAATAGGAGCCTTAGACACCTTCCGTCACAACCACCACTGCCACAACCCCTACAGATAATGACTCAGGTTCTCAGGGTGATGTTCCTTCAGGTGATAAGGAAATGCTGTTGAGTCGGTACTAGAATTATTGCAGGAATCTAGATAAAACGTTCAGTAAATACCTCCAATAAGTGTGTGTGTGTGTGTGTGTGTGTGTGTGTGTGTGTGTGTGTGTGTGTGTGTGTGTGACAAATGTTATCGATAAGAGCCCGGAAAGGTTCACCAGATGGACTGAAACACAGGAGGCACCAGCGACTCACTCTGGCACTCTCTGGGGCACGCCGCTCACCTCTTATCATACCTGCTACTACCACTACTACTACTACTACTACTACTGCTACTACTCTTGTTGCTGATGATGATGATGATGATAATGATGATGATGATGATAATGATAATGATGATGATGCTAATGGTGGAATTAATACTACTACTACTACTACTATTACTACTACTTCTACTACTACTACTACTACTACTACTACTACTACTACTACTACTACTACTACTACTGACACGCATTATTCAGCCTTCCACCCCAAACAACCTCCAAGTAAAACCCATACTAAGAATATCGGTACACACACAATAAGACTATAAATACATACATACATACACACATACACATACATACATACATACATACATGCACACACACATACATACATACATACATAAATAAATACATACATCCGCAAATACATCACAATTATTAAAAAAAAAACAACGGAAAGAAACACACACACACACACACACACACACACACACACACACACACACATAGGCTAAGGTAGCGTTACGTCAACCGGGGAATTCCACCCTTGTAAAGAGGGTATACCACAGCAAGACACGTCACAGAGAGAGAGAGAGAGAGAGAGAGAGAGAGAGAGAGAGAGAGAGAGAGAGAGAGAGAGAGAGAGAGAGAACGTGAGGTAAGAACATGCGTTTCCTCTCCTCAAAATAAACAAAAACAAAACAAAATAAAACAAAATACATCACTAAAACCATTAAAAAAAATAAATAAAAACTCATCAACAAACATCCTAAAAATCAAATTAATTCATCGATAAACATCCTAAAAGTAACAAAAAAAGATTCGCCATACAATAACACCCCTTTTTTCCCTCCCCTCCCCTCCCCTCCCCTTATTCACTCTCACCCTTCCTCCCTGCCCCCCCTCCTCCTCCTCCCCATCCACCGAACCCTCCCCCCTCCCCCTCCCAAAGCACCCCTGCTAACAACAATAATTATGATCCATTATACTCACAAATAAATGAAGTAATATTGCAAGGGTTGTCAACAGTGCATCAGTGACTCAGGTCGGTAGAAAGAGACGCTTTCCTCTCTCCCCACGACTATACTTTAATTATGGCCACAGAGATGATTGATTGATTAGCAGTGGTTTTCAAAGAGTGTTTCTCCAGTTAATAATGTAGAAATATTGTTGTCACTCTCCCTCTAAAACGTTAAAAAAACAATAAATCACCTTAAAAATTCGTGTCAATTGAAATAAAGACTTTTGAAATAGTATATATAGCGGTGAAGCAGAGATGTGTTTGAGCATTATGTACGTGTGTGTGTGTGTGTGTGTGTGTGTGTGTGTGTGTGTGTGTGTGTGTGTGTGTGTGTGTGTGTGTGTGTGTGTGTGCAGTCGCTACGTACTTCCTTTACTAAACCCTTGCTTACTTACCCAAACTATTTCCAAAGGCCACGATATTTCAACCCGTGGGAGAGAGACTCGAAGTGTGAAAAATATTTGAACATACACACAGTCCACGCGATACACTTCAAAGTACAACCGTCCACTGAATTAGCAAAGACTCGAGCTGTATTGGTAACGGTGGAGGAAGACAAACCTGTGTGCCCTGTATTTCTACCGCCCCCACCCACTACTGACTGCCGCGGTTCACCCCAAGGCATTCCCAGCGCCTCAAGATAAGGAATGGTGGTCTTAACGATATATGCGGGTTAGCTGACTACTCCCAATTGCCTGAACAGATCCACAGCAACGGCAGTCTCTCTTTATCTGAGTGGCGCAAGTGATACCCTACCTGAAGACACGGGAACTAAATAGCCACTGTTACGTCACCCAAGAGATCCCAACAGAGACGAGAAAAGGATGAGAAAAACAGGATAAGAAGGAAGGGGGAAATAATGAAGGATATAACACTAAAGGAGAAATGTGAAGGGAAGGGAAGAATAATATGAGAAAAGGGGGCAGTATGGAAAAAAAAAAATTAAGAAAGGAGAATATAAACATGAAAAGCGGAGTGAGTTAATAAATGAAGTGAGGGAGATGGAAAAGATGAAAAAAGACGAGAAAACAAGAAAAAAGGGACAAAAAAGAACAAAAAATAAAAGCAGAAGAGAAAAGAGAAGTATGAGAATATTAAGGAAGGAAAACATGAAAACAGACACGAAGGAGGGAATTAAGAAAAGAAGAGAAAGAGAAGGAAAAAGTGAAGGAAGGAGAATAAAAAACAAGAAAACAGATGGCAGAGAGAGAGAGAGAGAGAGAGAGAGAGAGAGAGAGAGAGAGAGAGAGAGAGAGAGAGAGAGAGAGAGAGCAGTCAAATTGAACCGGAAGCTGGGAAAGATATACCGACATATATACATACATACATACATACATACATACATACAATACAAAAGATCTAGAAAGGAAACATTATTACGAAACAAGACACACACACACACAAAAAAAAAAAAAAAAAATGCATGATACCTTTATAAAGCGAATGGAAAGGCGACCACAGCCACCATAAAGGAACACAAAAGAAGTACGAGTAGCTTACAAATTAAAAAGTCAGACAAAGGATGCTAAATAATACGAGGTCAAAGTGAGATAGAGAGGCAAAGAAGCAACAGACACAAACCAAAAAGAAATCAGAAATACCTCCATAATAATAATAATAAAAAATAACAATACAAAGAAATACAAAGAAAGTGAGATAGAGAGGCAAAGAAGCAAAGGACACAAAGCAAAAAGAAATTAGAAATACCCCCGTAATAATAATAACAATAAATAATAATACACTATAAAGAAATACAAAGAAATCACACAGGAGAAGCTCAAAATGCAAAGATGAGATAAGGGATGCTAAATACTTACTACAAAGTTAATGAAGTGAGATAGAGAAGCACAGGAGTAAGAGACACATGACTGGAGGAGGAAAAGAGAAACAGGAATGAAAGTTAAGGTGGTGGTGTTAGTAGTAGTAGTAGTAGTAGTAGTAGTAGTAGTAGTAGTAGTAGTAGTAGTAGTAGTAGTAGTAGTATGTACAACAACAACAACAACAACAACAACAACAACAACAACAACAACAACAACAACACGAAGAACAAGAGCAGCAGGAAAAACAAGAAGAAGAAGAAAAAAGTAGAGGAAGTAGTAGTAGTAGTAGTAGTAGTAGTAGTAGTAGTAGTAGTAGTAGTAGTAGTAGTAGTAGTAGTAGTAGTAGTACAACAAAAAAAACACTATCAATAAAATTCTTTCCTCCAACAATACACTTATAAACACTATCTCCCCTTCCCCCCCTCCTTCCCCTTCTTCCCCCCCACACTTCCCCTCTTCCCCCATCACCAAGGTCACGATTAAGGGATAGGGAGGGGGAAGGGGGGAGGGAGGGGGGGAGGGGGGGAGAAACAGAAGCCCAACACCCTGCATAATGCAACAACCCCCTTCCTAATGCTCGTTTGACCTCCCCCTCCCCCCCCCACCACCACCACCACCACCACCGCACACTTCCCCTTCCTTCTCCATCAGTCTCCTCCCCTTCCCCTCCACCACACCATCACCAGAGGAAAGGGTTTGGTCAGGGTGGTGGTGGTGGTGGTGGTATGGTAAGGAAGGAGAATAGAAGAAAGAAAGAAAAAAGAAAGAAAAGAGAGATAAGGGAAGAGAAGAGAAATAAAAAAAGGGAAGACAAGAGAAGAGAAGAGAAAAAATAGGAGAAGGGAAAAGAAGAGAAGAAAAAAGGAAGACAAGAGAAGAGAAGAGAAAAAAAAGAAGGGAAGAGAAGAGAAGAAAAAAAAAAAGAGAAGGGAAGAGAAGAGACAACGTGGAGTACATATTTTCCATTGCTATTCAGAGGTAGAGTCTCCACCACAGACACATAATGGATAAATACAGGAAGACCAAAGATCACACGAATGCAGCTCAGGTCTTTACACTGCACTCGGGTAAATATGTACACCCGAGAGAGATTAGATGATTACAAGTAAGCCACCAGATCTTAACCTTATGGCATTTCCTCTAATATAAAGACTTCAACACACTAACTTCTTGATCTGCAAATCCCCAAGTCACACATATCTTCCCTTACATCAATGGTATAAGCAAAACACACTGGGCATATCAAGATAAACTGGATCAACACAACCCTTCCTAATGCCAGATTCTGAAACACTTCTCTGCCACACCTCTACTATTTCCAATGGGTCTAGTGGAGTTTGTACTGATTTTAAGGGAGGTTTTTCTTAATGGTTATATTGACTGATTGATGTGATACCTACGTTGTTAACAGGAGAAACACTGTTGAGAACCTGGCTTATATACTATTTCTGTGACCCTCAACCCCTTCAGAACTGGAATGCATTTTTTTACCTCTTTTGGGTACGATTACATGATTTTATTGACATTTTGAAGGGTTTATGGAGGTCAGAAGATTAATGGCATGAGTCTTCACTGTTTTAATCACTACATACCAGTTTCTGAGGCTGTATAAATAAAATCACTGAATAACAACCAGAATGAATATAAAAAAGCGTCATTCTACTGAAGGGGTTGAAAAGAGTCACAGTTAGGGAGCAACCTGACTACACTAATGATCTTACCCTCCCTATAAGTAGACAGGGAGCGAGACCGCCACATTCCATCCCATAAGTCTTGCTGGCGTCCTCTTTATTTTGCGGTACAGTGTCACGTCACCTCCTTACTCCTGCGCCACATACAGTACCTCCCCTGCACTGCCACCACACTCACTGTACCCACCCCTACTCCCTCTATTGCACTGGCCTGAGAGGTACATGGTGGCCTCACTCATGTAGGAGAGATTGTGATAACCGTTATCAGATGTCGTATAACAATTACCTTCACTGTTGCTGTTGTGTCAGTTGTCGTGTTATCTCTCGAGTGAACCTGAGAGCTTTCCCCACATGGATGAACTTTGTAACTTGCATTTGTGTGTCAAGTTCGTATTTTTTAAACACACCTGTGCTCCACCTCCACTATTTCAAAAGGCTTTACTTAAATTTGCACCAAGATTTTTTTAATGAGTTTTTATGGTTCTAGAGGCAGATTGGCAAGATTTCTAGATAATTAAGTGAAAAAGCACTCTCGAAAACCTTGCTGATCATCTCTGAGGCGTTGGAAAATAGTGGTGGTGAGACAGCAAAGCATTTCTGAAAGGGTTAACATTCCCTACACTCTAGAAAAAAAAGTGTAATGAAGTAAATAGTAATAATGAAGTGGTAACAATGACAATAAGTAATAATAATAAAGATAATGTAAGGTTTGGACTAATGAAAAAGAGCAAGAAAGTACAGGATTACCCAAACTTGTCTTGTCTGAGCAGCAAAACTATTCAGGAGACTGTGGCAGCAAAAGTTTGAGTCTAAAAAGTTGTGAGTGATTAAGAAGGGGAGACGAAAAAAAAAATAAATAAAACAAAACAATAGAAAATAAGATACATGAATGAATTAATTGACAGTGGAGAAAGTGAAGTAGGCATACTATGAGTCAGGGCCCTTATCAACACAGATTCTTAAGTATATATGTAACTTTTTCTTAGACAAATCTGTTATCTTAAAATCCATCTTAACGTCTCAAAATTGGTCTTGTATTTCCACCATTACCTCATCAGCAGCTTCAAATTCACTGCTAATGAGATAATGATTACAGTACATTTCAACACTACAAATTCATCTACGAAAAAGTGACACAGTTAAAAATCTCTATTAATACTGCCTCTGACTGCACCACAACACCAAACCTGACATTTCCACACCTCACCACACCACACCACACAACACCACACCACACCACACCACCAGTCAGTCACCTTAGACCACAACAAAAGCAGCATAAGGTTAAATTTGTCTCTTGAAAGCTATAAAATCATCTAAGACCCCTCCTGTTATTTATATAAGATGCATGGACGATGGAGGAGACTGGACAAGAACAACAAAAATTTATATAGAGAAAAAACAGAAAGAATAAAAAGAAAAGCCCATTGAGATAACAGTGATAAAATATGAGTCTAGAAACTTGTGAGAGATCAAAGAAAAAAAATATTGTAAAAAGAGAGAGAGAGAGAGAGAGAGAGAGAGAGAGAGAGAGAGAGAGAGAGAGAGAGAGAGAGAGAGAGAGAGAGAGAGAGAGAGAGAGAGAGAGTGTGTACTAGTCTGTTTGTCAATGCTGAGTGTGATTGATTAACGTAAATGTGACTGTAATAATTCTTGTATCTCTTTGCACTTTTACTTTGCTATGCTTCTTACTTTTCTAATCAAACATTTCAACATGGACCTCTGACCAAAAGGAGTTCCAGCTTATAAACCTTAATAAGTTGCAATTTGGAAATAAAGTTTTATTATCTTATCTTATCAGGCACTTTAAAACACTAGACAGATAGTGGAAACAAGTACATACATTTCTCACAAGGGCTGGCACATACTTATTTTTTATGTTTCTTTTTTTTTATGTAAGAGGGAAAATCTGGTAATAAAAACCATCAAACAAAAAGGTCCTGTTAGATGCCACTACCTAAGCAGGTCTGAGCAAGTTAGCAGAACCAAAGTAAAAATGGGATAAGTGTCTCAAAACGTCTCTCTTAATAAATGACTTCTGGTAAATGGAAATACAGAAGCAACCAAACCTAACCCAAATTTTCTTCTTAGCATATCATAATTATCTCTGCTATAACAAGGGTGATCAGTTTCTTGCCCCTAACTTTCCCTAACCTAACCTAACCTAACCCAAATTCTCTTAGAATATCATAATTATCTCTACCATAACTCTAACTTTCCCTAACCTAATCTAATCTAACACAATTTTTTTTGGCAGTTCCTTGCACCTAACTTTCCTTAACCTAACCTAACCTAACCTAACCTAACCTAATCCAAATTTCCTTATTATCTCACAGCTATCTCAACCATAACAACACTGTACATAGACCTAACAACCCCAAGACACAGCACAACACAGCACGGCACAGACCACCTTAGGTCAGCTCCTCTTTACACAAACTAAGAGGATTAAGTTTCCCTCCCTACCAATCCTTGCATGAAGTTCTCTACCTGCATTGTTACAGCAGCGTTTGGGAGCAGCATGGCGGACACAAGACGGCTGCTATGGTCCCCTCACCACCACAAGGAAGGGACGCACAGCACAATGGAAGATGAAGTGGAATAATGGTAACAAAAGTCTCTGCTTAATTAAGACACGGTTACCGCAGACACAACAAACACACACACCCTCCCAGATACATACGTGCAGTACACCAACACCTATACATACACTCCCCAATAATAAAAGCAATAATAAGAACAATAATGATACCAATAACAATAATGAAAATAATTACAATAACAACAACAACAATAATAACAAAAAGATAAAAGTCTGTGGTTTAATTTCAGCGATAAACGTGCCCCCTTGTGCCAGACAGGAAGTGACAGGCGACGGCAGCAGCAGCAGCAGCAGCAGTGACAAGATCCCCTTCACCCGGCCAACCAGTAGATGAAGGGACAGGGAGGAGAGCAGAGAGGGAGGAGGAAGTTTTAACCACAATAGAAGGACAATAAAAGTGGTGGTGGTGGTGGTGGTGGTGAAAATAAGAGAAAGAAGAGATAGAGTGTTTAGTAGAGTGAATTGGTGACAAACAGTAGTACAGGATGCGGCAATGTTTATCTCTGTCTTAACATTTGAGTTGTTCTCTCATGAGACAACAATGGTAATCTCTTTAACATTTTAACCTTTGTCTTCCTCACAGACACTGAAGGCAGCAACTCACACCAACACTACGGAGAAATACCAGAGAGAATAAATCAAAAAATCTTCCCTTATTACCTATATGTCACTCCCTTAACACTTAGGACAAAACAAACAAAACAGTAAAGAAAAACAAGGGCAGAATAAAGTCTTCCTTCACTACATATCTCTTACCACCACCACCAACACCACCACCACCACCATCACCACCACCACCACCACCACCATCACCATCACCACCTATACATTTCCCACACAGCTCCTACCTAGGATAATGTTTTCTTCTTCTTCATTGGTCAATTCAGCTCCCAGCCTAACCAACCGAGTCCTGTCAATATATGTATGGCTATCAATACATTCACTTCAACTTCATCTCTATACATATTCTCTTCAACTCCCTTCCTGGTTCTATATTTCCAACTTCCTATGATTTCGCTTTCCTCAGGAGGGAGGTTTCAAGACATTTGTCCCTGTCTCTCATATCTTTTGAACTTTGAGGGAACTGGCAAATTAATGGGCTCTTTATTTTTGTTTATTTATTTATTTTTTGGTCAGCTTCCCCCTCTTACACAAAAAATGTCACATCAACTAATATGACACGGCTCGACTGGTGTTCTCTTATCAGCACTGCTTCCGTCATTTAAAGATTCTGTTCGATTCAGACAGCTCACTAATGGGAAATATTCTACAAGGGATGAAAGCCACACTCACTAGATACCACTATAATACTACTACCCTAAGAGTATTTCCCTTTGTCTTTCATAAGTATTCTTTCTTTTTTTTAGGTAAGCTAAGTGTGGTTTTTTTTTTTTTTTTTTTGCATGTTTCCTGTCTTCACTTTTCCCACCTATCTTAACAACTTCTTTAATCTCTATAAACTCTCAGATCACCTTTATTGTCTTTATTCTCAACACTTTCTCCTCTCCTTCATTAATTTCCTTTCACCAGTGCAGATTAACACAAAAATCTGGATAATATATAACCAAGAAAGACAGACATACAGACAGACAGACAGACAGACAACAACAGATGCCAAAGATTCTCCACACAGCTAAATCCTTCTGTCACTTGTCAATGTGTTCATAAATACCCACCACCAATGATAACACTAATATATTGTCAACACTGTATTCATTCTTTCCATTTTCTTTTCCATTTCCACAAACTTCCTTCCATTAGTTACCATTATTTCACGCCTTCCTTCATTACTACCATTACTGCAGCTGGGTAATATTAAGCTTCACTACCATTACTCCTTTCTGCACCAGTCTATCAAAATCACAAAACCAATGAAACGCCAAAATAATGCACTTTTTTCGCTGTTGTGTCTGTGTCCATGGAAACAGCAGACGCTCACAATGCAGGATCGAGAGCTTATTGATGACTAGACTGACAAAAAGAGACACAACAGTGGTACAATGTCGCTCCACAATACACCAACAAGCAAAGGACTCCACACCAGACTTGTAAAGGTAAGCATGTGGTGTTAAGTGAGCCAAGACCTGAGTGAGATCAATTTTACTTCATGAGGTAAGCAGCTTAGATGACACTTAGTAAATTAAATGCTGTGTATATACTATTAGCAGATTTATTCAAGTTTTAAGCCCTCACTTCAGAGGGATAAAAAATAATTACACTGGGATGATATAGTATGTTAGGGTAAGGTAAGGTAGGGTAGGGTAGGGAAAGGTAGGGTAGGGTAAGGTAAGTTAGGTTAGACTAGGTTAGTGTGTAGTGGGTGGTAGGGAAACACAAGCTGATGCAAGGTATATACAGTATTCTATAACATTTTGATTACACATCCATCTCCAGAAAGTATTTTATATAACCAAATCATGAGAGAATTCAGTACATCCTTTGCATCAGTTTGTACTTCCCATTTGATTAGATAAACTAGTGGTTGAACTAAAGAATGATGTCTCTTGTTTACCATTAGATTGAACATGACAGATTAGATTAAGAGCCACTGTTATTAAGTAAAGTTAAGGACCATGATGACACTATTGAACAAAGCAAGAGAGCGGTGTCAGTGCTAACACCAGTCTTCACCAAATGAATAATGGAACACCTACTGAGAATAAAGGTGAGGAAACAAGGCAACAATGTGGAGGAAAGATTAAACATAAATAATCATCACCACTCTGACATTAAATACTAGGAAATGCATTAAATGGTTATATTTTAATACGTAGGACACAAAATTAGCAAATGTTTCAAGGCATTTATCCCATTCTTTTGGTTAACTCTCTCTCTCTCTCAGTTGGACCTGCTAGAGGACTGGCATCTAAGTGGGCCTTTTTTGTTGTTTTTGGCCATATTTCTTCTCTTACATAAAATAAAATAAATAAAGTAATAATGAAAGTGTTAATGGTAAGGTGTGTGTTACTGCCATTACTCTTGCTTCTTCTCCCATTAGTATAACTCTTATCTGTTGTTTCTATTATCAATACTGCACATCTTTTTATCCATTATTCCAAATATTTTTCTATAAGGCTACCATTATTTCATATCTCCCATTATTGCTGTAATTTTTTTCCATTAAGTTACCATTATTTCACATTTCCTTCCCTTATTGCAGTTAATCTATACCACCTTCTTCCATTAAGTTACCATTATTTCACATTTACTTCCATTAGCACTGTTACTCCATACCTTTGCCTATTAAGTTACCATTATTTCATATATTATTTCCTTCCATTATTACTATCACTCTATATCTTTTATAAGTTACCATTATTTCACACTTCCTTCCATTATCACTGTTATTCCATTTCTTAATAACTGTTAACCATTACTTTTTGTTACTTCACCTCCTTTCATTAATAGTCACCCATTATTTCAGCCCTTCTCCTTCTCTTTCATTAATAAAGTCTATATCAGTATTGCTACCATTCTATTTTATTTTGCCTTCCCCCCATTAATGGCATTAGTTTCACCCATTACCCTGTTCCTTCTTTGCTCTTACTACCATTAAAACAATTTCTTCCTCCATTATCCGTTTGTATACTCCATTATTACCATTAATCTATCACACACACACCCCCATTCTTTCCATTTATGGGATTAATTCACGTATATATAATATTCCCTTCCCCACCATTACCATTACCCATCTCTCCCGTACCATTATACCACCTCCAGTACCACCCCTACACCCTTCCATTCATTACTTCCCCCCATTAACACCTCCAACCTCCCCCCCACCGCCACCCATTACCCATTCCCCCAATCCCCGGTACCTGCCCCGCCCACACCCAGCCCAGCCCAGCCCATCCCACCCTCCCGTACACATACACACAAGACTCTTACTACATAACTGGAGTCACACACACATTTCACAAGTCGCTGTTTTATCAGTGGACCACATCCGCCCTTAGCCTTATCTAGTGTATAAATGGAAACAAACAAGAGAGAGAGAGAGAGAGAGAGAGAGAGAGAGAGAGAGAGAGAGGGGAGAGTACCTTCTTTGTCACTTTTGCCAGACATTTTTTCATGAGTTCGTTGCCTCCTTCGTTGTCCTCCGATCTCCCAGACAGACGGGGGTGTTTTAGGTTCCCATGGTGGCTGGAGTGGCACAGGGGAGCAACATACACACACAGGGGGAACAACACTGCCTCCTCAGGGCCACTTCATGTTTTGGGATTGATTGGACAGCTGCCTCCATCTGTTGGTGTCTGGAGGAACTTCTCTCTCTCTCTCTCTCTCTCTCTCTCTCTCTCTGAAAATGGGTCCAGTCTTTGTTATATTTACGTTGGTTCATGCTGTTTTTTTTTATTATCTATGTATCTGTGTTTTTTGGAGGGGCCATTCTTATTGTGGTTATTGTAGGTAGCTACTCTCTCTCTCTCTCTCTCTCTCTCTCTCTCTCTCTCTCTCTCTCTCTCCAGTCTATTTTCCTCTCGTGCTATTTATATCCACTTCCCCCTCCTCCTCCTCCTCCTCCCCCAACATTTGCCGTAGTAGAAGACGCCCCTACCTCTCCTTCCCACCTATACACACCCACACAAGGCCCCAACATGGCTTAGACGAGTGACAAGCTGGCTGGATGCTATGGTCAATATCTCTATGGCTGTATTGTATTGGAATTATGTAGGTGTGTCATGTCAACCACGCATTTTACCCTATATACCCTTGTTATCTATCACATACTCTCTCTCTCTCTCTCTCTCTCTCTCTCTCTCTCTCTCTCTCTCTCTCTCTCTCTCTCTCTCTCTCTCTCTCTCTTTGGCTCGTGTTCATGCTGCGTGTATGTGTGAACAGAAACGTCTTACAGCTTAATTTGTATGGTGTGTTTTGTAAGGCCTATAGGAAATGTGTCAAATTAGTATATACATATGTTACAAGAAATGGTTGGTTTTGTTCCTTCATTGTCCACTTAAACCTAACTGCTCTCTGGTACTATATATATTTTTTTCTACATTTGTTTATCTAGTTATCACCATCTATGCATATCTCTTCCTCTGTTCGTATGTGTGTATAAGACTCTCTCTCTCTCTCTCTCTCTCTCTCTCTCTCTCTCTCTCTCTCTCTCTCTCTCTCTCTCTCTCTCTCTCTCTCTCTCTCTCTCTCAGACAAACAAAACCTGCCTTATCCCCATTGAGTGACTGAGACACGTGGTTGGTATATACTGGCATTTTATGAATCGAGATATCTGAGTACTTGTTTATTTGTTTTATCTCCGGTAAACACATGCACAACTCTACGGTGTTCCTCTCCACATATCATATTCAGTATTTCACCAGCCATGGAGATAATACATTGAATATTATTGTCTCATGTCTATTTATATATCATTTGGTCTATATAGGATAAGTGAGTAATGAATGATATGAATGTTCTTTTTTTTAATGGTTGTTACCCCGTTATAGACAGAGAATCAGTATTAAATATGGGCTAAGACACTATTGCCAACACTTGACACTTTACACCACATACCTTACAAATAGAGCCTATCAATACATAAATGCACTTACCTATCAAAGAAACGTGTATCAAATGAATATCTCAAATCCATGCCTACTTTCCTGGCTCAATCACAAACTGACATGCACAAATACAGGTGTGGGATGAGTCATGCGTGTGGGTGAATGAGTATTGGCAACAGTGAGCAGCTGGAGGAAGGCAAGGGTGTGAGTGTGTGTGTCTGTCTGTGTTCCTTCTCGTCTCTCCACATAAAACAAAGCAAGATGTCTAAGGGGGAACCAGACCAGGAGTTAAAAAAGGTACGTTTCCACCCTCCATCACCCTCCCTCATCCCCCACCCACACCCTGTTACCTGTGACCCTAAACCCTGGGGTGAGACACTGCCCACCCACTCACTCACACTATCAATAAGAGTGCATGCCATTTTAATTTCTGGTACCTTGGTTTTGTGTGGGTGGTGAGGTGACTGGTTGTGGTGGTATATAAGGGCAGGGCACGCTGGATGGGCGGTAGTAATAGTAGTAGTAGAAGGGAAGCAGAGTGTTATGATTGATTGATTCCGTGTTCATCTGTGGTGATTCATGTATTGCTTGTATGTCTGTCTGGGGTGGGTTCGTGGGGCCGTGTTTCTTTATGGCTTTATTCATAATGTGCTGTGTTGGATTTACTTTTGCCACATTTTTATTCCATTTTTGTCTATTTTAGCTTTTTCTAGTATATATTTCTGCTTACCACTCGTTGTTAAGTCACCAGCTTATATACTTTAACTTTATAAATACAAGAATGAATTGATAACTGTGGATATGCTATTGTTTTCTCATTCTCCTCAGTATGAAATTTATAACCCTCATTACAGTATTTAGAGAGAGAGCGAGCTTCCCCACCATACCTTAACTCTCTCACTGCAATACAGGACAATTAACAGCATCAATAACTGCAGATCTCTTTTAGCATCTGCGAGAAAGAGTATATTTTGCAATTTTAACCCAGTTTAAAGATTTTAGGTGATTGTTGAAGAAGTGAAGATGTCATAGAGTGATCAGTTATTAAGGAAAGGTGGAGCAAATAGCAGAGGAAGGGTTAGTTAAACAGGCTTATTATTCTATTTCTCCCGTTGATTTCTAGTGATGGTGTCTTTCCAGGCCTTCATGGAGCTGCAGGGGAAGATGCAGGAGACCAATCAGAAGCTGCGAATTGCTGATGTGCAGGTGGAAAGTCTCAAAAAGCAGATTGTTCATGCTCAACTCACTGACAAGGAGATCCAGGTACAATCTCTCTCTCTCTCTTGACAAAGTTAACAAAAGCTCCACTATTATTAGCAAGTGATAGATTAATATGATGTCTGACCTTAAGCAAATTTAAGTTTTTATGCTTGCATTCGTAATCAACTTGCTCTCTCTCCACAACACATTTCCAAGGCCACAGAGATGATTAGTGGGGGTTGTAAGAGTGTTTTTTTTCCAATTAATACCATAGAAATCTTGTCACTGTGCCTCTAGAACAGTAAAACCACCTTAAAAACCCATGTACATTTAAAAAAAAGCCTTGTCAAATAGCAGAAATGAAGTAGAAAAGCAATGAAGAATACAATCCCAAGATACAGTGTTGGTCTTAGGTGAAGCAAGACTCTTAAGCAGCCCTTCTCACCCCTCCTTACATTGCAGAGCTTGGGGGACAACACCAGAGTTTATGAGAGTGTAGGCCGCATGTTTCTCCTCACCGACATACCAATGGTGCGGGAAAACCTGAAGGCCAAGGTTGGGAAGTGCAACGAGAAGATCACAAACCTACAGAGCAACAAAGAGTACCTGGAGCGCAGCATGCAGGAAAGTCAGGACAACTTGAGAGAGATGATAAAGCTGAAGCAGTCCGTTGGGGTTGTCTAAGGCACCCCCCCCTCCCCCCCCCCCGGGTATCTTAGTTGTTGTTTTTTTTGTTACCCAATTGTACGTTAAGGTCGGCATGTCATTATGATCTGCAATGCGTATCTGTGAATTTTACCTCTATCTAAAATCAATTGCGTTAATTTGAGTTCATTACCTGTTATTTGGCATCTTTACTGCTACTGACGCTTCAGGTGCAGTTTTGTTTCAACCTGTCTGCTACCAACACTTCAGCTCATATCTTTAACATACCTATTGTTTTATTCTTATGCAATAAATTATGGCTTCAGAGATTATGTCTGCTTCTCAGTTTCCTCATAACTGAAATAATTGGAAGAGGGGGAACATGCATATTATAGCTCAAGTCTAAAGCACATCTCTATGGATACAAAGCCAAGATATAGAGATAATTGATTAAATAAATGAATAATGGAAAGGCTGCTGCTCTCTGAAATAACTATGAAATCCTAAAAGCTTCCAATGATTTATGTACTAAAATGTAAGAAAGATTGATTGAATATAACTCCCAAACCTTACTCATCAATCTACAGTGTATGGTCAAGAATCTTTTAAGCAATTAATATGTAAGTATAACAACTACAAATGCAAGAAGAGTTCATCAAACCAAATGAAAGTAACTGATACAATCTAGGGAGGCCTGGCTATGGATGAAGAGAATGGCTATGTACTGATAACCCCAGCGTGGCTTATTGCAGAACCAGTACTACACTTCAATACTGTACTGTGGCACATCTCACAAATAACAAGTCCTGAATTAATATCTTGCAGGAAAGAGATAATTAGATGTGTTTCTTTTCATGCTGTGATCTCAATTCATTTAGCCAAGAACAGATACAGGACAAAGACCAATTGTGTTGCCTTAAGTCAACAATCATGCAAAGAAAGAAGAAGAAGTAAGAAAGAAGTTAAGGAGTTGTATAGACTGTGTGGGGTTTTTGTAGATGATGATGATGGTAACTCCCAAAAAAGTGTTATTTAATGACACACAGTGATGAGTTTACTATAAATATTCAACATGAACCAAAGATCTGGACTGTGTGATGTGTTGGCATAATTTGAGATGGAAAGCAACGTACATAACACTAAGAAAAGCCAGAAAAATGTTAGATTCCTGGAAATTACAATTGGAAACAGAGACTTGATGAATACGTACACCAAATCACACAAGCTGTTGAGCTGCAGCAAGTTGACCATGGTTGTTGGATGTCAATGTGGAACCTGCTCTTCATACCTTATCAGTCTTTCCTGGATACCACACTGCATGTGTGAAAAACTGTCACCTGTAAAATTATATATCAATCAATCCATCAGTCATGAAGGCCAACAAACACACCAAGCTGTGAATTGGTACCCATTTATTTACCTACACCTACATTAGCCTCATCATGCTCTTTCATATTGAAATGATACAAACGTCACACTTCAAAACATATTGCTATGTTCATAAGATTTGGGCTAAATATGTTTTGCTGCTTTATGGGACAAAAATGTATCGTCCCTCAAGCTAAGTAATTAACACGTATGACTCTATTTGGGTAATAATGGGAATAAATGTGATTAAAGTCCCATCCACATGATTGGACAGTGCCTGGGGAAATTTTCCTGTTTCTTGAGCAAAGCCTGTGTACTGCCAAACACACAGGGTTCTAAGTGGCAGCAGTCACACTGCCATTGGTAGTTAATAGGTAGATGGCAGTTGTTGCCGCAGTGCAATCATCATGATGTGTTGTGGGGCAGTTGTGCATGATAATTGCTACCATGTGCAAAAAAGAAAATAAAAGCAGAAGGGATGGCTTTGTCTGATGGTTTGCTTGCCCATCAACTCTGCCCAAACAATGGACATCAAACAAGTGCTGGCCAAGCAGTGCTCAATTGTGTAGACCAGGTCAGGCAATAGCAGGGTGAATGAAAGGCACCAGGAATGTTGCTCAGTGGGACAAGGTGACAGAGTTGCTCCATGTCTACATTCAAACACACCAAAAACTGATCAGACATGAGGTACAGCAGCATGAATTCTCTAAATGGAAATATTTCCAGCAATCTGAGCAATATTACAAAATTCAATAGTATATTACAGCATTTCTTGTATTTCCTTGGCTCCCTGTATTTCACTTCAAAGTAAAGAAATGGAAAAGTACATTTCCAAGTCAAGGTCAGCATTTTGGAAGAACAAGATCCAGTGAGGGCTGTAGGCATTCAAGGTGCAGGTGAGACAACACACACCTACACCCACAAGGCAAGTCTGGCAAAGCTTACAGCGTGTGCATCAACAAGCCAGCATCTCCATAAGAAGTGCAACACACGGCCATTATCAAGCAGATGGTCAAGGCAAGCTGAGCTGAAATAGTTCATGTCGTCAACTGCACAAAGCTGTACAGCAGTTGACTGCATTTTGGGGTAAGTGGGAGAGGTCCGAAAGGATCTTTTGGTATCCACTGTCACTTTTTCTGAGCATTCTAAATGCATGCCTCCTCACCTTCCACAAATAAACTGTACAAGACTTTCTACTCATTCTCATCTGTAATCTGTCTACTACTCTGATTGGTTTATTATCATAAGGTTGGTCAGTCCTCTCCTCCTGTAGAGGTTAAGGCCCCATCACACCATCACTGCCTGTGTCCATGGTGAAGCAAAATCACCAAGAAAGACCAATCTGTTGACTAGTTTGACCACTTGCTGCCAGATATGGATGACAACTCTAGTGTTGTCAACATACAACCTTTGGCTAGTATACAGGCTAAGTCTGGCAATCCTGTGGATGGGGCCTTGCAGACTCTGGTGGATCTTAATTAAGGCCAAGGGAATGTGCATGTTCAGTCAGAGATCAGTTTAGGAATCAGTAAACTTGCCAACAATCAACTACTTGCCACTCTGATTCTTGCTTGTTGAATTCTGCCCACTGTGACGTCACCATTAGAACTGTGTATTAATGACATAAAGCACTGCCTGGTGACACAATGGATGAGCCACAGCCAGAGCCCTCTTGAGACACTTGCTGAGATTGGTTTAAGGATAAATAAGGCAGCCTTTTATACACCTAATCACAAACACATACACAATTTTCTTGACCTATCCTACATATAAAGGGTGACACATACCAAACAAATATATCACATACATAAGCTCAATGCCTTGGTCCTAGACATCAAAAACATGATTCTATAAAAGTACCAAATGCACCATTAATTTGTAGCACCACATCTAACACTTCTCAGGAAAAGGTGGGTCTTTAACCATTAATGCATCCATGGAAAGATGAAAAAAAAAGTGAATAACATCTGTCATTGCTGTATTTTCTGGCATATAGAACACATGATCATCTGAGGTTCAGCTACATCAATTTAATTTTTATCTTTTTTCATTCATTGTCCCCCCCTAAAACTTTTTAATAGTTTAATTCATATTCATATCAAATCCTTTTACTTTCAACTAACAAGCATTTAGCGACTTTCAATGGGAAATGGGCAAGAAAAGGGAGTGGCTTCTATCTCTCCACCATCACACTATTAAATTATTAGCAAAGTACAACAACTATGGATATGTAAGCTGCATGACTGACCACACAGGCTTCCACCACACACTGACAAAGACAGCTCCAGTAGGTGGTGGAGTCACCACATTCCTAAATCATATGGAAAACAGATGGAGAGTGACTGGTGAAAAAAAAAAAAAAAGATGGGTTTGGTGTGACAAGTATGAAATAAAAGGGAGAACTACAAATGGAATACATGATCAATGTCAGAAGGGCATTGTATGTATACATGATGAATCAATATGCAGCGTCTTAACATCAATAGCTAAGACAATGAAGTAAAGTATGCATGTTTAGTGCTTACTTTATTACTGGTATGAGAGTATTTCTCTCAAGCCAAGATGTTCAGTTCATGTTATTGGTATTAATATTCAATTCTTGCCTACTGGTCACTTTTTTTTTCTCATTAATTTACTCTCTCACTGTCACTGACAAAATGACACCTTCAATTGGAGAGAACCTATATGATTTCAATAAATGGAAGTAAAGTCACATATTTCTAAATTACTTATCACTTCTTCAACATGCTTATATGCCAGGAAGAGTGTGTGTGTGTGTGTGTGTGTGTGTGTGTGTGTGTGTGTGTGTGTGTGTGTGTGTGTGTGTGTGTTTATGTTTGTGTGTCATTGTTGGTCTAATAAAATTAATCAACAATATATGAAAATATAATCAACAAAATATGCAATCAATCAATATGCATTCACACACAACCTCAGTAAAACTAGATAAAAATCAAATGTGGGAGAGAGCTTGGCAATAATCTGACTTCATCTGTTATAAGAGTGACAATTCAAAGAAACCTCTATGTAAAATGGGTGTGAAATTGATGCAACAATTCAATAATAAAACACTATAAAGTGGTAATAATCGACATTTTACACACCAAGTACAGCTGTTTGTGTGATGAGGTACCTAACGTGCATACACAAACATCATCCCCATCTCTGCCGGCCAAACGTGGCCACAACCCTGCTGTGTGACTCTTGGGGCAGCATCAGTCAATGCCAAGCCGCAGGATGTCAGTGTTTTGAAAGATCTCCACTTTGCACTCCTCAGACTTGGTAGGTGACTGTGGTTCCAGGGCATTGACAACCATGGCCCGTGCCACTGTGTCAGTCCCTATGCTGATCTTGTTTCGCCAGTCAAAACCTCGAACGACAACCTGCAAAAAAAGGTGACTTGGAGGTGCTGGCCATCCTCTCAAGAGTTGCTAGCACTAATATGACAGTTCACCACTTCATTCTTCAAATCCACACTTGCCAAGGAGTACTTAACACATAAATATTACACATTTTTCCCTTAAGTTCCTAAATCCTTACACAAATATGTACATTTATCTACAATAGTTCAGTTCAACATAAGTGAAGGAAAATGTGGTGGCAATCTAGAGCAACCAGTGAAGGCTTTCCTTGCACAAACATTACACTATTAACAAAACAATGCTAAAAATACAAAACATAATCTATTCTTTTTTTCTTCATTCAATCTCTTCTAGTTGCACAATGATAAAGTTGGATTGCATATATAATGTCACTTATAAGCATAAAACACACTTATCTCTGACCACAGGCAGGCATATATATCAAAAGACACTACACAGCAAATAAGTACAATTCTTGAACATTATCTCTCACTTCATCCTGCATTACACTGTCACTCTTTCCAGTATGATGTTAGAAATACGGACATGATGCCAGTAGTGATGCTGATGCTGCCTTACCTGTGCTATCTTCTCCACAGGCCTTGTCTCCTCGCGCTCACAAAGAAGTAGAGCAGGCCGGAATATTGAGAGCCGTGGAAAATTAAGTTCCGTCACCATCGACTCTGCTTCTCCTGCAAACCAATATATTACACTGCATTATGGAGCTTCCTTAGCTTCACCACTAGCACCTTCCTTGTCAAATGAAACCTGTCAATGCAAGAGTAACGAACTTAGAACTAAGGCAGCAGGAAAGACTTGCATGTGGGAATTAAGTGATGTTTGAGAAAACTTGCCAAACTGAAATTATTAAAGCCATTAGAGAAATGTTGATCAATATCTTATTCCTTAGTTTTTACTAGCATTTCCTATCATTTATCTATTTGCTGTATTCTATTTATTTTGGTTATGGCAAGTCTGAACACGACACAAAGACAGTACTCATGTGCTTCAGATTTGA
>CM035192.1:25754214-25774817 GCA_020233015.1 Callinectes sapidus
CTCCTGCTATATAAGTCACCAAGGGGGGGGGGGGGCAGGGAGGGAGCAGGGGGGCGCCCGCCCTATGACGTCACAGTTGATGACGTCACAGCTGATGACGTCACAGCTCAATATTTACGTAGCGCAAACCATTTTGAAAATGACCCCTCTATAAAACGATGTCAGATCAACCTATTGCATCTGTTTCGACGCGATAAATAGGATAACTAATTCCCAAAGTACAAACACACTCCTAACAACACAAATTCTGAAGAAATTCTACGGGGAAAAACGGTTTTTTTGAAAATATGACACTTTTGAACACTTGTTAAATACCCATTAACTGCCAATTCAACGGAACCAAAACACATTTCAAGACAACCGATCCATTATTCTTCATTATTTCAAACACTTTGGAGTGATTCAGAGGCGGAAATAAACTGTTGAGAGGCTGATAATGAAGTTTTTAATGTAATATTGACACCGCTGAGCAACACAGTTCCTCTCCACTCACGTCACTGAACTGTACATACAAAACATCACTGTATATGAACTATCTTTTGCCAACAATAACAACTTAATACAACCTCTAATAAAAAAGTGCATTGGGCGTTCCAAGAAATTTAGCGCAGAAATGGCCCCATATTTACGATCATAATACCGCCCACCACAGCCACCTCCATCACACACACGCACGCAAATCACTCCAAACACGCCACAGTACTCGTAAAAAGCCTTAAATGTGACTAATGATCCCAAATAAACAGTCCAGAAGCAAAGGCAATATCCTGCTGGTGGGGGCGCCTCGGTGGGATACGGCCCCCCCCCTCCTCTCTCCCTCCCACCTTCATTACGCTTAAACTTGACCGCAAAAACTACGTCTGAGTGGCTTATATGAAAGCTAAGTACTCTGGCAGCAGACTGTGGTAAGATAAGACTGTAAGAATTGAGAGAAATGGCTTAAAATGACTGATGAAGTGATAATCCAAGATGGCGCCGCAGGTGGGGGGGTGGTGACTCATCTGACGTAAACATTGACAAGGCGGGGGCAAGGGTTGTGGTGATGGTGGTGGTTGTGGTTGTAGTAGCATTATCCACTACTATCTATCACTCCATCTTGCAGCTTCAGCTCAAGAATTAGATGATTTGAACACTGAATAAACAGTCTTCTTCTTAGTCTGCCATAAAAACAAACGTCATTAATAAACAACAAACACTCTTCAACTCCCACTGTCTACTTTAAATAGACGGTTTTTTCAGGTAAAGATCGTCTTAATACGCTACTACAGCACCAAAAACACCGTCAAATACCGCTGTCTACTTTAAATAGACCGCTTTTTCAGGTAAAGATCGTCTTAATACGCCTCTACAGTGACAAAAACACCGTGAAATACCATTGTCTACTTTAAATAGACCGTTTTTCACGTAAAGATCGTCTTAATACGCTACTACAGTGACAAAAACACCGTGAAATACCGCTGTCTACTTTAAATAGACCGTTTTTTCAGTTAAAGATCGTCTTAATACGCCACTACAGCGACTAAAATACCGTGAAATACCGCTATCTACTTTAAATATACCGTTTTTTCAGGTAGAAATAGACCGTTTCCGTTGAACTAGAGGCTTTTCAATGGGTTAGACACAGTGCACCTCCCCACACCCCAGAGCAAACTGACACTCCCTGACAGACACCCCACACCCCTCTCCCCACTCTCACCCTCATAGCTGGCCTGAAAATAGCAGATTATTTCAACAATTGCCGAAAAAGTAGTTGTGTTTTTCCATGTTTCTCTTGACACAGCTAAGAAATTGAGGAAGTTATATACAAGGAACGTGGATAGACAGTAGATAAACGTGTATATAACTCCATAAGCGTGTACATAACCGGTAAACGCCACAAATAAACAGGATAAGCGAAAGAAAACACTCGTGAAATAAGTGGAAGGAACAAGGCCGCCTTAAGTCATGTTTACTCACACTCGGAGCAAAAAAGTTATAGTATTTTTCAATGTTTCTCTTGACACAGCTATAAAAACACGCAAGTTATATACAAGGATCATAGATAGACAATAGATCAACACGTATATAACCGCACAAATGCCAAAAATAGGCATAATTAGCGAAAGAAACGCGAAAATTTACGAAGAAACTAGGCCGACCGTAACTAATGTTTACCCACACTCCGAGCAAAAAAGTTATCGTATTTTTCAATGTTTCTCTTGACACAGCTAAGAAATCGAGTAAGTTATATACAAGGAACATAGATAGCCAATAGATAAACACGTATATAACCGCACAAATGCCAAAAATATGCCTAATTAGCGAAAGAAACGCGAAAATTTACGAGGAAACTATAGGCCGACCGTAACTAATGTTTACCCACACTCCGAGCAAAAAAGTTATCGTATTTTTCAATGTTTCTCTTGACACAGCTAAGAAATCGAGTAAGTTATATACAAGGAACATAGATAGACAATAGATAAACATGTATATAACCGCACAAATGCCAAAAATATGCCTAATTAGCGAAAGAAACGCGAAAATTTACGAGGAAACTATAGGCCGACCATAACTAATGTTTACCCACACTCGGAGCAAAAAAGTTATCATATTTTTCAATGTTTCTCTTGACACAGCAAAGAAATCGAGTAAGTTATATACAATTACCATAGATAGACAATAGATGAACACGTATATAACCGCACAAACCCAAAAATAGGCCTAAATAGCTAAAAACAACGATAAATACGCCAAAAATAACAGTGATTGTAGTAGTAGTAGTAGTAGTAGTAGTAGTAGTAGTAGTAGTAGCAGTAGTAGTAGTAGTAGTAGTAGTAGTAGTAGTAGTAGTAGTAGTAGTGGTAGTAGTAGTAGTAGTAGGATAATATTCTCTCTCTCTCTCTCTCTCTCTCTCTCTCTCTCTCTCTCTCTCTCTCTCTCTCTCTCTCTCTCTCTCTCTCTCTCTCTCTCTCTCCGCACAACTCCAGCTGATAGTAACCCATTCTTGCATTTGAAACTTTTGCACAACTCACACTTGCAACTTGAAATCCGCTTTGTATTGGAAACCCGACAATAACCTTTTTTTTTTCTTTCTTTCAAGCATATACCAGCAGACACAAGCTACCTACAGACACACAGCAAACTTCTTTCAACTCTAATAACTTGCTACAGACATTCCCAAGAGGAAGAAAGATAAATAATCTCTAGTTTCCTTGAAAACTCCACTACGCAAGCCTGATTTACTAGCCACGCTGAGGTAAACACTGAGTGAGCCACGCCGGGTGTACAAGCACTGTCTCTCTCTCTCTCTCTCTCTCTCACCCACCACCCACAACAATGGTATGTACCTTGTAGTGTTTCCTGAGGGTAGTTGTAAGCCAGCACAGTCACAGAGAGGAGTGAAAGGGAAGGTGAATGCAATGGTAGTAACTGAGAGTAGCAAGGACAGACCTAGCTTGGGATTCACCAGGGGCATACTTCAAACGTTTGCCGTGCCCCCCTCCCCCCTCTCCAATAAATTGCATCCATTATACAGTGACATAGTTATTATATCATTTAGGTTTACATGTCTTTCTCCTTGACATAAAAGCCCTTTACAACTAATATAGCAGTAAAGTGTAGCAATGTGGTACACCTCAGCCAGCCAGCATGGTAAGACCGATGATGACTGGTATTCTCGGCAGGCGTTTAAGTATTTGAGTAGATTTGAAGTGTCTAATGGGTAAATATTTATGAGGTTCTTCGTTTGTCAAATGTGGCTGTTTACCTCCTTTGGCAGGAAATGCAAAATTTGGTCTACTTTGGTATCCCAGACCAACTAAACCAAAACAATCTTTATGTAAGCTGATCAGACTTAACCTAAACCTAATTGTTGTGTTGCCAAGGATCAATACATGTCAGTAATAGCTGAGCACATGAATAAAAAAAACTTCATTGATGTGGAGTACAGTGAGTATATGTGCAGTATATATATCCTGCTATACCATAGAGTAATCGTACTAATGAATATCAATGTGTATACAGACATGCTAGGAAAGGTTTGACATAGCTCCTTCTTTTTAATGCAATTCATAATTTTGACTGGTTCACGGAATTAATGCTTTCAGTTCCTCATTTTGTAAAGAGACAGGAATCAAGGCCATTTGGATCTTTGCCTTGTCAAAGAGGTAAGGATTGATTTCCTAATTGTGATTATTATAAAAACCCAAGAAGTATTAATTTTATAGTATAAGGGGAAAAAAATAGATTACTTTAATTTTTAGTTCACCTTTTTTTTTTGTCTTTTCTTCAGTCTGTAGCAGTGCCCACTCCCATCAACCCAAAGCCCTTCCTGAACCAGCTGACGGGCCAGGCAGTCGTGGTCAAGCTCAAGTGGGGTCACGAGTATAAGGGAATCCTTGTCTCTGTTGACAGCTATATGAACCTTCAGGTAGGAACGCACACTCAATTAAACACCGAGATTTGCAATAATAAAATAGTGCAGAGTTACAACTATATTCTCTCTCTCTTTCCAGGACATTCAGATACTTCACTCTCCTTCCAAACCTAACCTTGCCTCCATTGTTTCCCTTCACAGTTGGCCAACACTGAGGAGTATATTGAAGGCCAGTCTACTGGTAGCCTTGGTGAGGTGCTCATTAGATGCAACAATGTCCTTTATATACGAGGGGCTGAAGACGAGGATGAGGAGGAAGGGCAGATGAAAGAATAGAGAATAAGAGAATGTTTGTGTATGTGTATGAGAGGGAGAGAAAGGGGGGATAAATTTCATTCCATGTAATAGTTTTATGATGTCTAGCTGTTATATGCACTAATATTCTGCATATGTGTTTAAATTTGGATCTTGCAGTGTTTTTCTGTAGTGGTGCAATATCACATGACTTCAGAAGAGGAGGAGGGTGAGGACAATAATGGAATTCTTGGTCAAAATACTTGAGACAACTGACACTGCCTTTGTGTGTTTGTTTGGTTCTCTCTCCAGTGAGTGCTTTGTGGTATGTATGTGGAGCAGTTGTTATGGATTACTTCTCTTTTTCTGAGGAGACTTATTCTTGTTTATTTTATACATCATCAGTATGAAAGCAATCTGAGTTATTTGATTTATTTTTTCTTTCAATTGTGTAGTGCTGAAGATTTAAAAGTACAAAAGTAAGATTGAAATGCAAGTAATTCAATTAAATGGTTTGACTTCTCACTCTCAAATAACTACATTGTCCCTTTATTTACACTTATCTAAGAAAAATAAATGTATAGTTCTTTCTTTGTAATGAGATGTTTGATTAACATCATTAGAAGAAACCTACAGATTTTAGTCATAGGTTTAATGGGATAATATACTAATTTAGTTGACTGGTACTGATCTTGAAAATAAAATATAATTTCTCAATCATAATATCCTATGTTCTGAAATGCTAGTAGGTTCACACAAAGGCAGCCTATGGTGAGGATCATCTCTTGGTATAGTATTCACTATATCAGCTGAGCACCACAATCCATGTGGATGTGGTTCACCCATCACTGCCAAGGCCAATAAACTCAACTGGATCATAGTGGCTGCTATGGGATGACTGGTGGAATATCATGTGCATTGAGATTGTCTGGTTTGATACCCATTTGTTCCCTCTCATACCTTGACCCCATTGATAAAGACAGGCACTTGTATATAGCAATGCTACATACAGACTTTGAAAGAAAACACATTGCACTGCTCAGTGACCAATAGTCAGACATTATTTTACCAATGGACAAGCTTTGAGATCTTGTTCCTTATACCAGTCCCACACTGTCTTACTCTTGCTCCTCAGTCATAATATTTTATTGATAATTTCAGAGATGAAATTGTGACACACAGATGAACAAATATACCAAGTACTTTTAGTAATATGAGGAAGTGTTTCAAAACAAGACATTACACACTAAAAATGCCCTGATTAATAGATCATGTCAAAATTAGTACACTTCCTCCGTATCCATTGTTGAATGGGAAAGATTGAAATGATACATCTCTATTTAATTACATAGTTTACTCCAGGAAGGTATTACTCTGGTTCCTGTACTCCATCTGACCGGTTGGATTCCTCTCACTCTTTTAAGATAGGGCTGTCACTCACACATTCTCTGGTACTACAGTTCATTATGATCTTCACCTTAACTCACCTCTATTCAAGAAAGATAATTTTTTGGCCATTTGGGCAAACACAGTCAATAATGACTGCAGAACTTAAGTTGTGAAACTGACATTTACAACTGAAAGAATAACTTTAAAATAGTAATAGTACCACTCTTCAACTGTGTATTCAACTGTGTAACTGAGCGTATTTTCAACTATTACTGCCATTTCCAATAGATCATGGATCACTGTAGAAGAATCCATCAATACAGAAGAGCTTTCCATATGAAATTAAACTTTTTTCTTTTAGAATTTCATATCCTCCTAGGCACACATCCAGTGATCAATGCCTGCTTGCTGGCACTGGTATAAACACTACACCATTTAGAATATCTTTTTCTTCATAAGAAACATCTTTATTTTCAATTCTTGACATGTTCTAAAATTTCCACTCATTATGTTGGTAATCAAGACTTTACTATGTGTGATGGAGACAAAATTAAGTGCAAAAGAACATGCAAGGAAGTATGAATGCTTGCTTGGGAGGGGAAAAATTCATAATGGGATGTGAAGAACAACCATTATGATTGAGGAATGTCATAGGCTTTGTTTCAAAACCTTATACAGCTTGTGCAACCGATCTCTTCTATGTACCTAATGTCGATAGTATTGAGTGCACTTAGGGTAATCCAGCCTGGTTAGTAATGGGCAGTACAGATTTTACTTTACTATACAATGGAAGCTCGACTTCCGAGTGTCTCTACTTACGAGAAATTCCAGATGCTAGCCATCGCTCAGCTGATTTTTCACTTTGACTTGCAAGCCAAAATCTGAGTTGTGAGCTGGCTCCAGGTATGCTGCTGCAAGTGAGTGCCACATCCACCCACCATCCCACATCCAACATATTCAATTTGTGCTTCTATTTTATTGATTTTTTTTGCTAGGGAACCATTTCTTGTGCCGTGTTGGCATTTGTGTTTTTCATGCAGTTTTTAGCTAATCTTTTTATCTAGGTCTTCGATCTCCATCAGCATCTTCCGCTACCTCAACTTATCTGATCTTATAAAACCATTTATTTCTTTACATTATCTTTTGTTATATTTCATTATATTTTCATACCTTTGTTATTTGTTAATAACATGTCATAGGAGAAAACATAAATGTTTCTGTCAGTGTTACTAGGATTGTGTTTCCTCAGATGGCAAGATTACTGAGGCACAGTTAGTGAGTGACATCAACTACACTGTGTAGGTAAAATACTTTGTCCAATTCTACTGAGGGATTTTCTCTCAGCATCATCTTAATAATTCAAACAATTGGATGCATCACCTCATGAATCCACGTGACTCAAATGTGTACCACTTTTTTAAGTCCATTTGCTCCAGCAAGCCAGGGAAAAAATGCCCAAAAAAGGCTAGCATATTATAATGTTAAAAATTAAAGTGTATTCTATATTAGTACTTTAAAACAGGAGCTCAAATCTGGCTTGTAAATAAGCATTCAATTTACATAGGCTAAAGTAGCTATACATAAAGGCCTTGTGATCTACAAGTTATTTTATTAAAGGGAATTATCTGACATACTTTAAGACACGTTGTATTTAAAAAAAAGAAAATATTTTTAAAAATTCACATGATTACCCCTGAAGCAAGCACCTCCATAAAAAAGAGAAAAAATAAAAATCAATAAATAAAAGATACTGATATTTTCTATTTTTATGATGAGTTTGAGTGACCTATCGCATATAATACAAACCATGTATCACCAGAGCATGTGTGAGTGAATGCCTTACCTTAATGAGAAAGAGACAGGAATGAAGTAACAAGTAGTGCTAAGGTGACCACCGATGGACACTTGGTCTGAGTGCACAACACCACCTCACTCTTCATTCATCCCACACTTCTCTGTTCCATCGTTCCTGCAGCCTTTGGTGTGGGGAAAAAGTAAACATAAAAATTACCTACACCTATTAATCTTGTTAATTATTTACCCATATACAGAAATGAACAATGTAGGCAAATGAATTCAATCCCATATCAAGCACAATGAGCAGGCACTGCTAAAATTACTACTTTTCATAATCTTTTGAAAATTTCATTCCATCAAGATTTTCCATATTTCAGAAATAAATGTAATCTACAATGCACTGCCTACAACAATAAAGAAAATAATTAAGATAAATTTTCAATGCACTGCCTACAGCCTTGAAAAAAAAAAAAAAAAAAAAGTGTGTGGTCAAGTTACTAGAAGAACGTTGGATTTCTTACCCTCGTCGCTTTAAAAAAGAGTGAGTGTTGACATTTTATAAGAATTTTGTTGTTCATACACACAAAAAAAAACATATGATCCACCTCAAAATTAACCATATCTAGTAATTAATCATAGTTTAACTTTAGGTCCAATTAATAACCTATTATGTACAACAGTCTCTGCCTTTTCTCTCCACTTGTACGTGCCACACACACACATTCCACCAGTGAGTGGCTGATAAAAACAGCTGTTACAACTCATGCACAGCCAACACCAATGCACATTACTACCTCAGATTATCTACTAGTGAACACAAGTGCAGAGTTCAATAATAACTCTGTGTTTACCCTGATATGTTCAAGCTTTCCTGAAGTGAACATTCACATACATTCATTGTAATATGGAAAACAAATACTACACAGATTTTCTTTGTACAAACATGTTTGATTTCCTATCAAAAAAACTGGAATTTTAAGAATTTTGAGACTGATTTCACAAAATAATATAATATCAATTAAAATTCTTAACATTTTTGTTAAGAACAACACTTTCATAAGGGTAAAAAGCATTTCATACTTTCTAAAGACACACAAGAAACATACAATCCATTTACCCTTTAAAGATGATAGGAGACACGTGCGCGCACACACACACACACACACACACACACACACAGAGACAATTCCAACGCAGCATAATGCACACAGTAAATAATTTGTACCACTTGCAGTTTCCTTTGTATTGCCTTCCCTAATGACCTTCTAACACTGGCTATCATCTGGGTCTGACTCATGAGCATCCATCAAAGGGAAGTGAGTGTCATCTGGGCTTACGTACTCGCACTCAACGACATTCGAAACTTGTCTTGTGTGCTGTTCAAATTCTAAATGACCAAGGACATTTTCACACATATGGGTATGTACCAATTTCCACAAGTTTGTTACAGATTGCATGTTTAAGTAATGAGAATCTTGGTAGGAGTAACTATTTCTCCTTCTACTGGATCCAGGAGAGGAGGAGGAGGAGGAGTGTGAGGGCTCTGATACAGGGGGTATGTAACCCATTTCTATACCTCCTTGTGCATCTGTCTCAGAAGAAACTTTGGGTTCGTTCATCAGCCTGTTGCCATCATTGTCTTTCTGTTGCCTACCACAAGGCAGAGCTGAAGCTGACGACAGGAGAAGGACACGGAGTAATACCAGCAGCAGCAGCAGGATAAATGCACAACAGGTCACAACTACTACCATCACCACCACCTCTGGCCTCTTCAAGGGTGGATCATCAGTCTGTATCTGTTGGTACAAGCTACTCACAATCAAGAACAGAATTAAATGAGTAACAAGCAGTATGATTTTAACTGATGAAAAAGTTGGATGTATTTATCAAAATATCTTTTACTTGCATTGAAGCATTTGTAGCCCAAGATTACACTGTACAGTGTTTAGTCAAGATGGAAACAAGAAGTCCTTTTCACACACCAAGATGAACAGCTGAGATTTGCTGTGCTGAAACTTTTTTGTCTTAGCCATCTTTTGAAATTTTTATCAATTATGCAGAAACTTTCCTTACCTCTGGCATTTTAATGAAAGCAAACACTCCAGGGCCCCGACAGTGGCACCTGGTGACCCTCCTGTCCCTATGTACTGGGTTCAGCACAGTGCACCTGGTCAGATCCCACTCCAGAGTCTCAGCCAGAGTCTTGGACACCTCAGCTCCACCACACACATTCCTGTAGGCACTGCATCATTACATCTCAGGCTTTGAAAAAGCCCTATTCTCTATTGTGCTCCTGACAATAACTGTCTTTACAGATTGAAAAGCTTCAAAAGGCTTATAAATGTATATCACTCATAGGTTTCCATCAAGTCATAAAAATATCATCAACACAAAGCTCTAGATCACAGTAACATTAATACCTTTCTGTGGTTACATCTAGGTCATAATAGTAAGACATGTTCACAGTGATGCCCTCAGTGACAAGAGACAGCTTATCATTGGTGGATACCACAATCTCCACCACTGGGCCAGTTAACTGGTGGCCATGGACACGCTCCCTGCTGGGTGGAAAACAAGAAAAGGTTCAGGTCACCCATAATGAAATAAAACAGACTCAAACATTATTAATGGGACTGTATAAAGCTGCCTCTTGCTAAAATCCAAATACCTCCAACAGTCTCCTGAACTTATTACTTTCAGGACTGACATCTCTGTTCATGGGAGGTTTCAATTCAGTTCCAAAACCTGATCAATAATTTTCCTTCTCTGCCATTTACAAGCATGTCATGTTCAAATTTTTAATACTGCATCTTCTTTCATGTGAATGAAATTTCATCTCAAACTTTTACAAGGTCCAGAACTGACCTGTCGTTGCTGTAAACAACACCTGGTGGAATGCTTTGGGGGTCCAGGAACACAAGTGCACCTGCATGCAATGCCCTTCTCTCCTCTGCTGCTACTGCTACTTCCAAATGCAGACTGAAAAAGCATAAAACAAATGAGAAAATAAATAAACAAATATACACAAAAATAAGGAAATACATTGAAGACACAATACTCGAACATCTTGGAAGTCAAACTTTTCAATACTTGAAAGCAAAAGTTCACCTTTATCAAAAGCTTTTGATGTCTTTACAAGAGCAAAAGTTTTATCCAAATTCCAAGGAAAGGAGGACCAATTTCAGAGAGAAAAGCAAGATCAGCAGACAATCCTTCATAGAGTCCATGCTTCTGATTGGACTGGTTATGGACAAAATCTCTGTGTTGAAGAAAATTAAAAAGACAGGAAATAAAGGTTACAGGTGTCATCAGTTTGAAAGAAGGAAGTGCTCATCCCTCTCATGAACAGGTTAAATGTAGGGTAACTTCCATGAGGAAAGAAACAAAATAGAAGAAAATGTTGACAGTAAAACTACCAAATAAATCATGTTCATTGACATTATTGCTGTAAAATGGTGGCAAAAAACACAATACTCACCTCTTGGTGTGTTCGCTATAAAAGTTTTTCCATTCTAGTGGCATGTCCTTCACCAACAACACCAGGTCATCCACCCTCCCGGATCCCCTCTGCCTTGTCACCAGGCTCAGGTAAGTCCTTGCTAGTGTCATCAACTGCCATGCCTCCTGGAGAGAGTTATGTCACCATTGTGAATATAAGGAATCAATATGTTCTCCCCACCACATAATGAGACCAAACCTTCATTGTGGTTAAGCTTCCTGGAAACTCCTGTTGATATCACTCAACTGGCAAATAAAAATCACACCTTTTCACCTCAATGTTACAAGCTTCTTCCCTTTCAAACATGATCACTACTAATATTTGTTAATCATTTTTATTTCTTGTAATTCAGTCTGCATCATCCATAATACATTTGTCATCAGAAACACATATTCCCTCTCTGACATCAACATTTTCATCTCCTTTATTGCATAGGTAAATTATACAGCAATAGAGACACCACAAATCTGAAGTCCAAAACATCAACATTCTTCTACATTCATCATGATATATGCATTTGTAGTGATGGTAAAAGCTCATTCTATTCACCATTCTGTTGTACTCAATAATTGCACTGTCACATTAAGCTTTCTATAACTTTAGCTCCTACATTTCTATAACCCTTATCCTGCTAAATCAAGGTAATAATGGTTTCTGTCCAGTCTCCTGACATCCTTTGATCTTTCCAAAGCAATCCTAGATGTCTTGCTAGTTCATTAAATAGTGCTTTAATCCTGCTTGTCCTGTCATAGACATCCACAGTCATTCACAATTCAGTATGTTTCCATACACTCTCTCTTTGCTCATCAAATCATCTACAACAGTCTACTCACTTACATTTAATGCCATCTTCTTTCGGATCTCTTGGAAGAATCTCAAGAACACCTCAATGTCAACAGGAGAGAAACTTGGCCTCAACAAATACTTCATTTGATCTTGGATGAAGATATGTTCCCCAGGTAGCAGCATACTCCTCCTTGACTCCAAGAGCAGCTTCATCTCCATCACAGTGTTGTTGCAGTCCACAGCAACGTGGAAGCCTCTCTTCAAGTAACGCATGACAGGCCTCTATGCGAGATATATATCTATTCATTAAGTTATATAAGATGTATTTTTCTTGTTGTCTCATTGAAAATAGTCATAAAAAAGTGTCAAGCAGAAAGTGAATATGTGGTGAGGTAAGGATACTGTTTGAGTAAAGCTTATGATCATCAGGGTTGCTATCAGGCTCTGTTATGAAATTATGCAGTGCTACCATGCAAGCTGCCATCCACCCATCCATGCCTTGCCAACCCTCCCTGGTGTCAAGCCGTGCTATAATGAAACTCCACTGTGCTACATCAAGTCTGAGTGGACACCTTGTTAGACAGAAACAGTGCTGTAAAAATACACATCATAGGGGCGGCCCCACTGTATACGTACAACCTGGGTGTGGCTCAACAAAATGTGACAGTTACATGGCACTGTTTTGTGAGGTCCCTGGGAGATGCTTCATGCCATTTTTTTCCTAAATTCTTTACTTTATTCATTACTTTTAACTGAACCTCTGCTTAACAAATGTAATGAAAAATGATTTCTTATATAAATATATAAATGACAAAAAGTCTCCATGAATATGGCAACGATGAACAAAGATACATTACTTGTATTAAGGTGCTGAAGGGACGATACACACAGTGGTAGTAGTCTGGCTCCGCCCAAATTGCTGTGTCATTTTGCCCCAGCTCACACGGCCTCTTGCTGATCCCATCAAATCCTTCTGGACAGTTACTATAGCTCACAGCATTCACCTAAAAGTACACAAAGCACTACGCAATGATAATGGGCAAGCCTGTTTGTTTGTTTGCATAATTGCCCAGGCTGATTAAAAACATATAAACAATCATATTCATGACAACAATATTTTTTACAGAAGAAAATTAGACAAGGACAACAAAGATATATCTTGTCCAAATCACTGTAACATGAAAGGAAAATCAAGGATTGCAGATAAATATGTACATCACTATCTCCTAAGGTGCCTTGATAACTACCTCTCAAAAAGCTGTAGTGTTGCACAGTGAAGAAAATGGAGGAAGAGAAGTCATGCCCTAAGCTACAGATGTAGGAATGCAGGAACTGTTAACATCTAATATGGTTGTGAGAGAGAGAGAGAGAGAGAGAGAGAGAGAGAGAGAGAGAGAGAGAGAGAGAGAGAGAGAGAGAGAGAGAGAGAGAGAGAGAGAGAGTATATACCAGCAGTTGTTGACATAACCAATGGTTATTGTTTAACTGTGTTTTCTAGCTGTTCTCTTCTTAGGTGTTGAGCAGCTACACAGTACAACATGAACCTGGTCCTCCCCTTGAGGAGGCTCTCAAAGCCTGGTGTCAAATATAGTACACAAATAGATAGTATAACTTCCTAAAATAAAAATATATGTGACCCCCTTTTGGAAGGGAGGTGTTTGAGATTCACTTTGAGTTGTACTGTAATACCAAAGGTAGGTACTCCATTGCAAGGTACATGGGACCTTCAGACATTATAAAGAGGCTAATAATGTATAAGAAAATATACAGAATCATTACAATAAAAGTACAAACTCTTCAGGTTCTTTGACAAACCAGATAAGACTTGGAGGAGAGACACTATTCTACTTATGAGTGTAACATAAAAGAAGGGATCAACAGTAATACCCGACATAATTACAGGCGTGATGTGCCAGGCTTGTGAGTCATCCTTCTGCTCTGGACAAAAGAGTGTTTCTGGCTCCAGGCAGTAGATGGTCACCACCTGTGGCTTGCATCGCTGGCCCACACACACGTTTGCGTTCCTGATCATTCTGTCGTCACAGAATCGCCAAATTGCCACTTCACACGAAACATTAATTGATCGCTGAAAATAGATAGACCACTCATCTCTCTCCCTGCACTCATGCTATCCAGTGGTACAGAGAAATAAATGGTACATACATTTAATTAGACTAAAGCAGTACCACCTCAAAAATAAAGAGTTGAATAAAGGAAGAATAAGGGGAAAATAAGAAAACTTACCTCAAGGTACTTAATGTACAAATAAGATACATTCCATGCTGGTGTCTCTACCTCAAAGACACCACTGTCTGCAGGGAACACCCACTTGATCTCACAGTCCTCATTCCATCTCCAGTCCCCTATAAGTGTGCATATCAAGGTGGTGTTGCCACTCTGAGGAATAAAACACACAAATCAAATCTCTCTCACTTTAATCTCCGCTACCCTCCCTGTTTGTAAAGAAAGCCAACCTGATCTGTGCATATTCTGCACTTACAAAACTACTTTTCTATAAGGTAATAGTTTATTTTCCTTCCTCAGGAAAACAATAACAAGGTGTCAGTTCGTAACTGTTCAGTCTCACCAACCAAACATGACACTGAGAATACAAAGGAACAAAACAAATGCTTTCACCAATCCCTGTAATGTAAAATGCTTCACACAACAATAATGTGGACTTAAAACTAACATTAGATACAAAATAAAATTACATGACAGCTGAATACCAATAATTTAATTGTTTATCTCTCAGAAATATCCTTCTTCCAACATAGACTTGAGCCCTCTAAGAATGACACAAGGCCATCTATACTTTCATAGGATGATGAATAAAATTACCAGTAACTTCTGCAGAGCACTACCCATTCCTAACCTTGTTCACTGCAGCAGTGGTTGGCTCAATCATCACCAACAGCCTCGGCTGGTCACCCTCCACCACCACTGACTGTCGAGTGCTGGTGCTGTCCTGGCTGACTTCCACACTGAATTCTCCCCAGTCCAGGTCAGGATCATATCCCTTCGCCATCAGTGTGATAGTGCAGATTGTGTTGTTTGTACAGGTGGTATTAAAGGAACAAGGAGTGTTTATGGAGTCCTCATCTTCCTTAAGCTCGGAAAAAATGACTTCATCATGGTAATATCCACCACTGGAAAGATATTTAGTGATCATACCAACTATTATGAAAATGAATGAGCATTCAGTATCATTCCCTAACTTTTGGTTTTGTTAAACAAGACATGTTTTCATGTCACTTGGCAAAAGGCACACATGTATGAAAAATATACAAAAGTCCTTATTTTATGATAGCTATGCATTCCCTGAAACCCTATTGTAAACCAAAATAGCATATGCCAAACCCATTTTTACACTACCAATGCCACTCCTTGAGGTTCAGATACATATATGAAACCATACAGTGAGCGCAAATGAAGCATCATGACCTGCGTGCAATACAAAGAGCTTAAGAGGGAAGGCCGAGAAACATTGTTGTACACAGCTTAGTGGATGGATTCTGATATATGATAGCTGGCTATCGCACTGAGTAGCAACACACATGAAAATATCATTAAGGCAAAGAAATGGTTCTTGGTAAAACCTTGGGAAACAAGGCAGAAACAACAATGAAATGAATATCACAACTATCATAAGTCCAATAAAGGGGTATATACTAATTAGTTAGTACTATATCTGCAAATTTAACATAAACCAAACAATTGTACAGTGACAACTTCCCATAAAAGGAAAATTCCCTATTTCCTCATTTTGTCATTACAGAGTGAGAAAATCAATGGGAATGTTCCTAGAATACTGATACCCTGCATCCCCTGCTCTTCAATAACACGTCATCAACAATATAAATGCAACATTGTTGTAAGTAAGAACCCTTATATTATATCAGTGAGATATATAAGTGTTCTTCCTTGTCACACTTCTTGAACTTTACTTGAAAGTTGATTAGTCAAAATTGTGTAATGATTACTTGAGGTTATACTACTCAGAAAAAAAGTTTCAGGCCAACTCATATAACAAGATACTAATTTGTTGTTATCAATATCAAGAGAAAGCTCTTCTAATACTTTGTTTGAACAGAAGGATGTGCCAGATCATCAGCTGCAAATAAATGAATTGTGTAAATGTACATCCATACATCAATGAAGTATTCAGTAAGCCATTTATGAATATTGTTGATTTCATATGAAATAAATAGGGATTTGCAGTTTGACTGATAATTAAAGTTGAAAGGAACTAAGCAGCTTATTTTGTGTCATTAGAGCAACCTGACAAGTGACCAGCTTACTCTGGGATACCTGACAACATCCTCTGCACTATAAAAGATGGCAAGCTACACATCATCAAACCTTACAACTACAAACCAGCCTTATTGTGTTGGGCACAAAAACATGTCTCACCATGTCTCTACTTTGCTGCTGAATATATGATGCTCCCCAGTGAAGAAGGCAATACTGACAGGAAACAATGATGTATACACTGTACACTTCAGCACCAGATTCCCTTCTTCCACTGACTTGTTGAGTGGCTGTAGATGAAAACTTAAATTGCATTTATTTGTGTGTTAATTTCATCTCAGTGACAAGACGAGATGGCACATATTATATACTTCACAAGTATATATAGAATATACAAAAATAACAATAATGATAAATTATTGAATGACAATGGCAGCCATGAGGATGAAAAGTACAAATGGAAGAGAAGAAAAGGATAATTACATACTGGAAATTAACCTCATTAAGCAATGACATCTTGGAGAATTCTGAGTATTATTTGTTATTGGTAAGTTTTAATGTTACAGGAATGAGGTAGTTTTTGCACTAATATCATCCCTATTATGGAGTCTTACTCATACAATTTTCAAGATGACAATCAGGAGTCATTTCATTCACTGACTCAAAAATTTGTGAGAACCCATCATACAGCTGCCAATCTGCCTCAATACCATGCAATGAATGCAATAAATATTAACACCTACATCAAACTACAGGAGAACTCTATATGAGCTCAAGTATATACAGATCCTTTGCCAAGCTGTAACAAAGAATCTCAACGGCATGCAATCCAGGCCATCAGAATCGGGTCTAGGACTATTTATTACCTCAAAAGTAACAGCTGTGTCATTATTGGCTTGCTTCACCAAAAGAAAGATGAGCTGACAATCTTCTCAAACATGGCAAAATTCTATCAGATGTGGGATGGTCAGGCTTCTATAAAGCTCCAAAGACAGCTCTAGTGGCAGAATGAACTAATCAAACTTAGCAACAAATGTTCTCTCTAAAAGATCTATCTTAAGAGGAAATAAACTCTAATATGTAACAGAAACTGAAAACCAAAAACTAATCTAGATGGAGGGAAAAAAATGCAGTAACTGAGTACAAAGCCTTCCAAATTTATCTCAAGACCTGATAATGACTATGGTTTCAATATATACCTACTGTAAGTACATACATACTGACATTATGATCAAGGCTTCAAACTCTAGCTGGTTACAGCCCTTTATTTTTAAAACCCTATCTTGCCTTCAGATAGATTTGTTACAAGGAAGGAACAATACTCATCACTATAATAAAAAGTTAATTTGGTTACTTTTTTGTCAAATAACAATACGTATACTCACACCGACCCAAAGAAAGTCTTGCTTGGGGAGGCTGATGTTGACAGAAGACTGCATTACAGCTTCCCACTGGCTCTTCTCAGGGAGACAGTTTCTCTCATACTTGTTCATTGCGAAGTGAAACTCCTTACTATTTTGTTCAAGATGAGTAATGATATTAGAGCAGTATGAAAGTGAAGGAATCTCTCATGCAAGAAGTATCAACTGAAATTGTGAATCAAGCAAAATTGTACATACATTCTATTAAGACTGAAGATATTAGCAACAGAAAAAATTGGAATGTCACATATACTTGATGAAATGTTCAGCAATGAACTGAGGTACAGATACACAAACCTTAGCTTCTCAATGCTGAATAACATTAAGTAGTTAGGAATGGACATGCTTAACTAAGTCTTATGGAAAAGATAAACAAACAAATAACACACACACTGCCTCCCTCCCTCTCTCTCCACCTCCACAAATATTAGTCATCTGAAGAGACGGATGAGAGGGAAACCAGGTATAATTAACATCACAGTGACCGACCATCCATCCTTGCCTTATGCAAAGGATATAAGAAATCTTCTACAAACAGCATCTCAATGTTCATGCCTGCCATCCATACTCAGGTGGCTGGAACAGTGTGGCATGTGGAGCTTTGCTTCTCTAACCAGGAAGGTTTCATACAATGGTACAAAAAATCAGAGGTGAAAATTTGTGTCAAGAAAAAGTGAGGAGTAGAGGTTTTGATGGTGAGGAAGTAGAAGAGATGAAAGAGTGCAGAGTGTGAAAAGTGTGTAGTGACAACTTGCTGATGGTAGCCCATACCACTCACATACTTGATAGATGAGCAATACAAATGAATAGCTCACCTGTTATTCTCATAGGTGGCATTCACCACCGTGATGCAGGAGTCCCTCAGTAGCTCCTTCACCTGACAAATACAACACAATCTTAGATATACTTCAAATCTAAGGAGTAGTCCTCTCATTTACAACTCAGTACATTCATTGGGTTAATATTTAGAAATTAAACTTTAAGGAAGTTCACAAAATATTGACCATATATATGTTTCTATGGGGACCTTTACAACAAGATTAAAGAAATGTATGAACAGGGATAATAGGTTGAAATATGTAGGTATGCTTAAACAGGCACTGTCACATGTAGGCCTGATGGCTTTTTAAAGCTTCTCTCATTTAAAAAAAATCATCTTCTGATGTTCTCACTGTGGGTGATTCAGCAACTGCTCATAAAGTGAATATATAAAATGTTCTTCAACTAATTAATGAACACATACCAGCCCAAAAAACAAATGTTCTCCAGCCTCTGCTCTCTCAAGATATCTTCTAATTATAGCTTATGGGCCTTTACATAGTCAGAACCTTCCCAGCAAACTCAATGATGCAAAGTCTGTCTTTCTCATCTTTTCCATCCATCCATTCAGATGATGCAAATGCAAGACAGAGAGAAGACCACTCACTTGGTCCAGGGGCAGGTGGTGGTGGCTGTCCAGGAGCTGCCCGGTCACGTCCACCAGCTGGGCTGCGGCAGCAGCAGCGAGAGGAAGGGGTGGTTTTGGCGATAGTGGCAGAGGAGGAGGAGGAGGAGGAGGAGGAGGAGGAGGAGGAGGAGGAGGAGGAAGAGGAGGAAGAGGAAGAGGAGGAAGAGGAGGAGGAGGAGGAGGAGGAGGAGGAGGAGGAGGAGGAGGAGGAGGAGGAGGAGGAGATGATCTGGTGAATTGCATCTACTTCTTTGACAAATAAGGTAATCATTATAAGTTAATGAAGATCTGCCTCTAATTCCAATTTCCTGGTCAAATAGAACATTTGGTCAAAATCAAACCCTGAAATACTCCATTGAATTATGAAAAAAAACTCAGAATATTCCCCTAAACTGAATATAACTTGATTTCATTCCATAAGACTCCACACCTTGAGACTTCACTACCTCAGTCTATTTGAACTCCGATGAATCTGAATTCATACATTTCACAGAGCTACATGATTACCTTCCCATCACCCACTCACCTCGAGGGACGCAGTGTGTGGTGTTGTGCAGCACCAGGTGTGGGGGACACAGGCAGTGTGGCTCCTTCACCAGGGAACACAAGTGGCTGCATTCCAGTCCCTCTTCTCTACAAGCTTGACAAAGAATCATGTCAGGTAATTTTCTGAACTTCTTCCTACTCATACTAACTCCTACTTATTACTCTTCCCTTTATGAATTCAAGAAGCTGGCATCAGCAGAGAGAGAGAGAGAGAGAGAGAGAGAGAGAGAGAGAGAGAGAGTTGTTGCCATTGTTTTATGTCAGTAGTATGCAAGTATGTACCTTTGTTCCACTACTCCCTCACCTGATGGCTGGAGAGGCTGCCCACTGGATATATGATGCTCACACCTGTAGCCAAAGTGATCCTGGTCACACATACACTTGATACTGCCTCTGTAGTACCTGCAAAGAAGAGCTACCCACCTGTCAAACAGCTAACTATCTAACTATTGTCTCTCCCACCTGGTGCATAACACTTGCAAAAACTACATTCAGTAATTATCATGTAATCATCTATCTATAAGAAATTATTACCAGTACCATTTCTGCACAGACCTGCCTGTCACTGTCTTTTATGAGCAAGTAGTTTTGAAAGTCGAATTAGCAAGAAACTTCCATGGACACAGAATACACAAAGTGGAATGAAAGAACTCAGTGGAGTGGATATATACGTGGAAGTAATAGCAAAAATGCAAGCTCAGCTCAGTTTTAAGGATACAGAAGGACACAAGTGGTGGAATAACTCAGTACATCACCACATCCAGAGAGAGAGAGAGAGAGAGAGAGAGAGAGAGAGAGAGAGAGAGAGAGAGAGAGAGA
>CM035192.1:25777725-25791502 GCA_020233015.1 Callinectes sapidus
AAAAAGATGAAAAAAAAAAAGGGGGAAAAGTGGATAAATAAAGAGAAAGAAGTGCGTTCCTATCAACAATATTGATTAAGGGATTTTTTGCTTTGAATCATTCTCCAGCAAGTCACACATTAAAGGTGGCCACTCAACAGCATCTTGGTACATTCATGAAGGTGAACAGAGAAAAACTAAAAAAAGTAAACATTTTCATAACTTCGACTTCCAGACAGATAATACAATATATTAGGCATATACTTAATTTACGAGAGAGAGAGAGAGAGAGAGAGAGAGAGAGAGAGAGAGAGAGAGAGAGAGAGAGAGAGAGAGAGAGAGAGAGAGAGAGAGAGAGAGATTCAAACACTATATGGTTAGGCAGCCTTTTGTGTAAGAGATTTGGTGAAGGGATGCAAAACGATCGAGAATAGGTCCTCTGGGATGCCAAGAATATTTATGACGTGATGATCGTGTATGTATTAAGAAAGATTACGTGAGATATTTATGCAATGATCAGCAAAGACAGTTCCCCAAAGATCTATGAACTTCAAAATACAACTAATTAAAATTTGATTACATAACAAAAAACACTCACATCCTCAATTTCTAGCAGTGGTTGCGGCAACATTAACTAAATACGTGCCTTCCTCAACACTTTTCTTAGGGTGTGGGGCGGTAAATCTGTTTTGCTCGGTAAGATCGTCCACCGATCGCTCGTAGAAAAACAGTGCCTTTCCAAAACAGCGTAGGCTACATTAGTGCTCTGGACAATCGTTGGACGATCATCGTTGAGCGATAATCCCAAGCAAAACGTACATCAAGTCTCTGAGAGTTAAGATTCGTCGTTAATCCTGTCTTTGTCTATTCACCTGTTCATCAATCTCGACACCTGCATTTAAAAAAAAAACACACGCAAACACTATATCAATGTACTTCTTCACATCACTGTATATACATTATCATTATTTATCTATTTTTCTATAAACGAGCAAAACGTCTCACACTCAAGGTCTCACATGATGCCAACAAATTCGTTGGTGATGGATTGACACTTTTTTTAATGTTAACAGTGTCATGTTGCATAACATTCCCTTCATAATGTCAAAACGACACTTTTTCACAAGAATTATAGTATTATATATACATTGTCTGATGGAGTGAGATGGGAGTAATAAAGTTGCTTATCAACATGACGCACAGTGATCATGTCAGCAAAACGTCAACAACTGGCTGAATGACAGCCTAGAGAATCGCTTCCATTGGTTTTCAGTGTATATCAAACTAAAGACTCCATGCACGTTTTATGTCAACTTTAGTTTCTATCAACTTTTGTCTGTTTCCGTTAGAATCGTCACACGATAGTGATCGTCTTCACAGAGAATTGTCAACTTTTGTCAAATGAAAAACCCACGTTGTTAATAGAAACACACACACACACACACACACACACACACACACACACACACACGCAAACACACACAACTAGTATAATATATATATATTAATATATATATATATATATATATATATATATATATATATATATATATATATATACCAAATAAACATTTTGAAATCAATCAATTTCGTATGTTGCATTTGACGTGGATACATAACAGCTAACAAAGACTCGTTTGATTTGATAAAGCAGGGGCCAATTATGCACTTGCTTATGGTCTCGAGGCCCATCAAAAATTTCCCAATTAATCTATTGGCAAGACTGAAGATCACAATTAATTTTGATGGTGATCCGTTTACCACGAAATGCAATACTTGAGTTCATTTGAACTTACACATGCAAAATTGGCCCAACTCTTATTTAATTAATACATTACATAACAAAGAAAGGAAAATAATTTGCAATAATCTGGGAATACAGTTCTAACAATCATAGTAGCTTGAGTTGACAAATTTCTTGTCACCTCGCGGGCCACATTCGGTCCGCCATGAGTTTGACACCCCTGCGATAGAGGTTTACACTTTTGGATGGTGTGTGTGTTTCTTTATTCTTGCAAAATAATTACCATTTCGAGTCGTCTGGTTCGTCTACGACTTACGAAACTTATAAGGTGCGACTGCTTGCCTGTGGGTCGGCGGAGCTGGGGCTGGCTGGGCCTGCTACCTGAAAGTGTGATTATTGTACCAGTATGCATTTCTGCTGGGCAAGCGAGGATAATGATACTGCCACACTGGGTGGGAGGGGCTAGCAAGCACACACACACACACAGAGGGGGGGGGAGGAGCTGGAGCCATGTTTGTTTATTATCGAGTGTCGACGGAAGTGCAGATGAATGGCTGTGCGTGTGACAGGTCACGCTAAAAAAAAATTGCCTATTTTCAGAGTTGAAGAATATGTGCTAGTGTGAGGGCGCCTTACAGAGACTGCTGACTTACGATGCAGCACCAACACACTTGAGATTCTCATGACTTGCACTTCCGCCTGAACCCCCAAGACGCAAATCTTTTGTTGCCGTTCCTTCCGTTCCTATAAGGAATTGTTGGACACATTACTGATCACGACGTCTTTCAACAGTGAGTGACCGATGAAATCAATTTATAGCATTCCTTCTCCGGCCTTACCTTTCATATTTCCCTTCAATACATACATACGTTCACATAAACCTAAAGATTCATAACATTATAAAATAGAAAAAAAAAAGAAATACAATTCATATTACTTATTTCTTTCAAGGAACTGCAACGATTTTTTTATTTTTTTTTATTTCTTGATTAATACTAACGCCAGACAATGAGTCAATCCAATATATATGGAATCATAAAATCAGCCTGACGTTGCCATTAATAATGGCTTCCACTTCCCATTATAAAAACAACAAAGACCATTTTTAGGGGAGCCTTTGTGATGTAGCAATGAAAAGAAATAAATTCATTCATACATACATGCATACGTACACACACACACACACACACACACACACACACACACACACACGAGAAAAGTGTGAAAGAGTACACGGTATGTGCGCAAGTAAAGGAAGCATGGCAGCTCCTTGCAGCCCATGGCCACTGACAAGCGGGGCACCCATTGCTGGTTCCTAAAATGAATGTGTCAGTGGGGTGGCCGTGCCTTACCTGTGTATCCAGTAGGTAATACTCGTGCAGATGAAAGGTTATGTTGTGATGGTTAGCACTGAAGTGTGCCAGGAAGGTGAAAGGATAATCCAGTTCGTGGCAACACATGGTGGAGTCCAGAAATCCCACCGGGGCGTCTGCTACCACATTAACGGTACAAGATTTACACTGTGTTGTGGCCCTGGGAAGAGCCGCCAGCATCACGGTCCAGGCCAAGTAGTGTTTCGCCGCCATTAGGTTACAATAAGCTGGCCTGCTGGCTTGGATGCAGTCCCTTCACATCACGAACACTTGCCGCAGTGCTCGGGGGTCCTCGCTTGCCCCAACACATGCCCTGCTGCCACACTCACGGGTCTTCCCCATCGCACTCTCACGTGTCTGTCTTGTGGTTTAAAGATATCCTCACATTGTACACGTGTTCTTAGCACAGTGGGATCAGCGCCAAGGAAGGCACAATTCATAGGGGATGAAAACGCATCCAGACTTACACTCAAGCTCCTTCCTCTCCGCCAATCGTCCGTCAACTGCGCGGTGCTTCTCTGACCAGCGGCTTCCGCGCATCTCCATCCTGATCCTGACGCTTGCATCTCCACCAGCCAAATTAATTAACCTCTTAATCAAGTACCACAGATGCAAAGGCATGTCACTGATTAATATACGATCAAAACAGCCTGATGCAACTCTGGAATAAGCAGTTGTATAGAGGTGGGTCCTCAGCATCACTCTTGGGGCACACACACACACACACACACACACTTTTCTACAACCAGTAGAGGCGAATTCATTTCAGACATTGGTTGAATTATCTCTCCCCATTTTAGATGCGTGTGCTATAAGTGTTCCTTCACACTGACGCCGTCCTCTTCATGAATAATTGGCACTGCCTATTTCTTTCCTCACGTCATCCAGAGGCGCGCTATGAGAGGTGTTTCCTCAACGATTATACGTTCATTCATGGATACACAAGCCGCATGCCCTCGTACGCCCAGACCACTTCTCTCTCTCTCTCTCTCTCTCTCTCTCTCTCTCTCTCTCTCTCTCTCTCTCTCTCTCGTCTCTCTCTCTCTCTCTCTCTCTCTCTCTCTCTCTCTCTCTCTCTCTCTCTCTCTCTCTCTCTCTCTCTCTCTCTCTCTCTCTCTCTCTCCTTTCAATAGCGGCGTAGTAGGTATCAAATCCATTGGAAATATTGAAAAATGTTTTCGTCATAGTATTTTCTTTGTTATGTTTATTTGCATTAACTGTTAATAGTTAGGCTTTCAATCCCTGCCGATGAAAGAAGATATTAATTGAGATATATCTTAATGGTTCGTCCCATTTCTTATTGTAAGCACGCGCACGCCCCCCCCCCCCCCCCCCCCCCACACACACACACCATTTTAAACATTTAGTGTGTATACTACAAAAATTAATGAGAAGCCGTAAAGAAATAAAAAAAAAAGGAAGGATAAAAAGAAAAAAATCAATAAAAGATTCTGTAAACTACGAAGTACTCGTAAGGGCTTCGAAGCAGCGCATGCTCGAGACAAGCTTGTTATTGAACCACTAATTACTGGAAAGCAAACATCTGTACTGATTTCCATACCTAGCAATGATTGGTGGACACGGCGCACCTCACCTTTTCCACACCTTTTACTCCTCTTTCCACCTAGTGTCGTGCAGCTGAGGTGAAGGATTCGCTCATGCGAGGGGGAAGCACCACGAACAATTGCCTAGCACCCCTAACTCAACATTTGAATAATTCATTATCTTATGTTGGAGTGGAGGTTTGCTTTAATTTGTTCCCGAGACACCAGGTTGGGAAGATAGCCTCACTGATGACCCCTGCGACCTCAGGCCACAGCGGTGGTGGTGATGCTGTGGCGGCGTGGGGAGTGTGCTGCCTCAGCCACCCCCTGCTCCTCACGCTGATTGCCCCTTGCAAGTCTTCATTGTGGGGAGTGACAGTCAATGAGGGCCGATGATTAGTGAGAGTCGTGGGAGAGGTCCTGACATTGTGGTGCAAAGCTACGTAATCGAACCTGACCTTCCGCAGCGGTACAAACTGGATGTCACAATGGAGAGGCGTTGATCTTTTGTCCTGTTTTCTGATGTATGCCTTCAGTAACTTAGGTGATGTAAAATAGTGAAGGAAATGTTAGCGGGGATTAAGAAGAAGTGTCACGTGTAGAGTTTATGTGGAATCGTGGGAGATGAGTAGTATGGATTGTTCGGTATGGAAAGGAGAATGACACGTGTAGGGGAGAAAGATGAGTGAGAGACGATGAGGCTGTGAATGGGAATGGGGAATGACAGAAGTAGCTCCAAAGAAGAGAAGAGAAGAGAAGAGAAGAGGAGAGAGAGAGAGAGAGAGAGAGAGAGAGAGAGAGAGAGAGAGAGAGAGAGAGAGAGAGAGAGAGAGAGAATCACGAAGTAGAAGAAATGTTTAAGGATGAAACTCGAATCTAACACCGCGCGGCAAGTTCCAAACCTTGAGTAATGCAGGAGTTAACCAACGTCACTGATGAACTCTGCCCCATTCTGCTTCTTTTTTCCTCTTTATTGTAACTGTTTCATAAAGGAAGCATCAAATTCAAGCCATGTTGGATATTTTGCTTTTCTAATGTTTTTAAGAGTAGTAAATTCAACATTTTTGTGGTATTAACTTTTTTCTTTTCTTGAGCAATTTTTCTTATTTCCCACCTGTTCCACCTCATTAGTACAAAGATAATGTTCCCAATAAACTGTTTGATGTTAGAATAAATGCCAGTTAGTGGAAAAAAGGTCAATGGGATGAAGCCACGCGAGATATCTGTGGCGCAAGTCAATATTGTTGAAAGAAAATGTTATAGTGATTGGCCTACATTACGACATTTATCTGGCCACCTGGCTTCGACATCTGCTGCCTCTCTGATAACACATGATTCACAGTTCGTCCCTCTTCGCTTCAACTAAGAAAAATAATTACGCTACCACACACATTCACAATTTATCACCCCATCCCATGCACTCGTAATAAATAAAAGTAAATAAAAACAATAATGATAACAGCAATCCTCATCGTTATCTAAATGGCAAAGTAAAAATGACAGACCGCTATGAGGAACATCCACCTGCCCTGTTTATCACGTGTTATGCATGCACGGCTGTTTTCTCCTCACATAGTCAACCAATGTAGCTGTTTCTTCTTACCTCAGCAGACGGGCGAGCATAATTTGATTAGATACTTCTGGGCAGGCTACATGATAGAGCGCTGTCACATAGCCGGGGAGCGAGGGAGAAAAAGATGAGCCAGATATCACAGACTGGGCAGTGTTACGCGAGGTGTGCATATGGTAAAGCTTTAAAAGGAGAATGGGATTGTGACTTCGAAAAAGGATGTGAATGTTATGAAGGACGGAGACAGTATCTAGAGTAGTTTTTCTCCTCATTTTGCATGATAAAATAAATATCTTGCAGTGTTGGGATTTTGTGGATGCATGGCGCTGCTACAGTGATGGTTTATATATATTCAATAGTACCTTAACGGGAGAAGTACAATAATCACATGATATGATACGATAGCTCTCGAAGAAATACTGTTTATTACACCACAGTAATAACATCCCATACAAACCATTCTTTTTTTATCTCAACAACTCAACTAACTTTAAATTACACTTCCTTCCATAGAGACAACACCAAATTAACACACGCATACGCACACGCACACACCAAACTCTTTCCCCTGAAGAGATAAAAGAAAAAACACTATGAAAAACTGTACCGCTCCCTACCACCATAAACATTACAGGCTAGAAAACTAAGTAAATGCAAGTCTTAGATGTTGATATTGGGAAGGGCAAGACGGTAAAATTTCTCTTTATCTATCCATACACACATCTATCTATTTCTATCTGCCCAAACCAATGCCCTGAGAAAACAGTTCGTCACTTGTCTTATAAATCATTACTAATACCATACAAAAAAATACAACTGCAATAAAGCGTCTTAGGTTTGTGACTTTGGTGGTGTAAGGATGAATTTCCTATAAGTAATACCCTGAAAACCGTTCGTCCATCACTTAACTTCTAACCATGACAAGAAATGCATCACAAGGAATACAAACTGGGACAAGAGCTTTAGTTTTCTATCTCTGATGAAGCAAGGATACCTTTCCCTCAAAAGTAGCATAATGAAAACCGTCATGTAACTTCTAAAGAATTACTGACATACATTCGAAACGTATAACAAATCGTATGTACACGAGCTAATACGATAAATCTTTCTTCTCTACCTATTCTTACACATGCATTTCCATTAACTAATCAAGGTCTTAGTTTTTTTGGTTCTGGTGTACTAAGATTATTAGCTGTAAGTTCATAGACACTATGTCTATTATCCTTGTTGAGCTTGCTTTATCTCTACGTACGATAATCATTAATTGAATACACCTTATTCTCTCTATACCTTTTGTTGGTAAGTCTGTTTCACCATTACGAACGATGAAAAGTAGAATATACACAATCACTCCTTGTCGGTAAGCTTGTTTCACCATTACGAGCTATAAGAAATTGAATAACTCTTAATTCACTGCCACCGTATGTAGCGTCTTCCTTCCAGTTCAAGCATCCCGATGAGCTGACAGTTTCGCTACAAACATCATTAAGTAACAAATCATCATCAAGCCAGAGAACTTAAGACTGAGTTAACACGCCAGACACAGTGACGGTGAAGGAGAAATGCTAAACAACTGCTACCCGTGACATAAAGTATCCATACACTTGGCGCGAGTTGATGTGTTTTTCTTTTTACTGAGACTGGCGCCTAGTCAGGGGGTGACGTGCAGCTTGGTTCAATCGGGGCGCCTCGAGGCCTCAGGTCAATGCCTCTGAGCTTCACCAAGGACGTCTCATCGCTGCCATGCGCTGGGAACCTTCCGAGAAATGTCGTTCATGAGCCATGAGGGAGTGATATCAGCAGTCAGCAGTATCGCGCAACCGGGGTGGCTACTGACACCATCATAAACGGTGGCATGTATGTGTAGCTACAACTTATACCCAGGCACCGGTGGAATGTTGAAGGGGGATACAAGGGCAGCCATCATCATGAGGTAGTTGTTAGTGTTCGCTTCTCGATGTTAACCTTCACACGCCAGACTGATGTGGCTGCCTGATCAAAACACCAGGGTGGTTAGTGCAGAGCATACGCATGGTCCCCTAGGCGGCGGTGGTGCGTGGCTTGGTGTGGTCAGGGTGGGGGGGAGGGGTGACAGCGGCTGGGGGAAGGCCAAACACCGTCAGCATTTGCTCCCTCGACACATCCGCTGATTGACTGCAATACAGCGATACGGTCCGTCCATTCCACTTGCAAAAAATGCGATGGGGGAAAAATAGTAGCTTCCTGCCATATCGTGAGTCAAGCGCGTTTGTTGGTGATTTATCCTCCACACAGCTACAGGAGCAGCACCAGCAGCAGTAGCAGCAACATCCTTACGTTGTCCGACCACTCATGTTGAGAATCTTGAGTTCGAATTGTTACTGCAGCTCATGAATGTCTCCCTCACTACCCCCTCCCCCCTCTATCTTCTGAAGACCTTGTTCTATCTTCGGATCAATTATGGGTGGAAACTAAACATAAGCAGGAGAAGTTGGAGATTTGAACATGGGGAATACAGTTGCATGTTGTTGTGAGAAAGGGAAGTGTTCAGGACACATGAATGGTCTACGAGGGACACAGGGGAATGGGAAGGGGTGATACAGAGAGGAACGAGAAGTGAAATGAGTCACAGGATTACTCTGGGGATTCACGAGTCTCTCCCCTGCGTGGTGGTGTTTCGGGACAGCATGGCGGCGTGTCTGTGTCATCTGTTTTCTCACGTCTCGTCCTCCTGCTTCCATCGTGCCGCGACTGTGTTGTGCTGGCCACTGCATTTCCGCAGGTTTCCAGGTGACTGCTGGAGCCAGGCAATGGGTCGTCGCCGTCTGAGGCAAGCACAGAGTGAGAGGTAATGCCTGGCGATGACGACGTGACCTGTGTGGCCCCCTCTGCTGGCCCCTTGGCCTTGACCTTGCACCCCGCCAACCCCACACTGGTGGTGGGCGAGCTCCTCCCTTCCTCTCCCTCCCTCTCCCTGTCTTTCCATTCCCCTCCCATGGGCAGATATCCACTCCCCTCTCTTTCCTTGTCACTCAACGAAGGCGTGTTACTTGCCTGAATACAGACTCTGGGCTCCAAGTTCACGTACTCCCTGGCAGGCAGCCCGTCTGAAGGCGAGCGCCAGGCCGACCTTTGCAAGGACATGTCCAGGTAATTATTGTCCTTTGAATGCTTGGAGCGAGAACCACGCACAGCGGGCGAAGCCTCGTGGATGACGGCCTGATGGAGGCTGAAGGACAGCTCCCGCGGTCTCCCCGCTGCGTTGAGGGGCGTGCCTGCTGAGCTGTGGTCCTGTGGGCTCGTCACGTTCTCGCCACATATGAAGTTAGTTCCTCTGAGGAAGAGGTTTCTGGGCCTCCGAGCACCGGCGGGAGCGTTGGTGCCGCAGCGGGCGTACAACGGCAGGTCTCGGCGGGCTTGAAGGGTGGCGTCTGTGGAGGGTGAAGGCAGGTCGGCGGGGTCTAGGGGCACCATTGTGCTTGTCGTCTGGGACCACAGCGACCCTCCGCGACCACGAGCCTCGGAGGTGTAGTCTTTCGTAGCATCGCCTCTCTTCCAGGTCAGCCCGCCCATGCAGCCTCGCTCCTCGCCATCACCAACGCCCTCTGCACCAAATACAGACAACATCAACAATACTGTACACTAATCTTTGTTCACACATACTCCATAACTCACGAGAAACATCCTCCTCCACACACACACACACACACACACACACATACACACACACACACACACACCAGGAGCAATTCAGGACATTTATCCAGCGATCTCTGTCATCACATTCACAAGGGCGCCGTGACTCACCGTTGTGGGAGGCGGCAGGGCCCGGAGTGGAGATGAGTGGGTGATGAGGCAAGCACCAGCAAGGCGCCCCGCTGCCGCCCCAGTACAGCACTAGACTCACCGCACTCTGCCATACAGGAAGGACCTATTAACCTTCACTATATCTAAACCTTTAGGTCTAAATACCTTGACATTACTTAGCATGTCAAGAGTGTCGTGAGGATTATAATGTGAAGTTGACGTACAGTCATATGGAATGGTAAAGAAGATTGTCAACTCAACATGAGACAAGACTAAGGACATTTGAAGAAGAACACAAATACTGCGAGTGTGTACAGCGTATAGTAAAGAGAATTAGGTCTAAATCTTATGACGATGTTGAAAATAACCAAACGTTCTTGTGTGTGTTTTGGGGGGAGGGGGGAGGCGATGGAAATAAAATAGAAAGGATGCGAGTAAATAAGTGATTGAGCTAAGCATAAATTCATATACAAACACACACATACACATAAAAAAAAAAAAAGAGGACAGAGACTGACAGACGGGAGGGTGAAGTAACGATACAAACCATAAAGGAGACAGGATGTAAAAAGGAAAATCATATTGATCGTTTAGTTAATTAATAAGTTTGTTGATTAGCTGATACGTTGCTTTGTTGGCTGGTGAGTTGTCAGACCAGGTATTTGATAGTTAGTTAGTTAGTTAGGTTAATAAGTCGGCAAGATAGTCATTAACAAGGTAGTTAATAAAGTAAGCATAGTTTATTCGTTAACTAGTAAAATGAATTATCAAGCGTTTAAGTGATTTAGTAATATGATTAGTCAGTTAAGCAATTTTGTTAATCAATGAGTTATTTATCACGCTACTCAGTTTACTAGATTGTTAAATATGGACAACACTCAACATGGAAATACATGGAAACTACAAGAAGCATAACACATTGATATATGCGCACGTAAACTCTAAAGGCTAGGATATAAATGCATTAAAAAGACAGACGGAGATTATCAGAACTCGAGGTGGAAACACATACCAATATACTAGCCAGTAATAACTTAAAAAAGAACCAAGGACTGAATTCTTTCAAACACCATCTTTTTTGGATTTTTTTCTATGATGTTTTATCTATTATCGTTTCTCTAGAAGTGACTCAACAAGGACCATGCATCATTAGTTGACATGACAAATTATCTAAGCTCTTTGAAAACACTCCTGATTCAATGAGGACTCTCCATCATTAGTTGAAGTTGATTATAGCATGACCAGTTATCTAAGTTATTTGAGAACAATCCCGCCATCACAGAGGCTTTCAAAATACGAGACTCTGGTCCGTATTCAGAAGCGCTTTACTCTCTCTCTCTCTCTCTCTCTCTCTCTCTCTCTCTCTCTCTCTCTCTCTCTCTCTCTCTCTCTCTCTCTCTACGACAATTTTCAAAGGCCACAAAGATAATTAGCGTAGTTTTCAAAAGTGTTTATCCAGTTGATAATGAAAATATCTTGTCAATTTCCATTTAGAATAATAAAAACACCTTAAAAAAACTCGTGCAAATCTGAAATAGTGGAGGTGAAGCATAGAAATGTTTGAGAATACGGGCCGTGGTGGCGCCGTGAGGAGTGTATACCTGCATGATGGAGGCGACGCAGAAGAAGTACTGGCCGATCTGGTAGTGCAGGAAGACGCTACTGGCCAACACCATCCATTCCATCGCCAGTAACGCCGTCAGCTGGGCTAGACGTCCTCCCCTGCACACACACACACACACACACACACACACACACACACGAGGATGGATGGAAGTAATTACATGGTTAACATTGAGGTAAGGAATTTTTGTCGGGTATTTTGCACTATCAACACCTTCATCACCACTACCATTTATACTACCACTACTACTACTACTACTACTACTACTACTACTACCACCCCAACACTCACACCATGGACACACTGCGATGTTGCGGGGTCTTCTCCCTAATGACCAACAGCTTGCGAAAATTGTGTATCGTTACTAGTAGCCACATCCACGTCACCACGCCAGCGCCGCCGCCCACCACCGCCACACCCGCCCAGTTCCCGCCCACCAGCAGCCACGAGGAGGACGAATGGGGCAAGGCGTGGGTGTGGCGAGGCAAGGCACCCCACGCTGCTAATCCAACCAATACTGACACTCCTGCAGAAGAGAGAGAGAGAGAGAGAGAGAGAGAGAGAGAGAGAGAGAGAGAGAGAGAGAGAGAGAGAGAGAGAGAGAGAGAGAGAGTGAGAGAGAGAGAGAGAGAGAGTCAGTATTATCAAGTGTACAGAATAAGAAGTTACAGGCAAGAAAGGTTGTAAAAAGAAAAAAAAAAAAAAAAAAACTTTTCCATAGAGAATAGTGGATTAGTAGAATAAAGCATTTAAAGCAGTCTTGTTTTCTGTATATGCTCTACAAATAAACTAATGAATAAACATGAAAAATTAAACAATATCAATAAGACAGAACAAACTTGACTCTCTCTCTCTCTCTCTCTCTCTCTCTCTCTCTCTCTCTCTCTCTCTCTCTCTCTCTCTCTCTCTCTCTCTCTCTCTCTCTCTCTCACCTGCGAGGAAGAGAGTGGTGGTCTGCGTGGTGAGTGTGGTGATGGGCGTGGTCTGGGTGGTGACTGCCAGGTGCTGATGCAGGGCCAGCTGTTGACTCACGCCCACCCCCATACACAGCATCACGTTAGCGCCCCCCACCACCACCACGCCCTCCCTCACGAACTGCGCACCGGTGGAGGGACAGAAAGTACATGGGGTGAGAATATTGGGGGGAGGTAAGCAATGGTAGCAGTAGTAGTAGTAGTAGTAGTAGTAGTAGTAGTAGTAGTAGTAGTAGTAGTAGTAGTAGTAGTAGTAGTAGTAGTAAATAATGATAATAATAATAATAATCGTTAGCATCTCTCTCTCAAACCCAAAAAAATCTCTATTGATATTCATCTTCACTTTTGGTTGTTGTTTTTTTAATCTAATTTCGTATTACTGTTAGTGCAGAGTTTGAAAATTGAGGAATATTTCAAAATACGCATGACACACTCTCTCTCTCTCTCTCTCTCTCTCTCTCTCTCTCTCTCTCTCTCTCTCTCTCTCTCTCTCTCTCTCTCTCTCTCTCTCTCTCTCTCTTCTAAGGGGATTAAGTTTAGAAAATACTGCCTTTCTTTGATATTTCTACTTCAAAAGAAAAAAAGTAGGATGTTGCATCATTAGTAATCAGTTGCGATGCCAATCATTATCGAGCACTCTGCAGCAACACCACTCGCACACAACAACGCTATAAATTGACCGAGTTATGGCGTGGAAACATCGAGGTCACGACACCACATAGTTACAACATTTTCAAACTCCTTAGTGGAAATTAATGTAGTTTTCGAAGGTGTTTTCGGTATTGTAGTGAGAGTTTGACCAGACTTTTGTATTATTAAGAGCTAGAACACCAAAGGGAACCCAACTAGAATGATTATTTTCCTATTCTAAACCATCCTTTAGCTTTTTCCTTTTAGGGACTTGACAGACAATTCGGTGGACCCTTTTCTTTTCAACCTTTATCTCACTCTTGGCTATACTCTCGTCATAAAAAGAAATGAGTTGGGTTTTGAAATAATCCTAATGAAGTAACAAAGTATCTGAGAATGCTACCACCCTGAGCACCAACCACACAGAGAAAGTGAGAGCAAGAGATCGAACTCGCAACCCATAAACCACAGAGCCATCCCCCTCTTGGCCCCCAGACACACACAAGACACCGCACCAGTTTACTCCAGGTCACGCAGAACATTTCCTGTCTCT
>CM035192.1:25808624-25885338 GCA_020233015.1 Callinectes sapidus
CTCTCTCTCTCTCTCTCTCTCGAAGAAGAAGAAGAAGAAGAAGAAGAAGAAGAAGAAGAAGAAGAAGAAGAAGAAGAAGAAGAAGAGTAGGACAACATTTCGTCATAACATTACATCTTGTTTTGAATATAGTCCTCCTCCTCCTCCTCCTCCTCCTCCTCCTCCTCCTCCATATCTTCACTTACCCTATCCCCCCGTCATGTTTTTTCCCTCGATCAAGTGTGTGTGTGTGTGTGTGTGTGTGTGTGTGTGTGTGTGTGTGTGTGTGTGTGTGTGTGTGTTTCAGACAGTCGTCCAAATATTTCGTGTGCACAAACAAACTCGTGGATCTGGACTTGAGTGGTGAGGAAAGAGGGAGGAGGAGGAAGGGGGGTGGGGGGGAACCTTCTTATTTAATTACCATTCTAGAAATCCAAGTTGTGATTAGCGAGTGTTGTCGAGTTAGGATGGAGTGTTGTGGCAGTCAGTGTAAGGGTAGAGGTGAGGGGGGAGGGACGCAGGTGTGTTGTGTTAGTGTGGAAGGCAAGACAAGGCAAGACAAGACAAGACAAGACAAGACAAGACAAGACAAGACAAGACAAGACAAGGCATCTGGTGAGGTTATGGTGTTAATAATTATTCAAGCTGATGACTGTGCATGGCTTCCCTCAATTAAAGACTTCCTCCGTTCATCAAAATCCCTGGCTGGGCTCGTATTAATAGAGATTCTTAGCCATTGTCTCATCAGCAGTACACTTTTTTGTTTGAAGCTGTTGATGAGGTAATGGCAAAAGTACAACACCAATTTCGGGAGATTTAAGATGGATTTTAAGACTTCAAATTCGTCTAAGAAAAAGCTACACACTTAAGAATCTCTGTTAATACGATCCCAGAGTCTTTACTATTCAAATCCTCCACATGAGTTTCTGCGAGTGTACAAAATGGATAGATAATTTGCAGAATGAAAATAAAAATGCGTCCCGGAACAACATTTGATCATAATATGAACTTTTGTTTGCATTCCTCCTCCTCCTCCTCCTCCAGGTTTTCACTCTCCCCTCCCCTCCTTCTCCATGTTTTCAGTCATCCCCTTCCTCTCGTCCCACGGTTTTTCTTCATCATGTCCTTGTGTCTCCGTCTGTTTGTGTGTGTTAAGTGTTTGTCTGGCCTATGTATTTATGTAGGCTCTTTTGTGAGGGGAGAGGGGGGGTGGAAGAGTACATCAAGAGAGAGAGAGAGAGAGAGAGGGGGGGGGAGTAGTTTGTGAATCGTGTGTGTGGGAGAGCGAGCTTCGGTGTAATACAGATTTCAAAACATGTCATCCTACTCCCTCTCTCTCTCTCTCTCTCTCTCTCTCTCTCTCTCTCTCTCTCTCTCTCTCTCTCACCTCGGGGACACCTCCTGCAGTACCGGCACTCCGTTGTAGCTACACCCTTCTGCGTGAGCGAACTCCAATCCTTCGATCACCTCCTCTCTGTCGCCGAGACGCTGCAGCTCATACGTCAAATTGATCCCGCCCGCCCACTGCTGTTCCGGCGTGGCGTGGAGAGCGGTGAGGGCGTGAGGGGCGGGCGGGTGGTTCGGGTGGGCGGGCAGGGTCGTGACGTTGAGGTACATAGGGTAGTACATGCCCTCGTACCTGATTAAACCTTCGATGTCCACGCACATCACTCGCTCCAGCTCCTCCGGCATCCCTTCCTCTGTTGACAGCATGCCGTCGTAGTCCAGGAAGGTGGTGCACAGTGTGACCTGAAGGAGTGAGGTGTTGATGGGTGGGTGACAGGTAGTGCTGGATGAAAAGCGTTTATGGGTGATGGGTGTTGGGTGAAAAACGTTTATGGGTGATGGGAGATGGATGGAAAACGTTTATGGGTGATGGGGGATGGATGAAAAACGTTTGTGGGTGATGGGTGATGGATGAAAAACGTTTATGGATGATGGATAGAGGGTGACAAATGTTGATGGATGATGGGTGTTGGGTGACAAACGTTAATGAGTGATTGGTGTAGGAAGAGGAACGTTTATGGGTGACAGGTAATGGACGGCACACTTTTATGGTTGATTCGTAAAGGAGGAGACACCTTTATGAGTGCTAGGAAAGGAAATATCAGCAATAAGAGTAATGAAAAAGAGACAAGCTTGGAAAAAATATATATGCAACACTACATTGACCAAAACACAAGGGAGTAATAATCATAACTTTAACGCGACACTGCCCGACGAAACACGAGACAACACTGTTATAACGCAACCCTGAAATAGAACACAACACTGAACGATACACGATGCAACACTGGCTGGGATGACGCAACACTCAAATATAACATAACTCAGCACTGAATGAAACACGATACAACACTGATTTAAACACTGATTTAAACATGACGCAACGGTGAAATATAACACAACACTGAATGAAACTAAACTAAACACTAAAACGTTACAAGTACAACCTTAATGAAGCACTTAACTGAATCACAACGGGACTTTTGGAACACTTTAACCCTTCAGTACTGAGATGCATTTTCATATTATATTTTTTTCAAGTTATTATTTGCCAATTTTATACAACTTAAGAAACTCATCTGGGGGTTAAAATAGTGCAGACTCGGCTGTTAATCCTCTCACCTTCATAGACCCTTCCTAATGTCAACAAAATCGTCCAATAACACCAAAAGCTCATTACAAAAAAGCGTTCCCAGTACCGAAAGGGTTAAGGCTAAAAACTAGATCTCCTTTCCTCTCACCTCCTCCTTCCATTCCCCTCCATTCCCCGTCAGGTCACCGGGAGGAGGAAGAAGCCAGACAGGGGAGCAAGATTTGGCGGAAAGATGATTCTCGCGGCGGAAATGAAGAGTAGAACCAATCGACTTGCTTCCTGAACCACCACAAAACACTGCACATGCCACACACTCCTTCTTGGATTCGGGGTTATAGATTGCCACCCTTTCTACTGCTACTATTACTACTATTGTTGATGCTACTACTACAACTACAACAACTACTACAATTACTACTACTACTACTACTACTACTACTACTACTACTACTACTACTACTACTACTACTACTATTCTTCGTTTTGGGGACCTGAACATGTTGAAGTTTCAAATATCATTAGCGGGAGAGAGAACGAATAACTTGGTAACGAGATTTTTGCAAAGGATATGGAAGTTAATTGTTGCCACGGAAATAATTCTGACATCGCGTGAAAACATGTAGAGCATCAGAAATTCGTTGGTTGTCTAAAACTTCAATGAACTTCTTCAGTACTGGGACAAATTTTCATGCTTATTCTGTTTATTATTTGTCGATTTTATACAGTTTCAGAAACTCGTGTGGGATCAAAATAGTACAGACTCAGGGTATCAATCTTCTGATCTCCATAGACCCTTCCTAATGTCAATGAAATCGTCTAATCACACGCAAAACTCATGGTAAAAGTGTGTTCCAGTACTGAAGGGGTTAAATAAGTAACACAGGAAACCGAATAACTACATAACACAACAATTACACAACACTTACGGCAAACCCATTAAAGATAACATTAACACTCACAGACAAAGAGAATAACGCGAGAGAGAGATATATATATAAACACCAGGTAAAACCGAAGAAGAGCCACGCCACAACGGCAAAACCAATAAAGATTACATTACTACACCAACACAAGCACTACAAAATAAGTAAGAAAAAATAAAAATAAAAATAAAAATAAAAACTCCTCACACTTACAGACACAAGGGTGGAGGGCACGTGGTGGAGGTAGAGGGACAAGTTGAAGTCCCCTTTGAAGAACACAAGGCAGGAGGAGGGTGGGTGACGCAGCGCCTCCTCCTCCAGACACACAAATCCGACGAAAGGCAAAGTAAGGTTGTCCGCATCCATGGTAGCGTTGCAGGGCGCACACTCCCCCTCCCTGGCCCACGCTGCGGCCCTCACACACGCCCACACAGCAGCCCATGTCACCACCCACAGGTAGTAATAGTAGTAGTAGTAACACCAAGCGCCGCCATTCACTTGTGTTTGAGTTATGCAGGTCACCTTAGCGCCGCCCATCTTTAAAGGCGGACGAGACGAGAATGTAGAAAATATGATAGAAAGGAATAAAGAATAGAGAGAAAAGAGAGAAAAAGAAGACGATCTACTTTCTGGCAACTACGTACATTTATCTGAATCAAAACAATAATTATCTTAACTCAAAAGAAGACCTCTGACTGATTCACAACTAGTACTCTCTGATAACTTTCCCTTCCCGTTCGCCCAAAGTGGAAAGTGAAGTATTAGCGTTACGAATATCACGCACGCACGCGCACACGCACACAGCTGCAACCTAGAAACCACTCCCCATCACCAATTATAATGTTAGAAATGGTTAAATGTATATCTTTTCTATTTTTTCACGTAATGTACCTTTACTTTTATTTTTTCGTTTTTTTTCTAGTTATTTTACTTATTTCTTACTTTTTTTCTTTTTTCTTACTTTTTACGGTTTTCTTTTCATTTTCTTACAATCCCAGTGGACACTAGAGTAGGTTCTTACACGTCATCATTTTTCAGTTTTCTTTTTATAATGTCTATGTAAAATTTCCGTACGTGATCTTCAACATTTCTCCCATACGTTCATTGTATCTATTTTCAAATTCTTCACTAATCCCTACAGTATACACGTTATGAGACACACAACTAATATGACAATTTTTAGCTCCACTCTTCACTACGCCGTCACTATTTCACCACAACTAGAGTTAACCACCACCACTACCTGGACCACCACCACTACCACCACTGCACCAGCCGGACCTAATCGCTTCAAGGCAAGGGAACAATTATGACCAACGGAGTCCAAAGCATAAAAAAAGAGACTATTTTGCCTTCGTCTGCGTTAGTTAATTAATACGAGGCGGCGCGCGGGGTGTAAAGGACGAGGAGAGGTCACAGCAGGAATAGATGGACGGAGGGGATAAAAGACAGCATGTGTGTATCAGGTCACAAACACCACCACCACCACCACCACCACTCCCTCCTCCTCGGAAGCACTTCATAATTCAACTAAGAAACGATACATTTGTTTCATTGTTACATTTCTTTTACGATCGTATTCAGAAACAGCTTGCTCTGTTACCATGACAATTTTCCAAGGCCACAGAGACAACTGGCCGGTTTTCAAGGCAGCTTTTCCTTTTGATAAACTGAAATCTTGCTAATCTATCACCAGAACCATAAAAAAAAGTACTCTTAAAAACACGGGTATCTTGAATTGGAGCCTTTGGAAATTAGTGATGGTGAGAGAACGAAGCGTTTCAGAATACGGACCTTAGTTTCATCAGGGTTCGGTAAAGTTGTGTTCGTTCCGGAGTTAGTAGTGATTCAGTTGCTTGTTTCACTTCGGTTCGGCATCGTTAATGTTAGAAAATATCCATGAATACGTGAGTGAGTGAGTGATTGTTTCATTGCGGTCTTTGAAGTGTTTGTGATAACGAAATAAATCAACAAGATCAATGACTTATTTCCGTTAACAGATAGCAAATATTCTTATCCTCACCATCGAAGTGTGAAGTGGAGAGGTTGCATTCGTCATTTCAACTTTGCTACCTCATTCCTCCACAAGTTTAGTCTTACAACTTGAACAGAGTAACTTCCCTTTCTAACTTTATGCAATACTCAAGTTTAGTTTTCTTCTCATTCTTTGTCTGGTATCAGTTGTTCTCTTTCCAGCATCACATAATACACTGATGCTCACTTGTATAACTCGTTCTGCACATCTTTACTCATCTGTCATGACGCAGGACTAATGAAAACTCAGTCTCTTCCACTACACTCTGCTCAATGTAGGGGAGATAACCTTAGTAGTAGTAGTAGTAGTAGTAGTAGTAGTAGTAGTAGTAGTAGTAGTAGTAGTAGTAGTAGAAGTAGTAGTAGTAGTGGTGGTAGTAGTAGTAGTGGTGGTGGTGGTGGTTCTGGCGTGGGTTGTAATGGTAGTCGACGAGGATGGAAGAGTCACTGAAATGTCGCTAAAACTGTTACTGAGATCAAGAAATGTGTACAAATAAATGAATAAATGAAGACGACAAATTAATCAATAAATCATACAATGGATTACATGTGTGTGTGTGTGGGTGGGTGTGTGTGTGTGATCGTGTTGTGTCGAGCCAGCAGGAACGCACACCACTGCCTCCACGTCACAGCTCGCCGCGCGCGTGACTACATCCATCTCAGATCCCAAACCATGTGCACCCTTGTCCTCCCCGGCCTGCCTTGTCCCCCCCGCCCCCCGCCCCGCCGAAGTAAACATGCGCCTCACTCACCTCTGTCTGCCCCGTTCCCCCCCCGCCCCCCCCACTGGATTCCCACTTCAGCTCGGTAAAATTAAATGCCTCCCCTGTTGCAATGCTTAGTAGATCAGAAACACTCGTCACGTCTCATCCACGCTTTTTTTTTTTTTTTCTCTCTCTCTCACTCTCTCTTTAAACCATCTTATTCTATCGCGATGGGAAGAGACCACAACAGATTGAAGGTTATTTACGCATTTTTCTTCCTAGATAAGAGGGAAGAAATGGCCAAGGCAACAAAAGTACTGGGACGCATTTTTACCACGAGTTTTGAGTGTGACTATACGTTTTTTTTACTCTAATAGGGGTCTATGAAGGTGAGAAGATTAATGGCCTAATCCTTCACCGTTTTAAACCCTACACAAGTTTCTGAACCAGTATAAAATTGACAAATAATGAGCAGAATAACTATACAAACGTGTGCCAGTACTGAAGGGGAAAAAAAAGGACCCATTTAGAAGCCAGTCACCGAACAGGGCCGAGAGAGTTAGCCAAAAGAATGGGAGTGTTAGTTGCGTGACAGTAGACGTAACGGGATGGAGTGGGTGGGAGGGAACGAGGGCAGCAAGGTCACCATTCCTCGCCAGGTAGTCAGGTCACAGGGTCACGCGGTCAGCCTCTCCCTCTCCCTCTCCCGGATCTGCATGACACCGTAACAAAGAGAGCCGTTTCCTCCCGCTGGACACTCACAAGGTCACAGGACTCGAATGACACGCTAATATTGCATAATGTAAGCAGCAGCAGCAGCAGCAGCAACAACAACAACCACAACGACAACAACAACAACAACAACAACAACAACAACAACAACAACAACAATAAAACTGAAGGTATACGTCCCTAAACAGTATAGGAAAAAAAAACACATCCAAAATTTTCGGAATGTGTTGAGAACTCCCACTGATGTAAAACTAATTAATGCGATGAGGAGGAGAGTGAAAGCAAGCGGGTTTTGTTTCTGTAAACCCTGCACGCAAAGTAATATCGTAATAATGGTGAAATGTTAACCCGGTACCAGCCCGTCATTGTTTCAGCGAGTGCTGTAGTAGAGAATGAGTAGAGAGCGACAGGAGGTCAGTGGTCAGTTGTCAGGTGTCGGTGTAGTGGGCAGGTGGTGAAGAGGCCCCTGTCTCGCTGCCGCTACCGAGATGACCACCTCAGCCACACACGCCCTGTACCTGGTGGGGAGCTTGCTGGCCCTCACTCATCACGCCTCACCGCTGCAGGTCAGATATCCTCGCCATCCTTGTGTTAAGAAGATTGGACAAGTTCATAGATGAGAATGATAGGTGGAAATAGGCAGAGGTGTTCACACAGGGACTGCCACGAATAGGTATAGCGATCTCTTGCAGCTTCCTTCATTTTATTATGTTGTCATGTTCTTATGTAAAATGGCGGTGTTTCTTATCAAGATATTGTTTTTTTTTCAAACACTGGGAAAACTTTGCTGTTTGTTTAATCATTTATCTATCTATTTATTCGTCTTAAGTTACTCAGAGGGGGGGGGGGGGGAGGAAGACTGATACCGTAGACCCTTTGAAAATCTACTGCTCCAATTATGGCAGGGGTAACGATTTCATAAACCACGAGAGCGTGTTAGTGGCGCCTCGGAGCGCTGACAGACAGGTGGTTAGAACGACAGACAGACAGGCAGTGACGAACAAAAATGCAGTGAGAAAGGCGGCATTCAGGAAGAGTTAGAGAATGCCGGACTTCCCATATACCACTAATTACAGGTCACAATGTTGATGAATCGCGTGACAGTATTATGCAAGGGACGCGTGGTCTGGCGCCGGATATTCCACGTACACTCTGACACCGCGGCGGAAGTGTTGTTTGGCACTGCTATGAATTATTAATGTGCCGGCGGGGAGGGAGGAGGTGAGGGAGAGTACTACTGAGAGACTGTCCTTTCCCCCTCTGTTATTCCTCACATCTTCTCACGTCACTTGCACTCCAGACACTGTGAGATGATAACACCACGCAGGCTGTTCACTGAGCGCTTGGGTGGGTCTGTGGGTCTGGCGCTATGCAGGGAGTACTGTACAGACCAGACGTGGCGACAGATCAAAATTACAAGTGTTGAAAATCAGAAGAAAACGTAAAAACCTACAAGTGATACCAAGCGAAACAGGTTAAAAGAAGAACAAGAGCAAGAACAACAACAACAAAAACAAGAAGAACGACGACAACAACAACAACAATAAAAAGATATTGTAGAGGGAAGGGTAACTGAGATGGGAAGGAAGTGATAGATGGATTAACCTTTTCATTGTTATTCTTATTCTCCCGGCCCTGTTCGGGAACTAGCATTTTCCACCTGTCATTCTCATTCATAAACTTGTCCAACTAGCTTTAAAAACTCCGTAATGTCCGAGCACTAACTATATGATTATTGAGTTTGTTCCAGTCTTCGCTTCAGTCTCCTTTTACTTCAGGTGCTGCTGGCTGACGCAGAAACCCCGCTGACGCCCCAGGAGGAAGCTGATCTCTTCTCCCGCCATCCTGAAGGTAAGGCCCCTATTCTAAAACGCTTTGCTCTCTCACCATCACTACTTTCCAAAGGCTCTATATACTTGAAGATACTCGTGTTTTTAAGGATATTTCTATGGTTCTGGTGAAGGACTGGCAAGATTTCTAGATTATTTTAAGGATAAACTGTCTCGAAAACTAGGCTAGTCGTCTCTTTGGCCTTGAAAAACCCTCGTGGTGTAAATGTTGGTGGTGTGTGTGTGTGTGGCGAGGGGTCGCTGGTTTAGAGTCACCTGTGCCGTGTACCATCCGTGAAGTGTAGCTTATCTGTAGAAATAACGTTGAGAGAGTAAAGGGGTTAAAGGCACCCGCTTAACATCTCAACGTGTCCCCATTACAACATTAACACTATCTTCATGGCTGCACTGATATCATAGCCTCCCTGCACGATAAGACCTCTACGAGACTCACGACAGATGGAGTTACTGACGAGGTTGGTGTCCACAGCGGCGAATTACAGAGTGGTGCGGTGGGAGGCGGGGGCAGAGAGAGTGCGGCGAGCCAGGCTGCAGGAGACTAACACTGACTCCTCTCTTCACCTTCACCTTCCTCTGCTGCCTGGCCACCTCGAGCTCGTCCTGGAGAAGAACAACATCGCAGCGCCAGATTTTGAGTCCTGGTGAGTCGCTACTGTCAAGAAACATGCATCCTTCATTCCCTGCCACTCATTGTATATAGTTGGTATTCAGAAACGCTTTGCTCTCTCACCATGACTATTTTCCAAGGCCACCAAGATGATTAGCGGGGTTTTCATAGGTGTTTCTCCAGTTAGTCATATAGAAATCTTGTCCTTTTCCCTCTATAATCATAAAAAAATATATAGAAAACCTGTGTACAATTAGGTAAAGTATTTTGAAACAGTGGAGGTGAAGTACAGAATTGTTTAAGAATACAAGTCCTTCCTTCACACATCACATCACATCAATTCAACTCACTTCAAACAGATTTATTGATCTTTCTATTCAATTGTGACCTGTGAATGGTAGTAGATCACTCCTGTTTTTCAAGAAATATGTCATTTTGCACTCTTCACTACTTTCTGTGTACATTTTCTTCTTTAAATACATCTTTTTTTTTTTTTTTGCTGCTGTCGTTGTTGTCTTTGTTTTTGTTCTTGTTTTTGCTGTTGTTAGTCTTATTTTTCTTTTTGTTTTTCTGTTTTCTTTTTTTTCTTCTCTTCCACTCCTCATCAACTCACCTCACTTGAAACACTCATTTATCTCCCTATTTGATCGTGTGCGTGCTTGCAGGTCCCTCAACGCGTCAGCAGCGAAGGTGGATGAAGCGCAGGTGCTCACTGACTGCTTCTTCTCCGGCGGCTCCTTTGCGTCCTGGGCCGTGATATCCACCTGCGACGGCCTGGTGAGTGACTTGGTGGTTGTGTGTTAAGAGGAGGAATGGTGGAATGTATGCTGTAGTTTGTGAATGAAAGGCTTCTACATTGCATTCCGACTACTTGCAAAAAGGTCTTGTTAAAGTTGCACGGAGTTTAATCTCTTCATTACCGGGAAGTATTTTTTTTTTTTTTTGCCTTCAGTTTTGGGTACGAATAGATTATTTTATTGACATAAGGAAAGCTTTATAAGGAGGTCAGAAGATTAATGGCTAGAGTCTTCACTAATTCTAACCTAATTCTGAGACTGTATAGAATTGTCAAATAGTAAGAAGAATAGATATGAAAAATGCGTCGTAGTACTTAAGGGGTTAAAGGGTGTTTTTAGATTTTTTGTGCTATGGCTGATCATTTGTGTGGCCTTTGAAAATAGCAGTGGTAAGAGAGCAGAGCATTTTCTCGTATGTCTGTCTATGTATACGTACAGGAACACAAATGAAGCATACGTTGTGCTAATGTCACCACAACTTTACATGGATACATTGAAGTTGGAGGCACAAGTATAAGGTAGCAAAGAGAGCATAACTAGAAGAATGTTGACATGTTTTTAGAAGTAATGATCAAGGTAGGGTAGAAATTAATGGGTTTTAGTATCGTGTGGTAGAATTTTAAAAGAATTAAAGAGAATTGGTCTCCTCTTCACCTCAGAGCGGCCTCCTTCTGCACGATGGAAAGACTTATCGACTGGAAGAACTAACGCCATCACCACTACACCACCACCACCGCCACCACCACCACGGAGATCCAGACGACCCTCTCCTGGTCATCTTCCCCATCAATTCTGCCTCCACAGCCACGTCAGGTCAGCTATTCTATTCATAAGTGACTCTGTTATTGCACTCGGCGCCATATGACCTAGTTGTTGCGACGCCTTAATTAACTCATTCACTCACTCACTCACTCACTCACTGTTCTCTCCTCAACCCCTTTAGTACCAAGACGCATTTTTTCATATTTATTCTGGTTACAATTGGGAGGTTTTATGCAGCTTCAGAAACTTATGTAAGGATTAAAACAGTGAAGACTCAGGCCATTAATCTTATAACCTCCATAGACTCTTCCTAATAATAAAATCACTTCATCACACCAAAAGAAAAGAAAAATAAAGAAACAAACAAAACTCGTGATAAAAATGCGTTCCAGTACAGAAGGGGTTAATAGTAACAAATACACACACTCGCAAATAAAACACATATAACCTTTGAGGTCCCCCAACTTACAACTAGTAACGTACATTCCTCTAGAAACTGCAAACCTCACGAGTGTATGGAACCAAGCCCACCCTGAGACGCCAAGCACTCCAGCAGGGGAGGTGCAGCACACACACGCCCACACCCACAGGAGGACGAGGGAAGTGGGGCGTAGAGTGGCAATGAAAAGCTCAAACAAGTACACGATGGAGCTGGCGGTGTATATAGACGATTTTCTGGTGTCCCACGTCAAGAAGCGATACCCCAAAACCAACCAGAGGGATAAGGCGAAGGAGATTGCAATGACTCTTCTTAATGTGGTGAGTGTAGGGGGGGAAGGTTGAAGGGGATGTTATTAGATTAAATTAGGCTAGTTTTTTATCTATTTATTATTTTTATTATCATTATTATTTTTCTTTTGGTATAGTGTAGTAATGATTGATGGTCCAGTCAACGCGGTGTAGTTAAAGTTTTGTATTGAACATGAGGGAAGTCGATGGTTTGTGCTATAAATGGAGGAGGTCGAAGGTTTGCATGTTGGTTTCGTGTGTTTGGAGTTTTGAGATAAGTATAGATTTTTATCGTTTTTCTTTTTTTTTATTGTGGATTTTATTTCTCTCTCTCTCTTTCTCCCCTTTCTTCAACTTCTCTTCCTTCATTCCATACTCTTTCTTTATTGTTCTCATTTTCTAACAACTCTTCCTCGTATTTTTCTTCTTGCTTTCCTCCTCCTTGTCCTCCTCCTCCTTTTTAAACTCCTCGTCCAATTCCTTTTCTTCTTATTCTTTGTTCTCTTCATTTTCGTTCTTCATTCTCCTCTTCCTCCTCCTCCTCTTCTTTTTTTTCTCTTCTCTTCTTCTTTTTCCTCTTGCTGTCCTCCTCCTCCTCCTCCTCCTCCTCCTCCTTTTTTTCTTGCTGTCTTCCTCTTCTTCCTCCTCTCCTCCTCCGCCTCCTCCTCCTCTTTCTCCTTCTGTCCCCTCCTTCTTCTATTCCTCTTCAGGTGGGCCGTATCTTCTCCGACCCCAGCCTTGGTGCCGTGAGTGTGCAGCTGGCGGTGAGGAAGGTGAAGTTCTTGGCAGCTGGGGTGGTGGACGTGGCGGGCGGAGACGGAAACAAGTATCTCAGTAACTTTTGCGACTGGCAGGCCGAGAGCACCAATAAAGTAAGGAAGGGAGGGAGGAAAGAGTATCGTTTGTTTGATTTTTCTCATTAGTAATAGAATACTTGTTGAGAAAGAGACCTAAATCTTAAAACTTATAACCAACACACCACTTCAGCGTCAGGGAAAGCAATGGGACCACGCTCTGCTCCTGACGGGGGTGGACCTGTATTCCGGCAAGCCACTCTCCACCTCCACCACGGGTATGTCCTTCATCGGGGGCATGTGCTCACCCAGACACTCCTGCTCCATCGTTGAGGGCACCAAGTTCACCTCAGCCTTGACCATTGCGCACGAAATGGGACACAGGTAAATGGGGATGATGTTTGGTAGTAGAAATTCACCTCTTCATTATTCGTACGCGCTTTTATTCTTCTGCTTAATATTTGTCGTTTTTATACAGTTTCACAAACTCATATGGGGGATTAAGATACCACAGACTCTGGACATTAATCTTCTGACCACCATAAACCCTTCTAAATGTCAACAAAATCATCTAATCACACCAAACCCTTGAAAAGGTTAAATTGATGTTAAGGATTAGAATGTGCCAGATTGTAAAGATCATAAGACACTATAGAAGTGGGAGGGTTTGGGGATCGAAGTGTTATGGAATATGCCATTCAGTAGAACCATTAAGCAAGACCCTTAAAATTGAGGGTCTAACGGCTGTGTTCAGAAACGCCTTCCCTTTCTCACCACGACAATTTTATAGAAGTCCACAAAGACAACTAGCAGGGTTTTCAAGATTTTTTCTCCTTTTCATTAGCTATAAATCTTGCCAATCTATCACCAGAACCATAATAATAATACTGCTAAAAACAATATTGTCTTCAACTAGAGCCTTTGGAAAGAGATGATGGTGAGGGAGCTAAGCATTTCAGAATACGAGCTTCAATATCTTGGAATATGCCACCAAATAGAACTATTAAAAGAAAAACACCCTTCATATTGCTCATCACTTCAAGTAGAGCCCAGTGACTATATTGGAGGTTACAGGCAGTATTTCAGAATATAATACATAACCTTGCCTGACCTTGACTGTAGCATGAACCTGGTGCATGACGGGCAGGGGACAGCGGCGACCTGCAGCAAGACGGGTCACCTCATGGCCACCTCTCTCAACGACGGCGGTCACACGTGGTCCTCCTGCTCCAAGAACCAACTCAGGGACTTCCTCCGCGACCAGTGAGTCTTCTGAGTGGAGTGTTGTCGAAATTGCATAGAAAGGAGGGGAAGCAGGAATACTCGGGGTTACATTGGAAGGGCAAAAGATATAACTGATGAATTATACACAAAAGGAAAAGAAAAATGAGAAGCAGATTAGTAGAAAAGGAATAAGCAACATGAAAAAAAGCAGATTAGATGGAAAGAAAAATATAAAGAATACATTACATAAATAGGAAAATAAACATGAATAACATTACATAAAAGGGAGAAAAATGAGTAACAGATTAATTAGAAAGGGAAAAGAAAACATGAATAGATTACATGTTCCATTCACATACAATGTTATTAGATAGCGTGGAATCAAAAGCTTTTCATCTTATCAACTCCTTTCCTCTGACTGACTGACTATCTTCAGCATCCTTTTCAACATCTCTAACTATCTCTTCTAACTAACCTAACATCTCTAACTAACCTCTTTTTTTTTCGTACTCTTTCTGTTACCCTTGGCTAGTTTTCCCCTCTTACATTAAAAATACTAGTAGAAGGCACGCGGGATAAAGATATAGATCAGTCACACAAATATCAGTGTTTTATCGTTGAAATTCACGTCAGAGCTAAGAGGAGGTACACAAGTAGACAGAGAGTTACAATATAGGTAAAACAAATACAGAGATATCACAGTGTTCTTTGCTATGGATCAGAGGGACGTGTCTGTCGGAGGAGAGCAGCGGAAGTACGGTGGTCTATCCCATCCCTGGCGAGGAGCTCCCTGGCATAAAGTTTGACGCAGACCAACAGTGCCTCTACATGTTCGGCAAGGGGTGGAGACACGCCCCAGACCACCACCCCGTGAGTGTGTGTCCTCCTGACGGTGCCCGCAGACTCTCAGGTGTTGCTGTCACTGTCACTGTTATTGTCACTGTTGTCACATTTAAGTAACATGTTTTTTTTGTGTGTAAGAGGGGAAGTCTGGCCAAGGACAACAAAAACAGTTAAATAAAAAGTCTCACTTGATACCAAAGAGGAGTTAGTCACGCCGGGCATTTTCCTTGACCTATTAAGTACGGTGTTCCTCAGGCTTCTGTTCTGATACCGACCCTTGTTAGTATTATTCAATTATCCAAACCAAATTTCTTGCCCTATCCACTCCTACGCTGATGATACCACCCTGCACTTTTCCATGTCTTTTCAAAGACGACCAATCCATCAGAAAGTAAACGGCTCACGCAATAACGCCATTGAACGTTTGACTTCTGATCTCTCTAAATTTCTGATTGAGACAGAAAAAAGAATAGTATTGTTCAATGCCTCAAAAAACTCTATTTCTCCATCTATCAACCTGACACAATCTTACAGACAACTATTTCCTTTTCTTCCTCTTCTGCTCTTCTGATCTCGCTAACTGTATGCCTCCCTCCTCCCTGGGCCTTTTGGCACAAGACTTTCTTCTTTCTCTCATTCCTTCTATCCACCTCTCCAATATTCTGAATCGTGTATGTGACCCCGCTTGACCTGTACTCATTGACCTGCAGGACGTGTGTCAAGAGATCTGGTGCTTCAAGGGACGGAGGTTGAGGAGTCCTGTCGTATCTCCGCTAGATGGCACCACCTGTGGAAGTAACAAGGTGAGTTTCCTCCTTTGTTCCCTTCATTTATAGGTAACCCAAGGCACTACCAAACAACAATCTCGTCTCCGTCCTCTCCTTGTCTACCTTCCTAACGCTTCCCAGCTATCACACAACCACATTTTTCCTCTCTCTTACATAATTCCATGCGTCCTATCGAGGTCATGTATCTCCTATCACCGTTACCATCACTTATTTCCCATTCTTTATAGTCTACCTATTTCCCATTCACTAGCTCCAATCCATTGTCTTATATCATCCATCTCCTCCTCTTGTTTAGGTTCAATAATTTGCTGATCAAATCAATATAAGTTCGTCTTAGTAATTGGAGAGAATTGAGAAACAAAGCTTGTTTAGCAGAAATAGGAGTTATGTTATATTTAAGAATGTACTAACAACAAAAGTTTCAGCCCCCCCAAAATAGACAAATAAGCCGAATTCTGAAGACAGTTTCTCCTTTGAATAATATGGTAATCATGCTAATTTGTCACAAGAATATGGTCCAATAAGATACACATTACTTACACAGTTAATAATGAAGTGCAATATCCGCAGGTATGCATCAGAGGGAGCTGTAAGTCTTCTGGGACTAAGAAGAATCAACAGTTTAGAAGTACCACGAAAAAGCAGCCATGGGAAGGGAAGAAACTGATGAAGAAAATGGTGAAGAAATTGATGAAAAAGGTGAAGAAAAAGAGTCGCCCGCGTCAAGAGAAGAACAATGATGAAGTATTGGAAGAAGTGGAAGTCCAGAGTGATGAAGGGCGAGAAAGTGAAATAGGAAACCCAAGTGAAGGTGAAAATGACGACGACATGAGTGAGGAAGAGACTGAAAAGACTCGAACTTCGGGTAAATACGTCAAATTGCTTGGGGAAATGTTGAAGGAAACGAAGGGAATCAAAATTAATAAGGAGGAAAACATCGCAAATAGTGAAGGGAAACCAAAACAAGAGGATGAAATCATGGATATTACCAATAGTGATAATAATAATGAAACTCAAGAAACAGACGTAAATGACCGAGGAAATATAAGACACGAAAAAGATAATAAGAAACAAGCTAAAAACAAGAAGCTTATTAAACGGATCATCAAACAACAATTGAAGAAGCATTTGAACTCCAACAATCGGCAAGGGAAAGGAATAGATCTTTCTAAAATCAGAAAGATCGAATCGCCAACCCAGATTGTTATCAAAGAGAGACTGAAGTACGTCAAAAATAAAGGATGGAAAGTGAATGTCCTTAAAATAAAGAAGACAAAGAAGCTGGCAAATAGAAGAGTCAGAGTGAAAGATTACATAATAACGTGCAATGGGATGCAGTCGGAATGTAAAATAACAACTAAGCGACCTCGTAAAAGTACTCCAATGAAACAGCAGCCATCAAATGTAGAAAATAAACGTCTGCCTCTAAATGCATCAAAGGAAAAGAACAACGGGCTTGGAAAAGAAGGCCAGCAGAGCATTTCAGTGAAGACAAGAAAAGCTGCACTGGCGAGGGAGCAGTGCCGGCCACGAAGAATCAATTACGTTAACGGAAAGGGATGGCTGGTCAAGGTATCTCACGGCTGCCTCAGATCGCATAAACGGGGAAAAATTAAAGTGACATAATACATTTACTGAAACATAATGTAGAGAAAACTAAACAATACATAAGAAGACGAGAAAAAAGAAGTATTGATACGAAGGAAAAACTAACATTTGGGCAAAGAAATGACAGATCCTAATATTTATTTGTTTCCAGTGAAAAGTCGTTTGATCTAGTTCAAATATCTAGTAAACAGATTAATAGATCAATCTGATAACATAATGCGTTCATCAACAGCATCAAGCATCTGCTTAATTAAGATTTAGATAGTTTTAATGGTTTTAAGTAAGCATATAAAAAGTATGCGAAATCGGACTTTCTCTCACGTCATCTTTCATTCTACTACTGTACTTCCTTTCACACAGACATTATCCGTCTTCCCTAACTTATATATACTTCCCTAACTAATATACTCTTCCTTCACCCAAACTGTCTAGCACCCCTACCTACGCAGAGGCTACGCTACGCTTTCAAACAATACTTCCCATTCTCTATCGTCTCTGACCAGCACCCAAATCAGCCAAACCCGGCGCGCGTAGCAGTGAGCAGCACTCATACCCTTACAGTAAGGTTGTGCCCTCGGCAGTGAGTGAGACAGTTGCTTCCTTGCCCCCATTGCCCAACCAGTGGCTTGCTATGGGTGCGTAATTGCACTACAGCACTGCAGTGGATTCTGTGACGGCTGGGAGACACCGATACATAAGAGAGGTGAGCAGAAGGAAGAATAGAGAAGTACTTGGTAAAAAGCTCGTATTCTCAAACACTTTTGTGCTTCATCTCCTCTATTTCAAAAGGCTTTATTTAAATTTTACACGATTTTGTCAAGTACTTTTGCAGTCGTAGAGGCAAAGTGATAAGATTATTACAATATCAACTGGAGAAACACCCTTGAAAATCGTGTTAGTAATCTGTGTGGCGTTTGGGGATAGTCGCGGTAAGAGAACAGCAGCAGAGCGTTCCTGAATAGGCTACTAAGCTGTTTCAGGAGGAGCCCCACACCTCGTCACGTGCTGTCTCGCCGCTTGTTCCTCTTGAGTGTCGTTGCAGTTTATTACTTTTTAGGCTTCAACTGATTTTTGTGGTGAGGTTTGGTTTGTTCCTCGTTAATTTGTCTGTTATATTTGTCCGTGTTGTTGTGTTTATTGGTTTCCTTTGATTTATTTAGTGTTCATCATTAGTTTTTTTTTTTTTTCTGATGAATGTTGTGTTGACCATTAACTTGTATTCATTATACTTATCTGAGTTTAGGTGTGTGTATCATTACTATAATCCCCCCTCTTCTCTCTCTCTCTCTCTCTCTCTCTCTCTCTCTCTCTCTCTCTCTCTCTCTCTCTCTCCTAATCAGACTATTTTCTCTCTCCTCTCTGCGTGTGTGTGTGTTTGTTTGTTTGTCCTTTCACCACGGCTATTTTCTAAAGCTTTTTTCTTTATCTTCTTCACTTCCTTCACTGTCCTTTCTCACCACGGCTATTTTCTAAGGCCTTTTTCTTTATCTTCTTCACTTCCTTCACTGTCCTCTCTCATAATGTTTTGCCTTTTTCCTAATTTCCTGTAGTTTGTCTTCTCTGTTTAAATTACTTGACTGTCAACTCTGGCAAAACTATGCAATACCTCATCAGATTTTTATGAAAAGATTATTGTTTCCCTTAGTGTTCTATTCTCTCTCTCTCTCTCTCTCTCTCTCTCTCTCTCTCTCTCTCTCTCTCTCTCTCTCTCTCTCTCTCAGCAGGGCAAAAATGTTTCGGTATACATCCACACTCAAATACAAGTGTTAGTCTACCCTTTTTATAACCATTTTCTGTGAAGAATGGATTTATCCTTGGGGCATTTGACGGGAAGGTCGTCTGTATGTGTGTAGCAGTCGCCAGTCAGCTCAGCCCTTCCCAACAGCCTTCCACGTGAGTATTGGGCCATTGACAGGCTGTGGTGACGTGTCATTTCCGTCTGAAGGTGGTAAGTAAGTAGTGGAGAGCTGTGGTGGGCGTGGGAGGCAGCCACACCACCACAGCAAGGCTATATAATATTATGTAATGAGATAGGTAGGATGCGTAGCTTTTTTTCGGTAACCATCATCCATTTGGCTTCTAAACTGGTTGATTTTATTTGATCATACATTAGTTCTTTAGAAAAAAACTATATTTCAAGAGGCACATACGTCACCATTAATATTTCTTCCTTAATATCCCAGTTAATTCTTACATATGTGGTCAGGAATGAAGATAAGCAATCAGCATTTCATTAGCATTTATCGACACATATGTACTGTATTGTGTAGAGGTGAGAGTTAAGAGGGGGGTGGTGTGGTGTGGTGTGATGTGGTGTGGTGGCGTGGCGGGTTGTCAAGGCTGGTGTGGCTTGCTTGTGGCTCGTCCCTTGTTGTTGCTATGTGAGTTGCTGTTCTTGTCACCGCTGGCTAGTTATGGTAATTAGATTAGAATGGTTGCCTGGACTGAAGGAGAGTATCAAGGAGGTGATGGTATTATTAGTTATTATTCCTGTTTAGCTTATGTATGTGTGTATGTTCAGCTGTAGTTAGACTGTCCAGATTAGACTACCTAGTTGGGATCATCATCTGAGAACTGTAGGGATTCCAGAGAAGACTTAAAAAATGTCTTCAATAAATACTTTTCATATAAACATACTACAGATTATGTCCTGATGGTATTATAAAGATGTGGGTTAGTTTAGATATAATGTGCACTTATTAAAGTTTTTTTTCATATAAGAGGAAAAATCTGGTCAAGAGCAACAAAAATTATTCAACAAAAAGACCCACTTAGATGCAAGTTCCCAAGCCGGTCCGAGAAAGTTAGACTTGTATAATGGGATAAATGCCTTACAGTTTAGATCATAGAAAAATGGAAATAGTACAGAAGCAGGCTGGGAGTTCTAGAGTTTATTACTACAGTTACTTCATTTTCCATTTATCCAATCTAACAAAATGAGTGAATATGTATAGTAATGTGAATAGTTATAGTAGTAATATAAGCTGTCCTCTATCTTTATAATATTTAGTTGTAGTGTTATATTTCTCTTGATCAACATGGTATCAGGTGCAGTTCATCTTGACTATCCTTCTCAAACTGCAAACTCAGTGTCTCCTTTCGTCCTTTGGTCTCCATGCATGAGGCTTTCAACTTTTCTCTCACCACTATTCTATCCAACTTCCTAATGCAGGAGTTGACTGATTTTCTTAACCCTTTCAGTACTCTTTAGTATTTGATGTTTTTCACTCTGTTCCATTGCCTTTTTGTAGCAGCATAAAAGTTATGACGTGTACATTAACAATACGTGAGTTTAAAAGGGGCTGGATGGTATAGTTGGTTAAGGCGGCTTGTCCTGGGCCTCCGGTGCTGGTGGCCCGGGTTCAAATCCTTGCCAAACCTAGTTGCCCAGTGGAAGATGTAGCGCTCTCCCGTTAACCCTAGTGGTGCCATATGACCTAAGCTGTTGCGGCATCTAATGAAATGATTTCCATTTCCATACATGAGTTTAAGATACTAAGAGAACAATGAAACTTTTCTCCATGTATATCTATCAGTTGTGACTCATGATGCTTAGAATCCTCTTGTAATGGAATATGTACTTTGTAATTACCCCCATTCTCTCTCTCTCTCTCTCTCTCTCTCTCTCTCTCTCTCTCTCTCTCTCTCTCTCTCTCTCTCTCTCTCTCTCTCTCTCTCTCTCTCTCAAGAACACTAGAATTTTAAGTAATAGTCATAAGGGAGTGGGTCAGCGCAAGAGATCTCCTGTCTGCATAATCATGTATCTCATCCTTATCTATGAATTTCTCTTACTCAATTCCTAGACATTCTCTTCCTGCTTATATTTATTCTTGAAGTGTTATAACCTTGTCATACTTGTCACATTTCTTTATATACATAGTACATGAGTCTTGGAACTGCTGCTCAATTCATTTACAAGCAAATGTGTGTGTGCCATTTTTAGGTATTATTTGAATAGTACAGTTATCTAGTTTCACAGCATTCATTCATTCCCTTTCTTAAACATCTCTCCCATCACTTAATCATTTTTGTTTGCTGTTTGTTCTTTAGCAAAATAGTGTAGTGTATCAACATTTTCCTTCCAGAATGAGTATTGCACCACCAGAATGTTTAAAGGGTCCCATGAACGTCCCCAGCAAGCTGTTGATGGGTCCTGGTCCATCCAACAGCCCACCACAGGTCCACCAGGCCATGCTCAAACCTCTGCTGGGACACTTGCATCCAGAGTTTACTCAGGTGGGACAGGATGGAAAATTTAACTCTTGGCAGACTTGTATTTTCCGAGTTGTATTTTTGTAGGGAGCTGACTACTTCCATGGGGCATTTTTAGGCTTAATATGATTGCATTTCTGTTTAAACTACTACTCTCTTCCGTTAATCAAAGCGGTTTCATTATTACATTGATGTGATGTCTTACTTTTCACATAAACACTCAGCTGCAACCTGCTGCATTTGTGCCATGCCTTTCATGTATGATTATGTTAACATCCTTTTCAATTCCTGCATCAGTTCCCTACAATTGGTTTATACTCTAGAATCTAGATCATGAATGTCTTTAGATAATCTTATAATTCCCTGCGTGTGCAGTCACATATACTGTAAATACATGTTGTATGTTGGTATAAATGTTCCTGTGGTCACATGAAATAGAACCTCTGAAAATAAATATGCTAATGACTTATCACATGGCCAGTGTCTTCATAAATGCCTTCCCACTATGTTTTAATGTGTGTTTGCAGATCATGGATGAAGTGAAGGAAGGACTGCGTTACCTGTTCCAAACCAAGAGTGATGTGGTGTGCTGTGTGAGTGGCACAGGCCATGCAGGGATGGAGGCCACCATGTGTAACCTTCTGGAGCCCGGTGACGTCATCCTGATCGCTGAGAATGGCATCTGGGGTGAGCGTGCTGCTGACATGGCATCCAGACACGGTGAGGGGAACACGGCACTGCTGGTTCAAGGCAGAGGGAATTATTGTGTGCTTGCCTGGAAAGCTTCTTGATAGTGACATTTCAGATCAGTTAAAGCTTTGCACATTTTAATGGTGGCTTTCTTGTTCAAGGTTTTATTCTGTGGCAGTTATAGATTTGGTACATGACTTGCCAATGCTTTTATTTTTATGACAACTAATTGAAAACTTTCTCCATTTCTTACAAGGTGCAGTTCTTATGGTAAGTTATACAGTAGTATGTAAATATGTGTGTGTGTGTGTGTTTATATGTTTGTCTGTGTATATGTATATTTATAGTGAATAAGCATAAACTTAAATTATGTATCATATAATAAACTGCAGCTTTTCATGTAAACATTTCCCAGGCCAGTGTTCATTCCTGTTTCATTATGTGCAGAAACTTGCTAACTTTCCCTCAGTACTTTCAATATTTGTAATTAGGAACTGGTTTGATACTTCTGTGCATCCAAGAGGTCTATTGTAATCCATCCCTTGATTTTTGTATGACGATCATCCATTTGAATCCTTTGATGGCTTCATAGGTGATCCCTTGGGTAGAACAGCTGAGCCAGACACACCTTACTTGCATTTCCAAACACAGGTTGTATGTCAGATCAGAATATCTTGTTGTAAGGGACAAATGAATAATGAAAGCTATTAAATTGAATTCATATATGACTCCCAAACTGAACAGCATTATTTAATCCCAGAGGCCGATGTTCGTGTAATAAAGAAACCTGCAGGAGAAGTCTTTGAGTTGTCTGAGTTGGAGGCAGCTCTCAAGGAACACAGGCCAGCTGTTCTCTTTCTTGTGCAAGGAGAGTCTTCCTCAGGTGCCTTGCAGCCCATCTATGGCGTCGGGCCACTATGCCGGAAGTAAGACACTTGTATTATCAAGCTTTTTTGCATTTAGATCCATATTTCCATGTTATTCTGTACATTGCTATATACACTCTCAGTAATCTCAGGTTGATGATGGACCTAATTCTCCACTGGTTCACAGGATATGCATTAACTGATATGGAGGATGAACATTTCATTAACCATACCAAGATTCTTCATATTCATATTGGTCTTGATTCTTTACTGAAGACTAATATGAATGTTGCATCATTATCCTCTTTTTTTTAGTGTTGACGTTTGACCTTAAGCAATAGTTTGTATTCATGTGTTTTTGTCAGGTACGGTGCACTGCTTGCTGTTGACGCTGTGGCCTCACTTGGTGGTGTGCCTTTCCTAATGGACCAATGGGGCGTGGATGTGGTCTACACAGGCACCCAAAAGGTCATCTCGGCCCCCCCATCCATGGCTCCCATTGCCTTCAGTGACAGTGCTATGTGAGTGTCCAATTTGTTTTCAGGATGCTACTTTGCTCAAAACTTGAAATATCTTTAGTACAAGTATGTGGATTATTGAAATTAGTAGATGTTTAACTTTCAATACAATACCTACCTTTGTCCACAATAGTGCACAGGTGATTAATAGTGCAACATCATTTTCAACATCTTAAAAAATCAAATTGACCAACTTCCGAGCCCCTGTGACCCCATAGATGGATTCATTCCTGAAACAATTTCATTTTTTGTTCTGATGCTGTGTGTTAAGGGGACATCAGCTTTAATTCTCTTGACAAAAAATATAGAAGATTGATGTTGTAAATAAAACAAAAATTGGACTTTTTGACAGTATATGTATTCATTAGTTGTGTATACTGTTTGTTTCTTACCATGTAGCTTATACTATACAAATTTTTATTTTTCTATCCCTCAATTATCACTTTTTTTTTTTTTTTTTTTTCCAGGGCGAAAGTGAGAGCACGCAAGAAGCCTATCCGTAGCTTCTATGCAGACATAACCTGGCTGGCCAACTACTGGGGCTGTGATGGAGCCCCTCGCAAGTAAGTCTCAGGTCATCTTCTGCACATGCTTGCAGATTGTAAATACTGTCCTGAAGTGGTAACATGACACCACTGTATAGGTGTGGACCTGAAGGAGAACAAAGACAAAAAATAGTCACTCACTTTTATTGAGGTAGTAATTCTAACTCTGTGGAACTTCCACAAAGTAAAAGTACAGTAGATTTGATTCCAGAAGTGGGTAACACATGTGTTTTGCAAAGCAGGTCATTACAAGTAACTCCACACAATCTGGCTGACACTTACAGGTGAGTGTTTTATTGGCGAGTTAAAACTCCGTCACAAGTCTCACACCAGCGATACAGATATTGGGGGTATGCCTTTATTCAGATGTACAACAGATTGCAAGATTACATTGTAGTGATTAGTTAAGCGTTCTAAACTTTAAATGTTAAATGAATATGTCAAATCTTAATTTCCTCAACAGATATCACCACACTGGCCCAGTGAGCTCAGTGTATGCTCTGCGTGAGGCCCTGTCGCTGGTGTGTGCCGAGGGTCTGGAGTCCCTGTGGGCACGCCATGCTGCCTGTGCTCAGAGGCTGCATGATGGTCTGGCGGCCCTCAACCTGCAGCTGTTCATTGGCGACCCTGCCAAGAGAACACCCACAGTCACCACCATCAGAGTTCCTCAAGGAGTGGACTGGATGAAGGTTACTAAATACTTCATGACCAAGTAAGAATTATTTGTACATTTCACCTCTGCACTATTCACTTTCCATAAAGGTTAGGTTCCACAAAATCACAAAGGCTCTTGAATCCACAGTTAAAATTATTGAAAGAAGAAATTACATTTAGTATATTACCCTGGCATGATATAAAAAGAAGATAACATGGGACTAGTGAGTTCAAGCAAAACATTTAGCAAAATCCAAGAAATAAAATGCAAGAATGAGAGAAGGTGTGTTAGCATGTTGAGATTTAGCAGTAAGTCAAGCAAGGTACTCGTAATAGTTATGAATAGGTAGGGGGATGAGAGAAATTCAGAGTGTAGTCTGGGAAAGAAATAAGTTGCTACAGACTGATGGACACAAGTAGTATGTGGGGATGTGGATGAGTCTGAATGGTTGTGAGAAAGTTAAGGATGAAAAGATGAGCTTGGTGAACCAGTGGGTGGGTGGAGTAAGAAGAGCAGCAAGGATGAAGGCGAGAAGGTATGAGAGGTGTGTTAAGAGTGACGGGAGTATGATTCTTGGAAATGGAGAATTTAGAATGGAATGTAAGAAAGTGGAATGAGATAAACAGAGCAATGTAAACATGTGGGACTGAATGAATGGAAGAATAAGATGGAACAGAAGAGTACCTTGAACTGATATAGAGAGAGGCTACTGCATTCCTCACATTCTCTACAGATCTTTCAATAGATGTATACCATTCAGGCTTCTCTCACTCAGGTCTATCTGGAAATTCTCCCATCCTACATTCCTCAACCTCCACTCATTCCTCTTAGCCTCTGCATTTCTTTCCTCTCTTCCATACAACTTACACTGAAGCACCAACATGTTATGGTTGGAGACAATGTCTTCATCAGTCCACAGCCTCACACATTTATTCACAATGCTGAGTCTTGATTTGTGGCTCAATCACACTGGTTGGCTTTTCCTTGATGAACACACTGCAAAATAGAGTATGCTTGCTGACAACATGCCTGTCTCAATGTATATATTCTTCTAAATGTTGGTCATAATTAATTCTTGTGTCAAACTTTATAGCATTTGCATTGTTAATCATTTCAAATATTAGCACTGCCTTACTTCTGGTTTAAACATCTCAAAACTTGTCCAGGTACCGGGTGGAGATCAGCGGCGGGCTGGGGCCGAGTGCTGGCCTGGTGTGGCGTGTAGGACTGATGGGGTACAACTGCACCCCAGACAATGTTGACCTCGTCCTCAAGATCATGAAGGAAGCACTTGACCAGCAGTCTGTCATCACCAGCAAACTCTGAGATGAGAAATACTTTATACTCTTCAATATGTTCATGTGATGTACTGTTCACTATTCACAAAATTAATTCAGTTATTAAGAAAGCTTTTAAAATTATATCCATATAGTTTTTATACAATTTATTTCACCAGTAAATGGTAAAAAATGAATGTTAGTTGTGAGAGGATTGATAAGATGATGGGGGTAGTGAGCTCTCATTAGGTGCTACCAAGATTTACTTTTACTTGAGTACACTCCAGTACAGTGGGGCCACCTACTGTGTGGTTACTTGGTTCTGGACAAACACTGGGGTGGGACAGGTGAGCCGCAGCCTGTGTTGTAGCAATGCATAATGTCGTAATTGTCATCTCTGTGGTGTTCACCCCTCCTAACACCACCACTCTGGTTCAGCCCTTTCATCAGAGATCATTGCAAATGTGAAGGCTGCATGCATACTCAAGGAAAACCTTCACCTTCCTTGCTGCTGCCACAGACACACATCAAGAGATAGCTGCTATGGAGGAGGTACATGCATTGGTAACACCTTGTCGGGTTAGAAGCCAAGACTGTGGTTAATATCTGCAGTCTCAAGCCAATTTTCCAGCTGACTCCCACCCGCAGGAGCCGGATAGTGACCCTTATATGTCTACCAAACACATGTTCCTTCTCCATAGTGGTGAACTCCTTGTGTGTGTCTGTGGTGGTGTCAAGAAGGGTAAAAATTTTCCTTGTATGGAACCTCCACATTTATGATGATCTGATAAAGGGGTTGAATGAGACCAGTGGTGTTGAGAGGGATGAACATCACACAGACACTGATTATGAAATGACGCACCACTACCATGCAGGCCACCACAAACTGTAGCCCACCTGCCCCAGCCACACCAACACTGTGCTATAATGAAACCCCGCCTTGCTAGATCAAGTCAATTTCCTGATTAGACATTGTGTTAGATTGAGACTACACTGTGAAAAATATGTTAAAGGCGGCCCCACTGTATTTCATATAGTGCACCACAACAGGGTCCAAATCTTAATTTTAAGTACTAAAGTTGCTCACTTTCTTACATTAGAGACGTGTTTTGCATAGACTGTAAAGACACACTCACCTTGACATATCATCAACTTCCATTATAATGTGTGCAATATGTTTTAGATTCCATGTTCTTGTCTTGCTGTACAACACTGTGTTGTGTGTATCCTTGGTACTCTCCTGGTGGCCAGACTCCATGGCAGCTCACTGTGGCAGCCTGAAAGGAGTAACACAATTTGGATTAAACTGTCATGTAGTAATAATAATAATAATAAGCCTTCACTTTAACCCATCACTTCCCAGCAGTTCTGAATGAAGATATCAGAACATGAGGGAAGCCACATGAAGCCATTATGCTCACATGTATATACAAAACATACAATCTACCTATTACTTAATCAATCCCACAAGCTTATCTAGTCTAATCTTATAACATGCTATTAACTACATGCTATTAACTGCCAACAACCTATTAACAGTTTATCAGGTCCATCAGGTCTGAACTCATGTCACCTGCTTATATCCTAGTTACTAATCTTAAGAATTATATTTCATCATATAATCCTTACATATCTCTCTAATGAAGGTACACTTAGAAGCCATAATGTTCTCTTAAGGAATATTTTGCATCTATTGTATTGTAAGCCATTTTCCTCTGTAATGACCACCAAACTTAGGATATCCTTTACACAACATGGGGACCATAAAGTTACTACATAAATGAGGTTATTATATTCACCTCACCTGTGGCTGCTTGACAGTTCTGTTGGAATCTAACCCAATCTACCTACCCCTCTTTAGGGCACCTTTGAGTTTAGTACTAACTTTAATACTAATTCCTTCATACGAACCATTATTACATTAAAATTAATGGTTCAAGAAAATTTTTCTCATACCATTAGTTTCATTTCACACTACTGATATGGAGTAAGAATTGCAACTGTTGCCTCCTATCTCATGACCATGACCTAATCTGTGTATACTAGAACCTTATCAAATACATACATCCAATGTCTGCAGCATCATATTAACATTCTACAGCTATAAAAAAACTCCAGACTGAAGGCAGAAGCTCCCTTTCATAAGGCAGTCCTGGGAGTTCTTTATCAAATATATGATTATAATTTCTTAAATTCAAAGAATATTATTACTGATAATTTGCACAAATCATTAATCTGCCTACAACTAAAGGAAGAATGTTCAACATTAACATGTTATTCTCATACTGCCTTAGAAACAAATTACATTTGTCTCCACATCACTGGCATCTCTCCTGAAGACAGCTTAAAATTACATGAAAGAAATTCCTGTTAATTAAATAATTAAATAATCATTAGACACTGCTTTGAATTTAGGAATAAGACAAGAGTTGAAAGTTAAGTTTAGTGAAAAGAAGAATAGACAAAGACAATTGCATGAGGATGGTAGTGTGTGACACAGTGTTGAAAATTGGATCTGCGTGTACGATAATTGATAAAGTTTTTAAAAGGCGGATATTATAATTATAGAATTAGGCAAGTAGCTATACGTAGTATGAATAAAGCTGGCACATACAGCCATAAACAGACATTTGATCAGCAATTTTACATCAAATAATAGTTTACCAAGTATCTATCAGTGACTAAAACCCATGTGTATATACATGTTTACATTACTTAATTTATGAAAAAGCAATACTAACTGAATTTACTAGACACACACACACATAAAAAAAAGTTCATTTTCTTATATCTATGAAGTGTTTAGGGTTCATGAAACTAAAATCTGAAAGAAACCAATACAAATACTGTGAGAGTCAGGATTCCGTCCAGACAGGTCTGAAGTTTGTCAAGTGAGCAACTCTTCTTGCCATCTGATGAATTTGTAACCTTCTCAACACAATGTAACTTGTCAAGTTGTACTAAATTTACGAGTAATTTTTATTAACATTCCATCGCACATGTTTATGATGCGCATGAGTTGCCAGTCTTCTGTGTGCGTTCTTCTTGGGCTTCTTGAAGGGCATGCATACCATTCCAATGTACTATGTCAAATTCTCAATTTTAGAGAAACTGTATCAATAAATAATGGTGCTAAGAAATTTTATATGAATAATAAAGTTTGGTACTATAAAATGTTTGAATAAACCTTAATACATCTTTCTTTCTACCAGAAAATATAACATGTGTAGATGGTAATTTAATGTGTGGATGAAATTTAGGAATAGTTAGAAAGGAGGAGGAGTGATGTTACGGACCAAGAAGAATATAACAGCAGCGGATGCAGAGATAGGATAAGCTATGGCTAAAGAATCAAGACAAAAGGAGAGGGAGATTTTGCAGCAGCATATGTACTACCACTGGAAACCTTTGTATGAAATCAGAATGAGTATAGAGTAATGGTAAGAGATATGTATTAATAACCGTGAAAAAAATATTGAGAGAACAATAATATATCACGTATGGGAGACTATAACTGCAAAAAAAGACTGCTGGGAAGAATGGAGAGAGGAGGAGAGGGGGAGAAGATTCACGAGGCAAAACACTGCTAAACTGAGCAATGTTTATTACTATGACACAATGGATTGGGTAAAACACCAGACTATGTGAGGTGAAATGATAATACATCAAATAAATCTGAATTAGGCAACAGGTTAATAAAAAAAAGATTGAGAAACTCACAAGATTGGAAAATATAACTACTACAGAAAGATGGAGCTTATTGATTAATTCTTATAACAGGTTTAAAACAATTGTTCACAGTGAGACACAAGAAAAGAGGGATACAATATTCCTGACAATCTATAATGAAGAGGTGAATAAATATGTACCAAAAACGGTAATCAATGAGGTAAAAAAGACAGACAACTGGTATTGGTATAATAAGTACAAGAAGTATACTGGCAAGGGAAGAAAAAAAAAGCAGCTTAGAATAAATGGAAACACTGAGAAGAATGTGAGAGATGGGAAGAATTTAAAGAGCTAAGAAAAGAACATCTCCTAACCTTGAGAGAAGAGGAAAGGATTTATGAGAAGTATGTACAGACGGCTCAATACTTCAAGAAGCAAGCGACATGGGGACAGAAAAGGGGAGCATAGACCCCCCCCTAGCCAGTAATGAGCCAGGCCCCCTCTCAGCTCCCCCAATATTACTACAACACACATTATAAAAAAACACCACCTTAGTAATTACACAGACTAGAAATTTGCCATTAATACTTGGATGATGATTTGTAAAGACCCCCCTCCCATATTTTACCCCAGTCCCTCCCGCCCCATTGAAAATTTCCTGGCGCCGTCACTATCAGCCAATGAAACAAAAAAGGTAATATGTAGATCGTTTTTTCTCTAGTTTACAATTATAGGTAGGAAAACAGCTTCATCAAGTAGGGAACCGATTGCACATAGCTAGTTCACGAATTCATCAATGACCCAAAACTCCTGAAAAATTGAGGTGGAGCATAACCAGCAAAGCCCTTCTCCGCCATGACACAACGAGGTAACCACCAATTAATTAATCATGTTCATCACCTCACAATCACTACTAATCACACACACACACACCACCTCAGCTATACCAGTACCTATATGACCCCCCATCTGTCCTGTTTATACATACAAAGCCCATATTACTACCATAGATCTAAAGGCACCGTGTTGAGTCTCGCTGTCTTCCAATGCCCCTTCACTACTAAGATGGCTGTCACCCCTTTAGCCTCACTCAACTTCACCTAGTCCCGTTAAACCATCTTTTGCTGAACACACGCATGCACACACGGGGAATGCTAACCTTACAGCACTATAAGCGAGGAAATATGACATCCAGCGGTACTTCTTCCCGGCTCCCGCTTCGCTTGGCGTATCCTTCCCCCTCCTCTCTGCGTGGCGCCTTCTGCTTCATTGAGCGCCCAGCAGCCGGGGATTCGAACCACGCCCCCCCCCCCCTCCCTTCGTCCAGATGCGTTCCAATACTGCATGCTTTACTTCTATCTGAATAAGAACTCCAGCATTGTAAGGCAAGCTGTCACATTATGAAAGGGTTATCATTTCCTTACCGGCGATATAAGAAGGTATGTATCTATGTGGTGGTGTGATGATTGATTATAGTAATATGGTTGACGATTATTGTATGTTCAGTCAGGCTAAGAACGGCCAGCTTAGTATACCGTAAGGAGCCGCCAAGGATGGGGAATAAAGATGGTTATGAAAGATTTTCTAGTTTGTTCTTATCAGGATATTCCAGTGTAAAATATGTCCAGAATCTTAGTAAAAAATAGATCAAATTACCATCGCCACTCACTTGAAGCTTCGGAGCCGCGGGATTCATGCTCTCTCTCTCTCTCTCTCTCTCTCTCTCTCTCTCTCTCTCTCTCTCTCTCTCTCTCTCTCTCTCTCTCTCTCTCAAAGGAACTACAAACATTTAACACATCATTTACAGAACGGAAAAGAATGACAATAGTGATAACAAACTGAGTAATGCTTTATGTAGTTCTTACCACAGCAAGGATAGTAGCATTCTGGTCAGAGAGAGAGAGAGAGAGAGAGAGAGAGAGAGAGAGAGAGAGAGAGAGAGAGAGAGAGAGAGAGAGAGAGAGAGAGAGAGAGAGAGAGAGTTCCAGAATGTGTACAGTGTGAAGGCTGTCATGACAATCAGAATTAGCAATCTTATTTATTAATGCAGATATCTTTAACATCAAAAATAAAAATACACAATGCAATAGACATTAAGGCTACATGGTGAACCTGAAACTAGGAATCAAAACCATTCACTTGCTTCACTCAAGTCAATCTTTCACCACAACACCCCACACGCCACTCAAATGTGAGAACTGCAAGGGCAACGGAGGAAGATGTGTAGTACTGTACATACAAAAATATAAAAGAGTAACCCAACACCCAATTGCTTAATCCATCACCAGCGCCTGCCACTCAACAAAACATACGAGGATATACACATGACTACTGATGGAATGTCTTGGGAAGGAAACTAAATCAACAGAATACAAGTCAAACACTACGCAACTCCACCTACTGTATCACAATAAAAAAGTCCATCTACATAATCTGGAAATCATTAATGCTACCACTAGATCTTGCTTATACACAACAACTGTCTTAAAAACAGATTACCAAATATCTATGATGTGATTGGAGTATGTACAAGCATTTCACCGTGAGTATTTTGAGTGTGGTGTGTGCATACAAGAGAATCCTAGTGCAGGCTTGAGACAGGCTCCCTCACAGAGAGGCTGGCAAGCCCTTCTCAGGGGATCTGTACCAGACCAGACCACCCTGACTACCAAGTACCACCCCATGGAATGAGCACAGTGGCAATTTTGTTAGGTTCTGTGTGAAGAGTGAGCTATATTATGTATACCATACTTCATGTCCTTGAGACCACAAGGACTTATGAAGAGCCTAGAAGTTGATGTGACTGTTATCATGAAAACACAAGAAAATACAAACATGAAAATATATGGTAAATTTTGATACAGTGCATGTGTAAGTAAACCAATGATTCCTATCTCAAAGTTAAAAGCTGATAGTAATTTGATACACTTTTCTTTGGTACAAATATCACAAGTGACAAGCCAGCTTTCCATCAGGGACACAAAAACAAAATATGAATAAACAGTACAAAAATAGAACATTCTGATTTATAATGATTTCAAATAATGCTGAAGTAGCTGCACAGCCATGCAGAAAGAAATAAAAGGTAGTTCATGTTAAAGTGGCAAGAAGAGACTGTCAATGTGAAGGTCTTTACACCACACGTTGTCTCCAGGGCCAAGGAGGGGATGACTGGAGGCACTATGGCTAGAGATCAACTAAAGGGAAAGCACCAAGTCTTTACAGCTCAAGCAGCTTACAGGTGAGCACAAAACCTGAAGATGGCCAGGGAAAACTTGCCCTAAGATCCCTCATCCAGCTGTTGATTAATACACAGCATTTGTTATTCTCATGTCACTTCCCTTGAAAAATAAATAAGATGTCAAAGAAATTAAGTTCAAGGAAAAAACACTATGTACAAGTGAGTTGAGGCATAGTTCTCTCTCATGCTACTCTAACTAACTCACCACCAGAATAGTTAACAAACGTCTATGTAAATTTCCAGCTGAATACTTAACAAATGTCTATGTATATTTATCTCCGATGCCTCACCCCTTCCAGCGTCCCCAGGACTCCTTCCATCTCTTTCCCCCTCTTCTATCACTTTCTACATGGCACTATGCCTCATGCAGTCTGTACAAATTGTTTAGTTCATTTAGACAGAGGTAACAATGCAACCCTGCCATCATGAGTCCCCTCAACATATGAAGTCATTAGTACAGTACGTCATTTGGTTCACAATTTCAGAGTTATGTGATGTTGTCTCACCACAAAGCCATGCTCTTCTATCTCCTGCAATCCCATTCAAATTCATCACACTATATAGCTTTATCTATTATCCTCACCATCTCTATTTTTTTCTCTCTGCATAGTCATCTCACTATAACACATATCTCTCATAATTTCCTTTTAATTCCCCCCAATACACACACACACACACACACACACACACACACACACATTTGCTGGTCAATACTTCCATTCCATTCAACAGATATATCACAGCAAGTTAACTTTCATCACTCACATTCAAGTCTACACTCGTACATACTTAGACTAGTGTTTCAAATTCATACACTATGCAAGTCTCAACACACCACAGAAAATTTCCTTTCAGAATCTGTTTGTTATAATTTTCAAGATTCTGACAAACTACAAACTGTATCTCCTTCATATAATCTAAGTAAGCTTTACTTGCATTGTAAAATTTCATATATGTACCAGATCTAAGCATTCCATTCACTCACACACAACACTCCTCCCCACACTCCTCCTGTGTAACTTTTATCAGACAGTTCCTACTGTAGAATAACTTTAAATAAATTTGACACAGCCAAATAATGATTGCTGCTAGAACCTTTATACAAAATTTTTAATTTTGTAGTACAATGTTTTTCACATTGTATGCATACCAAACTGGTACACATAATTGGTTTTTGTAAGGGCTTTGTATTTTCAGAAATGTACAAAACCTAAGCCTGCCATTAACAAGTAATGGAAGCACAATATTTGTTCACAGGGCACTGAAAGAACACACAACACACCACATGACACTACTCAGACTCACAGTGGGGTGGAGCAAGATGAAAACCTCCCATTCTAGGCACCACCTAAAGAAAAATGAAAATAAAATAAAAGCAAAATGTAGTGAACATATCCCTACAAACTGACCACTCTAAGACTCAATGCACTCAACATAGCAGGAACAGAATGACACAACTCCTCTGCTCCTGTGTGTGTGTGTGTGTGTGTGTGTGTTTGTGTGTGTGTGTGTGTGTGTGTGTGTGTGTGTGTGTGTGTGTGTGTGCATGTGTGCATGTGTGTGTGTATGTTATAAGAATAACAATGAAATTAATAATACAAGAAAATAAATACCATAACCATTATGTCTGAATAATATACATATGCACATAATTAAAAAACAAGATATCTTAATTTTGTTGGCCTACACATGTGTTGTTGTGCAGCTTAAATGCATCACTTGTGTCATTCTATGAACATTGATCTAACTGATACTGTCACTAATGTTTAATGATTATGACATGCAAAAAGCATTTCAAAAATACTTGCTTAAGTATCATATTATCTTTGGCAAGTGAGTGAACAAGAAGAGTTTGCAGGACAACTCTAATCTCAAATGCATCAAGTGTTTGTTTCATATTTTGTGCATATGATATGTGGAATGTTGATTCTTTAGAAGCTACACATTGTGCATTGGATACATGAATGCATGAAAATAGTACATGTGCACTACTATTACTTCTAGACTATCCATAAGTCCCCTGAAGAGCTGACTAATATTCATGGTCCAGGAAATGAGTCAATAAACAAACAGATATCAAATAAAACTAAAGAAAAAAAGAGAAAGAAACAGTTGAACCTGCCATGAGAACAGCTAAGAAACGTAAGATATAAAAACCGGGCAACTTGCTACAACTGATGTGTTGGTGATCACAAAGCCTTCACGTCCCAGGCCAGCCACAATCAACAAGAGTGGTCGTTGGAGGAGCCGGGGGGAGTGGTTTTAGAGCGTATCTTAGAAAAATCTAATTTGAGGTAGTTCTCAAACATGCGTCGTGCATGACCCAAGACCTTCGTCACATTGTGCTGCCTCACCATCTTGTCAAAATACATAGCCAGCTCATTGTGATCCATCTTGTTCTTGATGATGTGGTTGCGATGCTGCAGCAGGAGAGTCACACACAAGAACATGAGGAAGGGATTGCCTCCACCAAACTCTTCGGGCGGCAGGAGTGAGGTGACGTGCGGGGAGCCTCCGTCACTCATGGTCACCTGCCAGCCGGTCACCTCCGTCACTTCCTCGCAGGAGTTCACGCTGGCTGTCATGGTGCTCTGGGTTGCCCCTTCCTCCTCTGCCTGCTGCTTGTGTTCCCCATTAGCTTTGGGAACTAGCTGCTGGACACTGCTGGGTTTCTCCTCCTGACATATGATTTGCAAGTGCTGGTCTACTTCGGGGGAGAGCGTGGCGACGGGGTTCTGCCAGACGTCCACCTCCCCGCCGTCTGAATACACGGGAACGCCTACGTCTGTTGCATCAGAGTCCGAGAAACACCTTCGAGAACTGTTTGGCATTTTGGGATTTGAAGTTGTAAGTTTGGTGTTTGTGTCCTTGCTTCTCTTACAAACATTCTTTTCCTTTAAAGGAGATCCTGGATTACTATCACTATCAGAATCTCTGACTTTAGTTAAGAGCTGGAATTCTCTTAGGTTCTTTATCTTCCTGGTGTTCCTACTGGGACTGTCCTCCGGGGAACTGCTCTCCTCTCTTATCTTATCTACGGTCATGGCAGTCTCTCCGCTGGGTACTCGAGCTCGGACTTGAGAAGTGTCGATGGGCTGGGACCAAGTGCGACTGAGTTTCTTCATCGCCGCTGGATACTCTGGCCCATCACACTCCATGCTAGCTGCACGTCTGCTCAGGATGGCAGCAAGGCACTCGGCACTCCTGTTTGACAAGGTGGACCGCTGTCTCCGCAGAGCACACACGTTAGCAAAGTGGTTCTGTCGAGGGGTTGGTGGCGGCACGGGCCTCTCTACCTTCACAGGATTAAACTGTACCTGAAATTCAAAGGTTCAAATGTATCTCCACAACAAATGTTTGCTAATTATGAGGGAAGGGATGCACATCACAAACACTTGGATTGATGTGTAGATCAGGTTTTCTTAAATTCAGGAATATGGGTAAGGAGGTCTACTGTATGTTGTATGCATTGATCTTAGAAAGGTATATGGAGGAGATTGATTAATAGTGGGTAGAGTATGTACTAAAATGAGGTGTGTGGAGTGGAGCTACTGTTGAATGTAATGAATGCTTTAGTGATGCAAAGACATGTAGCATGGCAGATGATGGCAAAATAAATGCATCTCTTAATATATAAGGTGGTATGAGGTAGGGATGTGTGTGATTTCTTTATGATTGTGTAATTATCTTGTACAAGGAAAAATGGTCAACAGCACCAAAAGTAATCAAGCAAAAAGGTCTACTGAGATGCCAGTCCTCTTGCATCTCAGTAACCTTGTCTCCCGGTAGAAATCTCTGCCACTCATAAGTTCTGAGGTCACAAAGACAAGAATGGTGTATGCAACACATTGGTATCTTTAAAACTGCCTTTCTGGCTTGTGTTTAGCATCCTGAATGTGGTACAGCATTTGGTGGAGATGTGCAGGGACATTCAACGTGTGCTCCGGCTATCATGTCCACAGCAAATGGCCAGAGCGAGGCCAACACTTACCTCCAAGAGAGGCAGTGTTTCCTCTGGAGGGTCTGGGGGCAGAGAGCTCCACAGCACCTCCAGCATGTGCAGGGCGTCATCAAAGGCAAACTCTCGTTTCAGCTCCAGCAGCAGCCAGCGGTAACAGAAGAGCAGGTCGTCCGCCTAGGGAGGGCAAAGTTACTTTTAAATTTCTGGCCAGTGTTCGTCTTTTGAAACTTGTACATATTCAACAACAAATATCATTGCATTTCAAATAATTTTCATCTTCTGGTTTTTGGGTGAATTATCAGTGATGAAAGAAATTGCAAACCTGAAGTGCAAACTTAGTCCGAGGTGCATACAGAAAGACAAGCTTATGTATGCTCATTACATAATATGTATTTTGCAGTGTCTGGTTAGTTGTGGCTATTTACAAATCAAGGAAGCTTGCTAAACCTTACAAATATAAGCTTCTAACAATGCTGACACCTTTATAACTAGAACAACAAATGCATCACCATCTTCAAAAAATAATTTGCTCCTACTGAATCACCAAACAAAAATTCCTTACAAATTAGTTACATCTTGGAAAATCTTAGTTAATGCACCATATTTTTACAATTTGCTTCCTTCCATAATTTCTATCCTATTTTCCTATGCTAAAACTGATCAATATGCCTTTCCCCACTCCTCCCCTTCACTTTACTCTCAAGTGTCTTCTGAAGTATTCTTTCACCGCACCTCTGGAAGGACGAGACTGACTACCACACCAGAGCGTCGTCGTCTTTCCACCACTCACCACTGAGTACACCACACCACCACTGCATCATATTTACAAGTATAAGCACAGACAAGAAAATACCTTCGTGGTTGTTAATCTCATCAACCAACAATTCTATACACACGTCTATAAATCACTAATCATTGTTGTGCCTCAAACTGATCTTTCCATTGTGTGACTGCAATGTATCACCCCATCTGATCTATAACACTCCACCTCTATAATGATCTGGGAGGAAAAAACAATGAAAACATGTTGCACAACGCTTATGATGTTGAAAATTAGAACAACTAACAACTATAGTAAGGAATTCATCACCTGACCATGGCAATACAGAGGGTTAGTAAACAGTGAGTTTCAAAGGTAAAGCGTTAATGAAGGCTTGTGAGGTGAGGGGACAAACAGATGGCTGACTGGTAACCTGCTTCAGTTGGTTTCTAGCTTTAAGGCTCGTCTGCAAACCTGGTGGAGGCGGAGGTAGGCATAGTACTCTTCGTCATAGAAGACGAGCGCTTCAGTGAGGTGCTGGAACTTGAGCGTCATGGCCACCCCATCAATGTGGAAGTTTGAGTGGACACGGGCCATGAGGGCACAGAAGCACACGTAGGCCTGAGCCTCATCCCTCATGGTCACCAGCAGAGGGGAGGCCAGGTCACTCATGCCCTGGCAGTACCCAACAGAAGGGTGGTGCAGGGCATACCTACACCACACAGAAATGTTAGTATATCCATGCATTATCAAGTCACATACATACTTATGCTTCTACGTACTCTTTCTATGACTACCAATGTCCACAGTTTACAATATTTTCTGAGAGTCCCTATTCATGATCACAGGAATCCTACTTTCAACACAGCACTGTGATGCAACCACCTCACACACATGCAACAAACACAACACAACACAAAGACGATATTATATAAATGTTCATGTTCACAGGATAATATTGTACATAATGCAGAGAAGTATTGACAAAACTGTGAATTATAATCTTGACAAGCAATTCTACATTTATATGAATGAGTCTCTGTCACAATAAAGAAAAATTATGGCACTGTGGTGGATCAAATCAGCAAATAATACAAATACTGTATGTAAAAAACCATGAAATACATTATTCCTATTAGACTGATTTATGATTTATGTACGAAGAATATTTGTTTGAAGGAAGAAAATGTGAGTGAACAGTCAACAGTTAAAACAAAACAAACACAACTATCTAGACATATTCAGAAACATAATCATGCCAAAGTGAAAAAAAAAAAAGAGAGAATGAGTATTACATATTATTAATATTGCAGAATAATACTATGAAAAAAAAAAGATCAAATTCACCAAACTAGAGAAAATATAACCTATCAGACTTGCATGACAATAAATGAAATAATAGAGTGCATCAGCCTTGAGAAGCAAAGAAGTCTACCAGCGACCACCAGAGAAGAACCAACAGCAGCAGCCTTGCACCCCACAGTGGCCCCAGACGAGGCGAAACAGTCAGTGCTTACGTGGTGAGGATGTTTGAAAGACTCTGGATGTTGGTGTTGTCGTCGGTGCCGCTGAAGTAAGGGTGGTGACGGTCGGTGCGCAGGACATCCTTACGCACCATGTTGGTCACGTACTTCACCTCCTCACTCACCAGCTGTGTGGGGTTGGGGGGATAAATGCCACTCACACACTACGAGCAAAACCTCACAAACCAATCATGTCATACGAAGGTCATACATGTACAGTTTTTCTTTTTCTTTTTTATTTTACTAGGGTGTCATCATAATGTGACTGGTTTGTAGTACGTACCTCTTCATTCTGTAGATGTTCCTGCCACACTGCCTTCAGTCCCTCATACTCCTTGGTCTTCTGCTTCATGTAGTCCAGCCTCTCCCGTCCTGTGAGGCCTTCAGGGTACACATTCAGCAGGTGCTTCCATACCACCTTCCTGTAATGCACACACAAGGTACTAACTAACTAACACTGTTTAATACTCTCATACATACCAATGCTCAATTAATGGATTTATTCTTTTATATTGATTTACATAATGTGGGCTTTTTATGGGAATTAAAGGTCTAAACAAGACTACCTAATAGAGACCTAAAGCCATTTGTGAGCCGTTACACTGAGTGGATGCCCAATCTCCCTTCAGACCGTGGCCAGGATTCCAACCCATGCACCGGGGGATCTCTCGGCCCCCCACACCACATGGGGTTCCACTGTACCATGGGAGCCCCTTTCATGACTTATTTTTCATTGATAAAAGAGAAAAACAAGAAAAATCACATCATGCACGACTCTCTAATGTAAGAATTAACTGGTACTCTCAAGCATTCATACCTTTCACTATTAAACTCTGGAACTCCCGCCCTGCTCCTGTACTTCCATCTTTCAAGACATTTATCCCTTTCTTTTGGCTAACACTATCACACCTGCAAGGGGACTGGCTAATAAGTGAGCCATTTTTCCAATTTTACTCTGGATGTTGCCCTTGGTCAGCTTTCCCTTCTAGCATAAAAAGATAAAAAAAATACAAAACTTGAGCACCGCCATCATAGCCAGAATAAGCAGAAGGTGGAGGGAGAGTTGACAAGTCTCACCTGAGGGAGGGTTCCAGGCCTCGGTGGTAGACACACAGCCGCAGTTCCTTGGGGTGAGCCAGCTGCCCCACACCATTAAGCATCTGCTGGAACTCTGAGTCAGTGAGTGGCGGTCTGGCCGGCCGAACGGAGTCTTCACCTTCCTCATTCCAGCTCAGGACTTTCTGGACAGCTGACAGTGTTTTCTCCATCTGTTTGACGTGTGATAAAAAACAAGACTTCTTTGAACACAATATCTAATGTGTATAGTTTCTTCACAGTCTACATTCCAGTTAGCACCTTTTTATTTCTTTCATGTTTACAGGAGGTGATTACAAAGTGGAAATAATAGGCAATGAATACAGTGACATCCTGAGAAAATACCTGAAAACTAGAGAGTCTGAGAAATACAGATACGCCACACAAAACCATGAGCTATACAACTGGCTTCACCTCTTCTCTCTGGTCTACAACTAAAGCAGTCACAATACTAAGGCTGTCCACTCCACACTCCATCTAGTCTTGTCAAGTATACACATCACACACCATTGCAGGTTTAATAAACACAAACTTTAAAAACTCTCTTCTTCTTAAAAACCCAACAAGGACTTTTAAAACTGCATTAACCTTTTTATTGCAACATAGAAGTGCAAGACGTACAAGCTAATTAACATACACCGAACACAGCATTATAGATCTTATGGACACAAACTCTTAAAACAATCATCATCAGACTTCTTAAAAACCTCACAGGAACTTCATACTACATAGACTGAGCATTATCTTTCTTATTGCAGCATAGAAGTGGAAGGTGTTCAGTAAATACATGACTTGGAGCAACATTTATCCATGATGGACTAACACAACACTCTCTGCACCTTTTCCTTGAAGAGTCCTGGCAGCTTGACAGAGTAGTTGTTCTTAGGCAGGTCAGGAAGGGACAGCTTTGGGATGTCCATGCTAGTCACAGCCTCCCACGTGCCGTTGGAAGACATCAGGTCAACCCTGACCAGCAGATAAGGGTCTGCGGATCTGTGGGATAGATGGTGGGTGTAAGTGTGACAAATAAATAAATATGGATAGTAATAAATTAAAAGTTGACAAAGGCTTAGAAAACAGACACTTACTTAACAGAGGCCAGGAAAATAGACACTTACTTAACAAAAGGCGAGGAAAACAGACTTACTTAACAAAAGACTTAGAAAACAGACACTTACATAACAAAGGCCAGAATAGACACTCATTTCAAAGCAAAAATGAATGAAACCATCTAAACAGTAATTACAAAAAAAAAATCCAGATGCAGATGAACCACACACAAAAAACGAACAAGTTACTCAGCGACACGAGAGATAATACTGATACACCGCTGAACACTTAACCAAGGCCAAGAAAATAGACTGAATGCTTGCTTACTTGACAAAGGCCATCTCCAGATCAAAGTCCGAGAGAAGCGGCACCCAGCAGGCCTCTGGGAAGCGGTCATCACGAGCTAAGTAGCATGTCTGGTAGTCTCTGAAGAGGGAATGAAAGACAAGAGAACAGGTGAGAAACAGTAACAAGACAACAGGTATGAAATAATAAAAGAAAAGATGATAATAATGAATAATAGTAACAGTTAAGAGATAGTAAGAAACCAAATGATGATAATAACAGACAAGAAACGATAACAAGAGAATACATAAGAAATAACAAGAGAACAGGTGAAAAACAACAACAAGAGAACAGATAACAAACAGTAACAAAAGAACAGGTAAGAAACAGTAATAAGACAACAGATAACAAACAGTAACAAGAGAACAAGTAACAAACAACAATATGAGAACAGATGATAGTAATACAGATAATAATAATAATAACTGGTGAGAAACAATAACAAGAGAACAGATAAGAAATAATAAAAGAACCGATGATAATAATGAATAATAATAACAGTTAAGAGACAGTAAGAAAACAAATGATAACAATAACAGACAAGAAACAATAACAAGAGAACACATAAGAAATAGTAAGAGAGCAGATGATAACAACACAAGTAATAATAACAGATAGGAAAATAATAACAAGAGGACAGATGAGAAATAATAAAAAAAGAGAACAGATTAAAAATAACAACAACAACAACAACACTCACTTTCACCATCACAGCTCTAACACTTTCATATCAACCCTCACTTTTACCTTCACACCACTAGTATTATCACGCTACCTTATTCTTAACACTATGACACCTCCGGCAGAAAGAATATATACTTCAGAAACCTTCCTTTCCTTAATAATATTCCTTAACCCCTTCAGTACCATGGCACAATTTCATATTTACTCTGTTTAGTATTTGATCTTTCTTTTTTAAGCTTTGGAAACTTATGTGGGGATTAAAATAGTATACACTCTGAACTCCATAAATCTTTCCTAATGTCAATAAAATCATCTATATAATCATACTAGTGGTAAAAATGTGTCCCAGTAATGAAAGGGTTAAGAGGATCTGGGCTTATCATTACTGGTACTTATTGTATGTAAATGTACTCTGTGAATGAATGAAGTGTGATGTTTGGTAGTGAGGTGTGGCATGTCATTAGGGCTTCTATATTCTTAGCAAGGTAATTATTCGTGATTAGTTATTCGTTAAGTTAATCCCACGCTTTCCTCCATGCAAAACTGAGAACTCAATGTATTTTAGCTAATCATCATCTTTTCTTCTAACATATACTTAATTTAGTGCAGCTACAACTTGATGTGGCGATAGACAAATTCATACAAGACAACTCTAGAATTAACACCTGCACTACTGGGATAGCAATTTCATATTCATTCTGCCTATTAACTATCAACTTCATACACCTTCAGAAACACATGTGGGGATTAAAATAGCACAGACTCTAGCTATTAATCCTCTGCCCTCCATAGACCCTAACATCAATACAATCATCCAATCACACCCAAACCTCATGATAAAAATGTGTCCCAGTACTGAAGGGGATAAACACAGGACAGACCCACACCCACAATAACAAGCATAACACCACAGCACCACCAGTAGTGTCAGTGGCGGTGGTTGGCGTTCCTTACCCCTTGAGGTCAAAGGCTCTGGCGATGAGGTTCCTGAGCACCTCATAGCCCGTCAGCTCCGGGTCAACGCTGAACCTGCAGCACTGCGAGTCCACCTCACACTCACTGTGCTGCAACGGAACACTCACAAGTCAGTCTCAGTGTATGGATGGATGTGTGTTAAATAATAATAAAACTGGAAGAATTATGGAATGGATGTTAGTAAATGTGTCTTGTCTTCTTCTTTTTAATGTAGGAAGGGGTCTCTCAATGTATGGATGTGTGTCAGCTAATGATAATAAAACATGAAGAATTATGGAATGGATCTTAGTAAATGTGTCTTGTTCTTGTCTTCATCTTTTTAATGTAGGAAGGGGCCAGCTGGGTCTCTCAATGGATGGATGTGTTAGCTAATGATAAAACATGTAAAATTATGGAATGGATCTTGGTAAATGTGTCTTGTTCTTGTCTTCTTGTTTTTAATGTAGGAAGGGTCTAGGCAAGGATAAAATAAAGTGTAGTTAAAAGTCTCAATGTATGGATGTGTGTGAACTAATGAAAGAAACTGGAAGAATTATGAAATGGATCTTAGTAAATGTGTCTTGTCTTCCTTTTAATGTAGAAAACTAGCCAAGGGTGAAATCTCAATGTATGGATATGTGAACTAATGAAGAAACTGGAAGAATTATGAAATGAATCTTAGTAAATATGTCTTAATTTCTTTTTAACATTGGAAGGGTCTAGCCAAGGGTGAAATAAAGGTACCTCTTGACTTACAGGAGAGATGCGTTCTTGAAGAGACAGCGCAGAACAAAAACAAGAAACCAAACAATATATATATACTAAAGGGTAGTTAAGAAGTCGCAGTGTTTGGACATATCAACTAACGAAGAAACAGGAAGAATTATGGAATGGAATCTTAGTTAACCTGTCTTGTCTTCCTATTCTTTTTAATGTAAGAAAAGTTAAACCAGGAATAAATGAGGTGGCAGTCCTTAAAAAAACTCAATGGTTTATAATAGAAAGGAACACACACACACACACACACACAGACACATAGACAGACAGACATGACCTTCACTTCACTCCAGCACAAGTGTAGAGACAGCTGTGTGTCCCACCTGTCTAAACCTCAGCCTCACTAACTTCATTACTGGGGAGAGGGGTGGGGGGGTGTGGGGAGGAAAGAGGTGGGGGTGTTCTAAGGGTGTGTTTTTCTCTCCCCTACCGCCTTATTACCGCTGTTTGACACTGTGTCCTCCCCAGCTGGCGGTGTCATTGGGGGCATTACCGTAAGTCTGTGGTGCCAGGTGGACAGACACGCCTCCTCCACCACCTGTCTTACCACCTGTGCATCACCTGACAGCTGGCACACACACACACACGTACACACAACACAACACACACACGTACACAACACAACACACATACACACAACACAACACAACACACGTACATACAAAAACAATACATATAAACGAGTGAGAGAGAAAAAGAGAAAGAAAGAGAGAAAGAGAGAGTGAGAGTAGATACAATAAATTTCTTTCTCCCTCTCTCTCTCACCTGAATAACTTTGATCCTGACAGCGTCCCTGGAGGGGGTGGCTGAGGTCAAGGAAGCTGCCATGCTGGGTGTCACTGTGGTGGTGGTGGGGGGGGGGAGGGTGTGGCAGGAGAGTAGTGGTGGTGGTGGTAGTGGTGGTGTCCCGCTACCCAATGCCAGCTGCTGATGACCCGTCCATGACACACCGCGGCTCAGCCAATACTGCCACTACACCCAGAGACCGCTGGCACTCTCTCTTTTATCTCTATCTCGCTCTCTCTATATATTTTATTTTCTTCCCCCTTCTCTCAATTTTATTTATTTATAGTGTAATTTTTTTTTTTTTTAGGTGTTGGTATGTTTGATTTCTTTCGTGTTTGTTTTGGGTGGTTTAGTAACTGTTAATACTCTCTCTCGCTTTCCCCTCTCTCTATTTTCTTTTTCTTTTTTTATTTGTAGTGTAATCTGTGTTTTTTTTTTTTGGGTGTTGTTGGTATAAATTTTTTATTTCTTCGTGTTTGTTTTGGGTGGTTTAGTTAATATCTATGGGAAGCTTATTAAGAGATCTCTAGGTATATACCTCTCCCTCTCCAGGTTTTTTTTTTTATTTTTAATGTGTAATTTGTGTTTTTAGGTTTTATTGGGTAGTTTTCTTTCTTTTTCGTGGTTTTGTAGTGCGGTTTAGTTAATATGGGTAGTTTATTAAGAGATCTCTACTTCTCTCTTGTTTATAAATGGCTATCATAATGTGTCATCTCCATAGAAAACTGAAGAAAAGTGCTTTAAAAACTCTCATTTCATTCAAGAAAAGCAATGAGAGGCGAGATGTTAAAATGTTATAGATCTCACTCTCTCACTTTCTCCATGGACTATGAGAGAGAGAGAGAGAGAGAGAGAGAGAGAGAGTCTAACCTCCCTTCAAGGTTTTTTTTTGTGGTGAATGTGAATAAAGAGTGAAGGATAAAGATGATGGTCTCCTTCATAATAAACAAATAAATAATAAACAGTAATCCACACACACACACACATAGTTATACATTGCTTTTATTAGTCTAAACTGAACAATGAGGGAATACTTGTACATAATTACCATAAACTAAAACTAAAGGTGAATTTTTTGTTCTATAATGTTATCACACCATGTAGAGATATAAGTAATAAAATAGATATATTAAAAATGCATCTCCCACTAAAAATATATATAGCTTATGGCAGAGAGAGAGAGAGAGAGAGAGAGAGAGAGAGAGAGAGAGAGAGAGAGAGAGAGAGAGAGAGAGAGAGAGAGAGAGAGAGAGAGAGAGAATCTGACTATAAATTCAAAACTTATCAATAAAAAACATTATAAACATCATTAAAAACAACAACACTGGTATACTGAGTCAAAAATTGTGTTAACTTTACAAATGTCACAAAAAAAATGCATCAAACTTCCTTCCTCAAAGTGTACTGTTGATTCAATAGACATCACCTTGCTTGGGGACTAGCACATAAGTGGGTCTTTTTTGCTGAATAGTCTTTACTTGCCCTGGACCAGATTTCCCCTCTTATATATGAAAAAGAAAGAAAATAAAAGAAGTTGTTACAAGACTAACTTCCAACCAGCAACTTCTGTACACTGGAAATCTGAAGGCATTATCAAAGGCTGAGAGATGATTAATTGACACTTGAATCATTAACTCATCATCGCTTTATGTTGTACTATTACTCATCTCTAATGTGTGACAGATGGCCAACACAGCACCAGCAACACAGATGCCTTGTTGCACTGTTACTTGTGGCCGTTCTGACTAATGAAGGCACTCAGTACTTGAACCATTAACTCATCATTGTTTTACCTTGAACTATTACTGATCTCTAACGTGTGACAGATGGCCAACACTCCTGCCATGGGGACACAGCATCACTCACACCTGACCTTGCTGGATGAGTGAGTGACCTTTATAAAGCAAGTGAACAGTGCTGCCGCCCAACACACATGGAAAACATATCAGTGTTGTCAAAGTGAAACTATTAGTACCTACATATATATACAGTCAGTCAGTGGCACATGAAGGTTCTACTGACATCTATGCTAAAAGTCACTGGAACCACAGCAACCACCAACTGCCACCACACACAGGCTCTTCCTATCCTGCACAGCCTCTATAGTGCATTAGACTACTTGGAAGACAGCCACACTAATTTATTTACATCCACAGTGACAGCTGGTCTGGTGGTACATACTGAAGCAACCCAGAACATATGTGTTAAAAAGAATCATTTAAAAGTGCAAGTTAATACTCTCTAAACTTCAAAAAAATTTACTAAGACAGTTACGATCAAAGTCGGTTACCAAAATAGATATAAAAGTAATAGTTTTTAAAGGAGTAATTATCAAATATTACAAGAAAGCAATAACTTTAAGGGTGGATATGTACAAAGAGAGACCCATACTATTTACTTGGCTGGTGGTGAGATCAGAACACAGGCTTAGGCGTCTTCAGCAGGGAAGGCTTCTGTCGTGGTGCCAAGCTGCTCCTCACAGTCAGATTGGGTTTGATTTGTGGTGCTGAGGAAGGCCTGGCTAGAGGGATCCTGGCTGGTGCTGAAATACCACTCCTGTTCAGCCCAGACTTCCGTGCTGCTGGTGGTGCTGGTGGTGCTGGTGCTTGACTTGGGGCCTTGTTAGAGTGACTTGGTGATCTCTTCAAGGATGGCAGGTTACTGTCTGATGTGTTTAAAGTCTTTGGCAGTTTGGAGCCTGAGGAAGTTCTGGGCAAGCCACTCCTGAACTGTGGTGAAGATTTCCTTGAGTTCTGCGTATCCTTGCCACTTGCCGCCCCAACAGTCTCTACTTGTGGGTTACTCTTGAGTGGAGCACCTTTCAAGGCTGGGGCATGACTGGAGACCTTCGTGTTAGCAGTGAGTGGTTTTGCATTGGTGTTGCATGGCTTCAGCACCAATCTGGGAGCTGGATTCCTTCTACTGAGCGATGGTGACTGTCTTTCGGGTCTTGTCGCAGGAGGTTGTGGATGTCCCTGCTTGGTGATGTCTGATAGTGAGCTCCTCCTCTTGTTCTCCTTATCAGACATGTTTGGTGGCTGAACCTGCCTCACCTTGGGCATGGCAGGTTTCAGAAGAGTACTCGGTCTCTTTAGATTAACTTCCTTCCTTGCTGGTGCTCCTGACGCTGCTGGTGGTGGTGCTTGTGACTTTGCTGATGGTGAAGCCAAGCCTTTCCTCTGTGGCTTGGTGACTCTTGAGGGGGGTGACTCTGATGCACACTTCCTTGGCTTCACTGTATTGGATGGTGAGACTAGTGACTTCCTCTGTGGTCTGGCTGTGGTGGTGCTTTTCTTGATTGGTGATGGTGGTGGTCCTGGTGCTGGTACTGGTGGTGGTGGTGCTGGTACTGGTGGTGGTGGTGGTGGTAATGATGTCTGTGGTTCCTTTGGTTCTGATGATTGTGTTGTTGTTGTTGTTGGTGGTGGTGGTGGTGGTGGTGATGACAGTTCTTTTGCTTCTGGTGATGGTGGTGTTGGCTGGGCAGTTTCCAATGGTGGTTGTGATGATGCTGTCTGTGTTGTGGGTGGTGGTGGAGGAACTGGTGATGATGGCTGTAGTGGTGGTGGTGGTGGTGCTGTTTGCTTTACTTCTGGTGGTGGAGGTAAAGATAATGGCTGTGGTGGCTGTGATGGTGTTGCTTGCTTTGCTTCTAGTGGTGGTGGTGGTGGTGGTGGTAGTGGTGTTTCCTGCTTTACTTCTGGTGGTGGAGGTAAAGATAATGGTTGTGGCTGTGGTGAAGGTGATGGCACACTTTGAGTTACACCTGAACAAGTGGATGGTTTCTGTAGCTCCACACACTCATTAGTTTTCTTCCCTCCTGTGCTGTCCACCTCCACTTGTCTGGGAGGGGTGGGTGGGGGAGGGTGTGGGTGTGGGTGTGGGTGTGGGTGTGGGGCTGGGGCTGGCTCTGCTGGGGGAGGGGGAGGCTGGGACTGGTCAGGATGGCTCTTGGATTTTGTTTCATCGTTGGAGGATCTTCTGTGCAGTTCTTCCTTATCCAGACTCCCTGAAATGAGAACAAGAGTGAGATAATGTATAGTGTTTTTATCTTAAACGGAAAGTTAGTCAAGGATAACAGAAAAAAGTAAAACAAAGAAAAAGACTCACTTAGTTGCTAGTTCCCATGTAACATCAAAGTTAGCCAAAGAGTGTAAATAGTAAACAAACATCAACACCACCACCATCACCACCTGAACCTTTGCCACACAACACACAACACACACAGCAGCAGCAGCAGCAGCAGCTCACCAGAGGACATTCCGTCAGGCTGGGAGGAGGAGCTGATGAGGCGGGAGAAGTGTGGCTTGGAGGAGACCTGTGAGATGGGGGTGGGGATGGCACCGTCCATCTCCATCATGGTGGAGAACACGCCTCGTCCAGTGAAGGTCGGCGTGCTGGTGATGCAAGGAGCACACGGCAAGATGTCCATTCTGCAAGGGTGGGGGGGGAGGGGGGGATAATGTTACTCTATGTATGGGTTTACTTACATACCATTATTCCCATTTCTTACAGTCACGGCTTTTCACCAATAAATGTTAGAGAAAGAACTGCCTTTTCTCAGTCCTATGATGATGGTTAAGATCAGCACAACAAATCACCAGCATTGGATACCTGCTGGGTGGGTGCAGCTACAAATATAATGCCTACCACTGACATACCCTCAGCTAGTTACATGCAGCATATCAGTGAAACTCTTGTCCTTTTCACATGAACACTTCTATCCCTCTAAATATCAGGTTTGTGGGAGGCTTGAAAGAAAATAGCCTTGTTTGATGGTTCCTATGACAGCAGGGAAGACATGATTGATACTTCACAGTGAAATGGATTAAGCAGAATTAAGGCAACAAATATAGTGTAGGTAAAAACAGCAGGTAAATATAAGTAATTATTTAAATGATAAACACTCACCTGAATGGCTCTGGACTTGACATGCTCAGGTTATGGTTGATGCCACAGTCTGGAGTGAATGGCATCTCACTCTCTGTCAGCAGGAAAGTAAGGAATTGATGTCACACCAAGATTTATCACAATAACACTCAAAACACCACCAATACACAATGCACAGTCTAATGGCAAACATCAACAGCTACATGATGCTTTCAGGCAAGGGATGATGGTCAATGTTGCTTACAATTTTTTTTTCTGAATGACTTAATACTTCATCACAATTACTTATAAACTGACATTAAAAAAAATAATAAAATAAAATAAGTTTATGGATTATATTTACCCAGACCTATCAACTGTATAATGAAATGAGTGACCAACGTTCCACAAAACTCCCCCTTAATAAAGACTAACAACCACAGGAGTGATGGCACAGACAGCCCCCACCAATACTCACCAATGCTGCTCAGAGACCCAAAGGAAGGCACCGTCACCTTCCTCCGCTGAAACAGTGCCTCCTTGCCGCTGCCATTGGTGCCACCGGAGCTGTCACCGCCTGTACAAACACACACACACACACACACAAATGCAGAGGAATGTCAGGTGGGTCTATACAAACTTGAGAGCAAAATATTAACTTATAAATACAAGAAAATCAAAGTATGTGAAGAGTAACAACCTTCATGTAGTGGCACCTCATTCTGTCATACATAAGCTATAGAGAAGTGATTTGCAGAGGTCACGCTTGTCTCTCTACAGACACAAGGAATCCAAAGACAAATATTCCAAAACTCAATGCCTAAAAAAAGTGACAGAAATTAACATATCTATATTTATGTCAAAAAAAGGAAATCAAGGGCAACAAAGATAGTTAAACAAAAAGGCTCACTTGGATGCCAGTCCCCGAGCAGGTCCGAGAGAGTTAGACAAAAAGAATGGGACATCTTGAAACATGTATCTTAAATTAATCCATGTCACACACAGATGGAAATACAGAAACAAGTAGGGAGTTACACACACACACACACACACACCTGCAGTAGCCTCCCTGTGTGCAGCATTGGTGACCATCGCACTGAGGGGCAACGCCTTCATGGGACCTGGACGCCCTCTTGCTAGTCGCCGCTGCTGCTGCTGCTGCTGCTGCTGGCCACCTAACACTGCACCATCCAGGAGCTTCATCCCTGCTGTGAAGAAGCCCCATTGGTGAAAGCTAAACACACCAACATACACACACACCAATGGAATGAATGAGCTTGGTGAGGAAACTGTGATTTGTCAAGGACCATATTAACAGAGATTCTTATGTATGTAACTTTTCTTAAGACGAATTTCTGGTCTTAAAATCCATCTTAACCTCCTGAAACTTTAGCCATTATCTCATCGGTGTTAAATTTGAAGCTGCTGATGAGATAATGGCTAAAGAACAACAATTTGGGAGAGGTTAACATGGATTTCAAGACTACAAACTCACCCAAGGAAAAGTTACATATTCCAGAACCTCTTAATACATACAAACCCTGAACTGGCAGTAATTCAAACAAGAAACCCGATAATAAATACCCCCCTCCCATAAACCACAACTAGACACACACACACACACACACACACACGCACGCACACACACACAATAAACACCATCCACATCCTCTACTCATAACACTTAACCTGATCACCATAACATAACAGGTGACGAGCAGTGCCGACCTGTGAGAGCAGTGGTGGCGGTGGTGGTGGTGGTGGTGGTGGTGGTGGTGGGGGTGGTGTTGGCAGGAGCTACTGATTCCTGCTGGCCCTCCTTCTTGGCTCCCTCCAGCAGGCGGTTCAGGAAATTTGTGGTTGACGATTTCATGAGCTGTGGGGTTAGGTTAGGTTAGGTTAGGGTGGGGTGGGGTACAGTAGGGAAGGGAAGGGAAGGGAAGGAAAGGAAAGGAAAGGAAAGGAAAGGAAAAGAAAGGAAAGGAAAGGAAAGGAAAGGAAAGGTAGAAGGGTAGGGTAGGTTAAGAGAAGGGAAGAGGAAAGGAGAAGAGAAAAGAGAAGAGAAGAGAGGTGGGGAGAGGAGAGGAGAGGAGGAGGGAAGAGATGGGTAAGATATAGGATGGGAACATAGGGGAAGGAAGAAGAGAAAAGGAAGGAAAAGGAAAGAGAAGAGAGGGAGAAAGAAAGAAAGAAAAAAGAAAGAGGAGAAAAGGGTAAAATCCAGATGGAGAGATGAGATAAGAGATGAGAGGAGAAACAGAAACATATAACAATTAACACACCATAAAAAAATACAATAATATTCACAATCAAGTCAAAAAAACAAATCACAGAAATTAATCCATGAGAAACACAACAAGACACACACACACACACACACACACACACACACACACACAAACAAGTCACAGGAGGAAGAGGAAGAGGAAGAGGAGGACGAGACAAAGAACACAGTATAAACATCACAGGAAGAGGAGGAGGAAGAGGAGGAGAAGAGACAGAACACAGCAAACAGGTCACAGGAAGAGGAAGAAAATACACAGAACACAGCCCCACAGAAGATGACACAGCTACAAATGTTACCCCTGCTTTGAGGTGAGGCTGCTGCTGTGTGTTCCCGGAGGTCTTAGGGGTGGACGAGGCCTTGGGTGGCTGCTTAGAGATCTTCTTGGGCGTGGCGTCGAGAATCACCTGCAGAACGTTCTCCTCAGCATCCATCAAGTTGACCGTCTCGTTCTGTGATCCAATCCTGTACTCTCCCTTCTCGAAAGTCACGTTGAGGTCCGCCTTGTCGCTCTCAGGCTGGGCGGGGAATGTGCTGTTGGTGGCGCCGGTCTCCTGGTTCCTGGCCAAGTCGAAAGTGGTGTTGGCAGTGGTGGTGGTGGTGGTGGGGGGGTCGCTACTTCCCGGTGCGGTGTTCTTGTCGAAGGTTGTGTTGGCTGTGGGTCTGTTGCAGTCAAATGTGGAGTTGGCCTTCCCTGTTGCTGCGGCGTTCAGGTCAAAGGTCGTATTGGCGGCACCGTTTCCCTTCCCTGCCGGTCGTGTCTGGCCGTCAAAAGTGGCATTAATGGATGGGTGTGCCCTCCCTGCTGCCTGGAGGAGGAGGTCAAATGTTGTGTTGGCCGGTGGGTCTCCCCTCCCCACTGCCTGGTTACTGAAGTCAAAAGTGGTGTTGGCAGGTTTAGTAGGCGCTTTGGAGTCAAAAGTGGTGTTGACTGGATTCCCCTCCTTCACTGCATGGCTCACAGCATTGAAGGTCTGGTTAGTACACGTCTCAGTGGGAGTAAATGTGCAGTTCTTCTCAGTGTCTGGTGGGTTGGGTGTTGTTCCCTTGCCATCGGTGCACAGGTCCTGGTTACTAGTGATGCCCAGCAGCCTGGTCATCCTGTCCATGGTGTCCTCCTTCTTGGCTGCCTTGAGGTCGTGTGGCACATCAGCCCCCTGGGGAGACGTGGCCAGCTCATTCAGGAGGAAGTGCATGGATGGAACTTTTGTATTGGTGTGTGTGTGTGCGTGCGTGTGTGTGTGTGTGTGTAGCGCAAACTGGTGCAGACATGTTAACCTCTAGTTCAAAGAATGAACCCCTCCAGTACTGGGACACATTTTCATATCTATTTTCCTCATTATTTGTTGATTTTATACAACTTTAAAAATTCATGTGGGGATTAAAAGGTACAGACTCTGGCCACTAATCTTTTAACTTCCATAGACACCTCCTTATGTCACTAAAATCAGCTAATCATACCAAAAACTCATGGTAAAAATGTGTCCCAGTACTGAAGGGGTTAAATAAAGCAAGTAATTCAAGAGATATACCCAAGTCTGTTCTCCAATCATCACCCAGCAGCCCAATAAGATGGAAAACTTTCAGAATTCAAATAAAAAAAAATGAAGTTCCTTGTGAATGAGATACAAAGCTGAGAGCACTTCCTCACCTCTGCCTCGGACACAGCAGGAGGTGGACAGTCTTGTGATGTCTCGGGCAGCGGCTTCTGTGGTGAGCTTTGAAAGGAGTTGAGGAGGCTGTCGTTAATGCCTTCCATATCTGCCGGGGAAATGACACGTTAAGAAATGCACACAAGAAGGATCCTCAAACTGAGCTGAAATAAGTTAAAAGTATAAATGTCACAGGAAGAGGAGGAGGAGGACATTTCTGAGACGAGAGTAAGCCAAAAATGAAATACAAGAATCTGAGTGAGAAGAGGTAAAGAAATGAACCAGAAATTTAGGTTTAGGGGAGAAATAGGAAGGAACTGGTTTTCAAATAGAGTAGTTGATGAATGGAACAGACTCAGTAATGATATTGTTAGTGCTGAGACAATGGGGAGTTTGAAAAGAAGATTAGACAAGTTTATGGATGGGGATGATGGGTGGAATTAGGCAGCGGTGCTAACGATGGGACTGCCACGAATAGGTCTAACTAACTAACGGCCTCTTGCAGCTTTCCTCATTGTCTTCTGTTGTCAAGTGACTCACCAAGAGGATGTACAGTGAAGCGTCTGTCTGAAGGGTGAGGGGACAAGGTGAGGTTAGCTGCTTGTCTCTCCAATTCAGTCAACACCACCGCTGCCTCACCCAAAACACCACTGGAGGAGAGGGTGTCGTTGCCCAGCTTGCTCTGCCACAAAGAGAGAGAGACAGAAACACACCATTACAATGTTCATCACCTCAGTGGCAGTGGGGTTTTCCATATAAAGAACAGTGGTGTGGTGAATAAAATTATGAAGTGTGTTTTTTAGCAGTTTTGGGTGTGATTAGATTATTTTACTGACATTAGGAAAGGTCCCTGGAGGTTAGTAGAAGATAAATGGCCATGGTATGTACAATTTCAATCCCCACATGAATTATAAAGCTGTATAAAACTGACAAATAATAAGCAGAATAGACATAAAAATGCATCCCAGTACTGAGGGTGTGAAGCAAGAGGTGAAGGAGTGCGTCTCACCAGGTCAAGGTCTCCTGGGCTGCCGCAGGAAAGGAGAATCTCTTTCAGGTCCATCCTCTTAATGGGAGAGAGAGCAAGCAGCCTTGACTTCATCTTGTTCACCTCTGAAGTACAACAAAGGTTAAATGACTACACTGACAAGCTTGACTCATTCTGTGATATTTCTTTTTTTATCTAAGAGGGGAAAGGTGGCCCAGGCAACATAGTGACAAAATAAAAGGCCACTTAATTGCCAGTCCCCTTGCAGAACTGAGTTGGCCAAAAGAAAGGGATGTGCATCTTGAAACCTCCCTCTTGATTAAATGAAGTCAAGTCATAGGAAGATGGAAATACAGAAGTAAGCAGGGAGCTCCAAAGTTTCCTGAGACAATAAGGTGTCAACATTAAAACTGCATGAGTGGCATTCCCAGGGAGTGAAGGTGTGGAGTGTCCAGGACTCACCAGCAGCTGCCCCGTCCCTGAGTGTTGCGGTGTTGTCTGGCGGCAGCGCTGGGGTGGCCCTCAGCTCACCACTGCTATCCTGCACCACAAACAATACACTATTTTACTGACAAACTTCCTCTGCTCAACACTTTTACTAGCATATTATGTTATTTCATCCTATTTACCTTGCATGGTGTGTATGTGGATGGAAACAAAATGAGATGGAGCAGTGATGAGCCAGTGAGTGTGTGGGAGATAGAGGAGAAACACTCACAGGGTGGTGGTGGTGGTGAGAGGTGGTGTGGGTCAGCTTAGCAGGGGAGTTGGAGGGGAGGGAGAGCAGCCTGGAGCAATCACCAGAGCTCAGGTTGCAGATGGGCATCTCCATGTCCTGCAGCAGCTCAGAGAAGGAGAGTGGGGAGTGTGTGTGCTCCTTCGTGAACACAGAGTCGTTCAGATCTGAAACACAAGGTAATTTTATGTTGTTGCTTCATTTCACTGTGTAGCATTTAGTTGGTATGAGTGAGTGGATTTCCAGGATGTATGTGTGGTTATGAGTTACACTGTTGAGTTGTTAGCCTTTCCTTCACATAATATGTAATGAGTGATTGATTGAATGAAGGCACTGCACCAGCCATGGTCATACACCACTAATATGCAATGAGAGGACCATATTTTGCCAGGAGAGAGAGAGAGCAGATACCAACAGATCACAACTCTTGTATGTATGCATGTGAGGTATACAAGCAGTCAAGTACATATGTCAGCAAAGTTGGTCCAGTAGTGTAACACCATCACACTCATCACCTCCCCATCCAATGACCTCTATTGATGGCCAAACCTCCTCCTGCATAGACTAAACACTGTGTTACTCTGACATTGTTGTATCTTTGCACTCACTGTCACTATAGGTAGGGGAACTTGTCACCACCAGCACAGCAGTGTCCAGGCAGCCCTGTGTGCTGCCATCCATCACTGCCTGTTGTCCTGCCTCCAGCTGAAAGGTTGAGGACAAGATGTTAGATACGAGAAAATACAATTCTTTGCATGCATCTAATTGTATTCGCCCAATACACACTGCTGCTTACAATGTTGGGGTTCTAGCAACTCAAAGATGTAAGTAGTGTTTCTATCATTTGTATTCCCAGTGAAGAGAGCATGGGTTCCCATCAACCTTTCTTGATTCATCTTGTTCATTCAACCTCATGGCCACAAATTCATCCATCCTCACACATGCCACACCCAACACTCTCTCATTACTCTCAAATAGCCAAACACCTTCTCCTTATGTTTATGGGTATTTCTTTTCTTTACCTATTAATTTCTTGCAGGTTTGTGGTGTTCCCTACTACATCATTGAGTCCTGCTTTGTAGAGTCCTATTTGTCACATCAAGGGATACCAAACCAGATGAGTAATGTCTTCACACCATCCTCTACCTGTGACTCTGTCTGTCCACACAGCAGGTGACTGAGCTCTTTGCTACCCTGACTTGTACCTCTTTCCTAACTCACACAGTTTTTTTTTCTACCATTCATAAAATAGTAATCTAGTTTTATTTTATGTGAGAGGGGAAATCTGACCAAGGGCAACAAAAATTATTCAACTAAAAGACCCTCTTAGATGCCAGTCCCTGAGCAGGTCTGACTTAGCCAAAGAATGGGATAAAGGTCTTAAAACCTCCACCTTAAATGAGTGGAGATGACATGAAGTTAACTGTTATCCAGTAAGGCCACAGGAAGGGAGAATGCACACAGACACCAGTGACCATTGCAGTAACTAAAGGAAATGCCAAATGATGCAACACTGTGGCGGCATGTGAGATTGACAAGAGGGGAGTTGATGAAACAAAAAATACTTTAGACTTATTCCAATTTAATAAAGCTTTAATGCAGGTCTCCTTACAAGGATCCTTAATAAAATAAGCCACTGGGGAGGGAAAAAATGAAAAGCTAGAAGATAAAAAATGCAAAGAACACCTAACATCACAGAACAGAGGAGAGCAACAGTTAGATGTTACTGAAGACAGCAGAGGTATAGTTGTCTGAGTGACTGTGCTAAGTTATCATGTACAGGAAGCATTGAGGCATTGCACAACACAGTCTGTCCTGCCACACAGATGATGCAGAGAGAGAGATCAAAGTTAAGTCTTCTCCAACTTCTCTCCATGAAACACTAACTGCCCCTGTCTGGCAAATGATGTGATCTGATATCCTTTTAATCATGCATTGTTTCCTTACCTAATATAAAGTGTATTTCTTCTATGATATCAACCCCTTCAGTACTGTTTATTCTACTTATTACTTGTTGATTTTCTACAGTTTCAGAAACTCATGTGGGGATTAAAACTGTACAGACTCAGGCCATTAATCTTCTGACCTCCATAGACCCTTCCTAATGTCAATGAAATGATCTATTCATACCCAAAACTTGTGGTAAAAATGTGTCCCAGAACTGAATGGATTAAATGTAAGGTAACAGGATTTCAAGGCATGATTCAAAGTTTATGCAGACTCCTGAGAACTTAATAATAGTTCAGGTTACAAGACTGCTATTGGGTGGAGGGTAAGCATGGATGACTTGACTCACACTGTCGTTCTTGGTGGGGGAGATGGACTGCTTGGTGGAATCACAGCAGCTAATGTTACAGTTGGGCATCTCGACATCCTGCAGCAGCTCCAGGGACGAGTGACAGAACACATCGCTGGATTGAGGGGAACTGCTCCCTGACGGACTCCCACCACTGGACACTGAGTCACTGAGGCCTGGAATGTGCCAACACACACACACACACACATATCACTGCCTTTATATACCCACACAAAGCTATATGTACACTGATCCATACTCTAGAAAAAAGATTGTATGCATATTTTTTATGTAAGAAGGGAAAGCTGGTGAACCTCTGCACCACCACAGCCTTGACAATCACACCAACACTCACTGATAAGCTTTGCCATAGGAATGTCTGGTTTTGAAGACGCTGGGGACTTCAATGCTGTCGTCACCTCCTCCTCCTCCCTCATCTTCTCAATGCTTCGGTTCAACTCCTCCTCCAGGCGGGACCCCAGCTCATCACACCCACCTGCAGGAGAGGAGCTGTGAACTCTTTGACATTTATTGATTTATCACTTTTTTTTTGTAAGAGGGAAAAACTGGCCAAGGAGAACAAACACAAAAAACAAAAACAAAAAGACTCTTCCTGATCTTCTTACAGGACACTCTAAGAAGATCAGGAAGAGTTGGTGTGTGCGTGTGTGTGTGTGTGTGCAAAGTCTCACCTTCATCTGGCATCTCCTCGGCCTCCACTCCCCCATCAACCTCAGAACAGCTGGCTTGAAGGGACATAGTGGTGTCTGTCTGTAGGGAGAAGACCATTGACAATAAAAGGGAAGGAGATCTAGTACTCTAACATGCTGCTGTCTCCTAAACTAAGAAATATACCGGTACTCATGATCTTAATGAGAAACACTCAGACAAATAGTATCAACCCTGGAAAATATTATGCAGTTTGACCATAGAATAAAATAAAGGTTAAAGTCACAAATTAGATAATGCTCATATAACTTTATGTGTCTTATCAGAGAATTTGGTTATTAAGAGGTAAGTCTATGCTGAAGAGACATAACTTCAAAACAGCCCACATGCAACGTAAATGATATAGAACATAAATCAGTTCACTACATGTCTCACCCAAAACACACTGAGCACTGATGCCAATGATCTGCCACCCCTGGCCTCCCCAAGGACTACTAACCTCCTGGCCAAGGGAGCTGCATCCCCCCACACCCCCCCCCACAAGTGTTACTAACCAAACTTAACATTACAACCTGTCATTGGCAACGCTGCTCAACAATTACAAAACAAAGCTTGCCATTGTCACTACCACCATCAAAGTATTTTCAATTATTTTTAATGTTTTTTTCTTTCATTTCTTACCTCTCTTACAAGGCACATTACTCATTTAAAAGCTTCCCCCCCACACAAAAACCCTGATTTCCCACTGGTTCCTAAAGATCATTAAGAATAAAAGGTAGAAACATAAATAAAATAAATATATATACATTTGCGACAGAAATGAGGTACACCACATACTAATATACCACACTGACCACTAGAAAAACACAACCCACATCAGACACACACACATGGATTGGGTGAAACAGCAAATTGACCCTTAGTACTGACATTGCCACACCTACACAGTATTTCCCACTCAGACGGTGTTTTGCCCCATCTAGAAACCAGTAATGCCCTTCCCTTCCCTCCCCTGCCGTGGCCTTTCCCTGCCTCGCCGCCCCAGGTCACCAGGCACAGGGGGAGGGCTGCACCACCCACCCCACCATTAGACAGTCCCCCAGCAGGGCCACAGACACCACAGCCTCACCAGGAGTACCACCAGAGTGAAGCAAATCCTGACCACTAATATCACCTCCTCCACTGTTTTGAATCCGCCCGCCCCTCATGGCCACCCTTCCTATATTAGTGTTCTTTGACCCTCCCCAGGCTAGCCATACCACCAGACAGGAAGGTTAATACGTAAATACCTGCCTTGTCTTATTTCAGAGTGTTTGGGCTGCGGGGATGAGTGGTAGGGGTGGAAAAATAGTAACACCTTATTCCCCGTCTGCCAAACACCCCGCCGCTACCACGAGCCTAATGTTATATTATCTATTGAAATGTTGGGTTTTGTGGTTTAATTAACTTGTGTCTACTGATTTCTTTTCGTCTTATTCCCCCTTTTTTCTGTTTATTTACCATCAGTGGATATGTGTGTCTCTTATTCACTGATTGGTGTGAGGATGGTTTGTTGGAGTGACTTCTCATGGTGTTGTTATATTTGAGATTTTTAAGTAATAAATGGAAAGTAAAGGGTCTTCTTATGTCAAAATAATCGAGGTATAGAGACTGGTTTGTGGTTATTGCATAGTAGTGACGTAAGCAATTAACTTAGAATCTTTGGACTGGCGGGAGATTCTTATATTCCCCCTCCCACGCAACAGTACAGTAGTAATATGATGAACCCAGTCAATAACAGCTATTACATGTCCACTCAGTAACGGGAAAGATACAGTGACCTGATTTACTTAGTGTACTTTAGAATATCTCCAATGTGAAGGATAAAGATGCCAAGGAAAGGTTGAAAAGGCCGTTGGATTAGAACAATTGAATAAGTACAGTGAGCTGTCACACTGACACGCTACGACTCACACTCTTTCTCCTCCATGCAGAGTGTCTACGATTCACTTGTACATTACTACTACTACCACCACCACTACTACTACTACTACTCCTACTACTACCGCCGCCACCACCACCACTACTACTTCTACTACCACCACCACTACTACTGCTACAACTACCACCACCACCACCACTACTACTACTACTACTACCACCACCACCACTACTACTACTACTACTACTACTACTACTACTACTACTACTACCACCACCACCACCACCACTACTACTACTACTCTCTCTCTCTCTCTCTCTCTCTCTCTCTCTCTCTCTCTCGAGTTTATGAATTGAAATACTTGACAGAAACTTGATTTAATTTACAAAATACTTGATGAATTACCAGCAACATCTTGAATCTATCAGGAACAAGAGAAAAGCATTGTATGTGCTTCAGAAATGTGACTAAAAATACAAATTATAAACTTAGATGTAAATACTACATATTCAGTTGCTGTCTTTTCCCTCTTATTATAACTGAACTTGGTGTAAGAAATGTCTTGTCTATACCAGTCATCCTTCCCCATAACACACAGAAAGGCTATATAAATGCCTTCTGTAGCAGTACTATAAATACAAGAAATGATAACAATTGCAACATTAATGAGGATGATACAGTTTCAAAGTTGAAGTCTTCCCTTAGCACACACACACACACACACACCAAACTATCCTGTCAAGTGTCATGTCATTCACAGGCCCACCTTCTCAAAGTATAATATTTATTTGGCAGCTCATGTACATTGACACTCTCACTACTCTGTTCTCTATAAATACCGGCCCAGCTGTGGTACACTGGACACTGCACAGTCCAGGTGACCAACAACACACTATCCCGTGCTTTCTATTCCTTCCCAGAAAGACAAGTGAAAAAAAAAAGGGAGAAAAGTATTTACATAATTTACAATCAATTTAACCTTAAAAGACCTGTGCAACATTAAAGGGGACATTGTAAAAGTGTTATTTATTACTAGAGTAGCAAAAACAAACTATAAATTACAATGGCTAGTTTCTCCTTTTCCCAAATTAACTTGCTTCATTAGCAGTCAGTATAAAAATAAGTCTACTTTAAATACATGCATGTGCTAACATTTCAAAACTTCAAAATATAAAACAGAAGATATACAAAAAAAACTCTTAATATTTCTAAGTAAAAAGAAACCCTGCAGCATGACAGTTGGTCTGCCTACACACCACAGATCAATGAACAAGTGATGGACGTGATGGAGTGTCGAGCATCACTACCATTGAAAGAAGGAAAACAGCTAATTTTGATCTTTATGTACGCTTTAATGCAGTAATCCCAAGACAAATAATTACCATGCCACTTTCCTTCCTCAACTTACAAGCACAATTACCTGAAAAAAAAAAAAAAACTAGATTCCTCTTTTTTCTTCAGTTGAGTATGCAATCTTCCAGTGAACGGTGATCAACATACTAACATTCCTGTCTAGAGCAGCAGTCACTTTTGTAATGGGAACCAGCCAGTGTTGTCATGTAAAGCCATCTCTTGTTCCTTCCTGTCACTCATCATCATTGAGTTCCAATCATGGGTAGAATGAAAGAGAAGCAGGCAGAGTTCAAAAGTGCACTAGAAAAAGGTATGATTGATTGATAGTACAAGTAACTCTTACAATTAGAGAAGGGGAGAGAATATGGGTGAGAGAAAAGGGGCCACAGTCAGTCTACAAGTGTTTCAGAATGGATAATCATCAGTTATGTTAGCTAAGCACATAATACCCATAAAACCTGATCAGCCTGCAATGATCACATAATGCTCAGCTTGTTAAATATGTTTATATCTTACGGCTGTAGAGTTTCTTTCTTTTTTCTTTTGTGTAAGAGGGGAAAACTGGCTAAGGAAAACAAAAGCAAATGAACAAAAGACCTACTTATGTCAGCCCTCAAACAGGGCCAAGAGGGTTAGCCCCAAAAATGAGCTAAATGTCTTTAAACCTCCCTATCAAATGTGTTTGTGTGTGTGTGTGTGTGTGTGTGTGTGTGTGTGTGTGTGTGTGACTCCCACGATGTGGCTGTGGCTCTGTTCAGCACTGCACTCTTGTCACAGTGATAGTATGTAAAGTGAGTGACTCACACCAAGCTTCAGTGTGTGGCACATGGCATCAGCTGCTTACTGTCTGTACCAAGGATGGTACAGCATTACTGATCCTGTGCAATGCAGATAGCACACATGATCCTGTTCTATGGCATTATGTGATGCTGTTTCAAGTGAGGTACTTGGCTTCAGCAGGAAGAGTGCATTGCTGTGTAGTATAACAAAATAATTTTGCAAGTAATGAACAATGTTTGCTGCTGTCTTTGTATGTGAAGGGAACATGTCACAGGTGTGAGCCATGATGATCTTGCTTAAAAATTACTACAGTACAATAAGTGGAGGAAGAGTATAAGGAAGCAGTAGTAACAAGATACACAGAAGGGAAGGTTATGTGAATGAGTGAGTAAAGAGGACACAACACTGCAGGAACTGGAGATCTGCATTTACACATGCAAAATATCCACATAACCTTAGAATCAAGTCTTGAGATAAAATGATACAATAACATCCTCATTTATAATTATGACAATAGATAGTGGCATCCTATCCTCAAAGAAACAAAATATGTCTGGCATTGTCACATAAGAAGCAGCTCTGGTGACAAAGAAAAATAAAATAAAGAAAATATATAACAATAAGTAAAAATGATTAGTATATATATATATATATATATATATATATATATATATATATATATATATATATATATATATATATATATATATATATATACACATATGCATATAAGAAGTAGCACTGAGCTCTCCACCACTTACATTTGACTGAGCCAGGATGAATACCTTCTTCTTGTCATTGATGAGTAATACTGAACAACAATGAACACTAATTCTCTCCAAAAATTGGCCGATTTCCCTTTTCTTTCCTTCCCTTTCCAGTTTTCACATTGACAGCTTTCCATGTCCACACCATCCTATTCCTCTGCAACACACCACAGGGTCCTTCTGGCACAATGGTAAGATATGGTCCCTTCCAGAGTCACCTCCCATCACGCACTTCACAGCACCAAAGGTCTCCTCCACTGTTGTGGGTGAGACAAAGCCTTCTCTCCATTTGAGGCCTAAAGGCAAATATATGAAGGAATGCTTATGAATGCTATTGTGAAAGGAATGCAATGCATGAATACAACTGGTGGTCTAGTCACCCGGCTTTAAAGGGCCTATCAGCCTGTGATGGTGACAGTCTAAGTTACTGAAATGTTTGGTTGGTTGTGGGATATCATTTATACCATTTGTTGGATTTTGGGGTATTTCATTCTAGGGTCACAGCCAACATTATGTTTGCCACTTAGTACAACTCATAAAATGGTAAAAAATAAATAAATATCTAAAATGTTTGGAGAGAGAGCAAGAGAGGGAGGGAGGAAGAGGGAAAGGAAGGAAGAGAGGGAGAGAGAGAGAGAGAGAGAGAGAGAGAGAGAGAGAGAGAGAGAGAGAGAGAGAGAGAGAGAGAGAGAGAGAGAGAGAGAGAGAGAGAGAGAGGGTACCCAAGAGATGCGTTTTGTCCAGTTCTATGAGCATCATGTTCATAGTGAAAAGCTTTGCACATTTCATGAGAACCTCACACTTTGTAGCTCAACAGTCTGTTTTACAGACAATAGGACTGGACAGGAATAAATCTTGAATGAATTCCTGACTCTACTTTCTCCCGTCCAGGACTGATCTCCATGCAGTGATGCTGCTAACATTACTACGTCAGGATGCAGCAACAATGACGCAGGTGGTCAGTGTCACCACTAAGACTGAAATTATTATAAGATTCAGGTGTGTGATGGATGCACTGTTGATCAGATCCAACCCAGCAAGTGGTGCCAGCCTGGCCAGGCACAGGACTTACTCAATAAAATGTTGGTGTCTGCCTGCCGGCCCTGACCACCATCACAGGCTGCTCTTGCTGCCCCTCACTCGCCAATTATTAGATATTCATCAAGCCAAAAATATTAAAGCTGAATTAATATTTTATTTTCAGATTATAGTAAATACTATATTGATTCCTACATTTGGTCTGTTCTAAGCAGTGTTCATTAAATCTCATTCTTTATAATGAAGTATTACTGTATTCAAAAAGTATTTGTGAGATACGAAGTTATTAATGCCTACACCACCACATGAGAGACTGTCTATATTATGAGACCAATGGGACAATGAGACATGCCAGAAATATTTACATGGATCAAGGGACAATGTGCACAACTTGTATGCTGACAAGACTGAAAAAAAAAAAAAAAAAAAAAAAATATATATATATATATATTATATATATATATATATATATATATATATAATATATATATATATATATATATATATATATATATAAAATAATAATAAATCAATGAAAACCAGCCACACATATGTAGCACACAACCAGCAACTTTATGTACAATCTAGTACATTGCAAAATAAGGGAATTGTTATAAAAATGAGCACAATTGTAGCTTACAATATCTCAGTATTATCATTGTCGTCTTTCACTAAGTTAGAATATTTATGTTCTTCAGCTCTGAGGCAAGACTTCATCACTGCCTTGCCTTCCACTTCTCTCTCTCTAACAACTGATCAATAATCTTCAGACATGAGCAATTTTTGTACTTGTATATATTTACCTTTATGATGCAAGACTTTCAGCCCACGCCTCCCAGCTGTACGTACACTGTTACCACTTCACTTGATTTAATCTATATTTAGGGGAAGTAAGATCAATATGGAATAATTTATATGCTATACTTTAGTCTGTGCAGATCATAGTGGCAATGGGGGAGGAATTTGGTCACCTCAGTGGTCATTGCTTCACTCCCGATTGTTCCAGCATGTTGTGTACTGCAAGACTGGGCTTGGAAATCCTGCATTCTCTACATTAAAAAAACAAGGCTATAACCTTGCACTGGCCCCCATCTTTGCATAGAAGCCAGTAAAACTACACAGCCATAAGGATTTGTATTAAACTAAAACTAAAGAATATTTGGAAATGATGGTGTGTTGTTTCAATAGATATCTGTGATTACCAAGTTCTTGTTTTGAAAGCTGAGTTGACATTTTGTGATAAAATCATAAAGCATGAAATCACTGGTAGTAACTACTGTAGGTTATCTCTAGATTTTTATACTTCATTGCTGTGTTAGGCAAGTCTTGAGAACACTTTGGGTTCTGATCAGTTTTGCCAACTGCTGAAGATAAATCAATAAAACTTACACTTGATGATAGGTAGACATATGAAAGACACTAGAACTTGCATCTTGCATACTGGTAAAATATAACTTTCTAATTGAAAAGTTAAATAATTAATGAGAATGGAACCAAGAATTGAGAAGATAAACACATACTTGGGTGGCATTGCTTTTGAGCAAGCAAGCAGTTGTCAAGAAGCCACTCACAACATTGAGAATAAGGATGCACTTAGTTTGTCTTCTCTCTCTCTCTCTCTCTTTCACTTACTCTGTGTCACAAGAGCAAGAAGTTCTTTCCATCTTGATCTTTTATTTCAACATTCCACAACCTAATAATTCTGCAGCACTTCAATTCAAAGATCAGATCAAGGAGGGAGAGTGAGGAAGTTTGAATTCAATGTTGCTTGCTTATTAGTTCAATAACAAAATAAAATTCATACTCATACATTTCTAACTTTCTAAACATCTACATGAAGAGAACGAGAATTGAAGAGAATGAGAATCTAAGAGGTGGTGGAGGTGGCTGAGGAGGTGGTGATGGTGTTTGTGGTGGTGGAAGCAGTGGTGGTAGTGGTGGTTGAGTTACTGGAGAGGCTGAGGTTGTTGAGTGAGTCAAGCAGTGCCTGTACATCCTGGCGAGTGTCTGAGAGGGACAGCTGTGTGGTGAAGCAATTCAGGAGTTCAGCCTCCTCTGCACTCCCAGAGCACTCCAGGAATGTCTGCATCATTTCAATCACCTGGAATCACACACACACTAAGTCAATGCTCAAAGATACAAAGCTGAGAAGAATTATTATACATTCTGAGCTACTACTTGTTACATGATCTAATACATATAGAAAATAGCATCAGGAATACTATGGAAAAGGTGGGAATGTCATTTTGGAGGTTGTGAACTCTTTATTAAGTACAATGAGGGAACTGAAAGAAAATTATAAGTAGGAATCTGGTTAAAGACAAGAAATTTAGTTTTATATTTAGCCAAGAAGAATTATTATACATTCTGTGCACAAAGACTATCAACCAAAAGATAAAAGATGTGTTTTGAGAGGTTATGGACTGTTTACTAACCATAGCGAGACAACTCAAAGAAAATGAAACGTAGGAATCTGGTTCACAAAACAAGAAATAAGTTTTACAAAGACATGCTCATCAAATCCCAAAACGTCCCTTCCCATGACAACGCCTGCCGTACCTGATAGACTTGCTTCTTAATGTCACAGGAGGAGGAGGAGTTGTCACGCTGCAGCAACTTGAGTTTGGAGCGTGCCAGGTGAAGAGGAGAGTAGCCCTGGTTGTCTGCCTGTCTCACATTGGTGCCTGCAACATGCATCTGCTCAAGTACTACTATCCACCTCCAACACTGCTATCTATTTAAATCCTCAATTATACTAGTTGTGCATTGACATTCAGACAAGTTAGAGGGGGCAAGGAAGTAGAGGGATACACAGGTGTAAAGAGTTGAGTTTACTCCTTAGGAAAATCTTTGACCCTTAAGGGAACTGGCAAATGAGTGGACTTTATATTTTCATTATTCTGTTGCCCTTGGCCAGCTTCCCCTTCTTACATAAGAAAATAAAAAAATTGCACCACTCTACTCAGCTGCCAGAGATCCCAGTGCTTGGTGCCTATGAGTGTGTGTTCCTCACCTGACTTGAGCAGCAGAGTCACCATGGGGATGTTGGAGGTGCAGGCTGCCAGGTGGAGTGCTGTGTTCCCAATGGCATCCTTCTGATTGGGATCTGCTCCGTACTGCAGCAACAGCCTGAAAGATTCCACTATTTGTCTCTTCCTTACATACTGTAGTCTTCAGTGTATACAATCAAGAAGTTTTGTCTTTAAACCTCAAGAGACACAATCACTGCTTTAGTACTGTGAACTTTACAAAGTAACAATACAAACACCAGTAACAAAACACACTCAAGGAATTTGTTGGTCTTCTACTCCTCCATGATTACAAGAGGACAGAACTGCCAGCCTTCCTTACCAGCAGAACCACATCTTCTCAGCCTGTTAGTGTGTGGCCTGTACCTCTCCTCACCCCCGGTTCTCTCAGCAGTGAATTATGCACAGTGCGCATTATACCAACAGATGGCTGATAAAAAGAAACTCACCTAGCAATTTCTGCATAACCTTTTGATGCGGCAATGTGCAAAGGTGACCTCTCCTTGTTGTCTGTCACTCTGGGGTCAACACCTTCCTTCAGGAGCTCCTCCACTGATGCCACATTGTTCAGGCCTACAGCTATTCTCAGCTTCCTTTGTTCTGGAACACAGGAATACCATTCAAATATCTCAAAAGGAACATATTCTTAATTTTACTAATGACAACAGTAACAATATTCTACTTACATATTTAGAAATTCTTGCCTTTGTTTCAAATTTGTTGAAAAACAAAATAAAAAACATAAATAAATAAATAAGTAACAAGTGACAAAGTATTCAACAAAGCATTCAGTGTTTGGCATCACCTTACCCAACACGGTGCATTAGTACTGTACTGTACATGACACTTACTTGATTTGGCACACAGTAACTTGTAGTGGTGCTGCCTCATCCTGAGCCGCAGCGTCCTAAGCTTCTTCTTGAGAGCATTGTGTTCGTAGGGAAGCACGGCATAGCCTTGAGCTGTACTGGCCAGGTACATGAATCAGCATTTAAAGAAAATAACATGAACATTAATGATGAAAACATAAAAATCAAAAAGGTCAATTTAAATGTATATAAAAAAATCTATCCACACAATAAAAATATTTCAGGTCATTCTATTCCACACAATAAAAATATTTCAGGTCATTCTATTCCACATCTCCCATGCTTTAGTTTCAACCTTCATTCATGAAGCACACATCATCCAGCTGTACTCACAAAACACTTCATAACCATGGCTGAGACACATGGATGGTGACACATTGGCAAAGGTCAGACCAGGGGGAGGGTCCAAGTCAAATGTGTTCTCCCTGCTGTCATCATTAGGGCCTCTGCTGGGCAGTGAGAAGTGCAGCTGCAGTTGACTGTTTTCATTGATTTCAGTGTTGCCCTGGAGGATGAGAGGGAACAGGTATGTTCTTACACTGCAGCTATACTCTTCTGTTGTAAGCAGTTAATACATAATGTTTGGTGGACACATCATAGAAAGCAAGTAATACACAGGAATCTCTTTATGTGGCTGTGTTTGTCATATTACATCATTTGTCAAATGGCTAGTTATTTAGTCGTACATACAGAATTACACAGAGACACAGGACACAACAGACCTTGTAGTCCTAACAAGATGACCTGTCTTCTAAGGATTACTAACAAACTGATAGTACGAGAAGAGGACAGCAAAGCATGAGGCTCTCCCCAAATCCTCAACCTACTCCACCAGGAGCCACACAGAAAACAAATGGGAAATATTTTACAGAGTTGAAAGTGTACAAGAAATATAGACACCCACACTAACTTGAGGCTTCAAGAATTCACTGGAATGAATAAGCAGCTATTGTTATTATGACATTTTGATTTACTATGCAAGTTGTGATATAAGTAATTGGTTATGTATATCTATTTATTATTGTAATACCATTCACTTGTTTAGTGGATGTTATGCCATGTAATGTCATCTTTCGTTACCCTATCCTACCAAGTGGCCAGTGGTCTTATCAGAGTACTTATCTATGGATAGTGAGCTTGTACTGTGCTCATGCCTCAATGATGTGTCTTGGGTGGATGCATGTCATGGTAATACAGGCGTGTGTTATTTCCATGTGGTGCAGTATAAGTACTATTATTGAGTCTGTGATTTGTGATCCTTTGTAAAATTGCACCAAGCCATCTCTGACTCAAGTCCAAATAACTAAGATAGATACTGATTTCGTTTCCTGTTCTATAATCTATTTGAAGTACAATAATCTAAATAACAATATCTAATTTCTATGGTTTTTCCGCAGCTGCTGCCACCACCATCAAAGAATTTTCAGATTTTTTAATGTGATTTTGTTGTTTTTGAACTTCTTTTACAATGCACATAATTTATGGTCCTCCACCCAAAAAACCCAATTTCCCACAGGTCCTCCGAGATCATTGGGAATAAGAGGTACGTATAAGTTAACAGTTAAAAAGTCATAACTCAAAATCTATACATTTGCGATGGAAATGGTGCAAAATCTTAATCAATTTACTAAATCTATAACCAGAAAAACATAAATTACATAAAAAATTAAATGCTTGGATGTAACTATAAATTGGCCCATTTTTTTTACTTAAAGCCCATGCCAGTCAGCTTCCTATGTGATCAATTATTCATCTGCCAAATACCCTGAGAGTATAGAGTTGAGTAACAAACCATCATCACACATAGTAAAACTTAACCCAAAACTGTGACGAGAAGAGCAAAATGATTAATCTCCCAGCTGTGACAAACTAACTCACATAATGACACACACTGCATAATTCCTACACACACACACACACACACACACACATTGACTCACCAGCTTAAACGTATTATGTGCAGGGGTGTTTGGCGGGGTCTTCATCACTTGGCTGCCTCCCTGGATGGGCTCACTTTGATTCTTAACATTCTCCACCACCTCCGTCTGTATTTCGTTGACGGTGGAGGCTGCCAGCGCTCTGAGGGAGGACGGCGCGGAGTACTGAGCGAGGGTGGTGGAGGAGGTGGAAGAGGAAGAGGGGGTGTTGGGGCTTGCTGTGGGCTGGCTAGACGAGGACGACGGTGACAATGACGATGAGACAACAGCGTTCTTGTAATTAGGTGAGCTGTGGGGGTCTACTGACGGGGCTGCCTCCATGGCCCCCTCCACCTCCTCCACGCTGCCGTTACTGCTCTCGGTTGAGTCAATCCCGGAGTCCATTTTCAGCCTGGTACTTACGCCCGTGGTTCAATGGATGCATACATACGAAATAGCGCGAGTGACCTGTGTAGTGTGAGGCAGGGATGGGTCAGCTGGGGGTGGTGTAAACAAGCAGGTGATCACATACGCTTCTTCACGTAATATGGTGTTCAGTGCAGAGTCACAGCAACGAAGAAAGCAGAACGAACACCAAAGAAAGAATGATACTCAGAGATGACACGACCAGGACCTGGGACGGGACGCTCTCTCTCTCTTTCTCCACCTTCGGGTTGTGATGCGTCTGGGGTGGCTTGTCCCTCCTCCCTCTCCCCTGAAACGTGTTTATTGAGGGGCCTCATTAATTAATTGGTTGTGCTGAAAATATTGTCTCGTGTGTTTCATCCATAGTTAGTTATGTTTGTTTGGTTTCTAAGTGAGTGAGTGGATTCGACGGTGATGCTTTTTCTCGGCCGCCTGACTGGAGTAACTTGCCCGGGTTTGTTCAAATTCTGACGGGATGGTGTTGAGTGGTCCATTCTCACTATTGCTCCCGCCTCTTTAGGTTCAGGCTGTGGAGTTCGAGCTCACTGTTGTTGAAGTGGGCGAACTTTGTAATGATGGTTCAACTGACAAGCTACACAAAAACAGCAGGCCCAGTCTCTTCTTCAAGTTCTGTAGAAGACAGGGGAAAAGTTTTGAACCTTAGCATGGACCAAGGATTCTAAGATTATAATATCCTTGGCATCTGCCCTAGCTAACTCAATCTCACGATCATCAACTCGGCCAGCTTCACTCCTAAGTTTCGCCTCTCTCCTCTTTTTAATCGTATCTCAAGTTTTATCAGACATCCATTTCTTTCGCCTTGCCCTACACCTTTTCCTGATTGTGCAATCTGCCGATTAAGGATGGGCCGGTATCGACTCCGGAATCGATTCCACCGATTCCACTCAGAAGTTGCTGGTATCGATTCCAGTGAGTGGAATCGATACCATGCACTAATGAATACTTTCCTTTTGCGATCCTCACAAGGCGTCAACCAATCAAATATCCGGAAACCCAGTCCGGACATTTAATTGGTTAACGCCTTTTGACGTATGAAGTGAGTTGCCAATGCCAGCAGTGGTGTATATATATTAGCCCGCGCCTCCCAGCCCTCAGGAGCGGCCAGTACTGATGGTGGGGCGGGGCTCTGGAAGCACGTGCAGAGATTCCCATTCATCCCCCCCACAGAGGTAGTTGGGTGTGGTCAGGGCTAGACAGGAACACATCCGCACTCCTCCCAGCTGTCGGCATGGCCATGGGGGCCGCGGGCGCCGATTTGGCGTTCCACTCGAGGTACCCCCCCATGTCTGTCAAGGAGAAGCCAGGACTGATGACGGGGCGGGACTCTGGAAGCAACCATGCAGAGAACCCCACTCACATCCCCCCACAGAGGAAGTTGGGTGCGGCGAGTGTCAAGTGTGCTAAGCCACATCCTGTCGTCACTCTATTAATTTTCACAGCCATCATCATACCCCCTAGACAAATCACCCTCAATCACCCATCATCACATCCCCCTTCTAATCACATCGCGGAGCGATCTTTCTTTCCTCCCAACAGGTTACTACCACAGGAACCAGCGCTGCACCACCAACAGCAGAAGACACGGGTGGAAGGAAGAGATCACCGCCATCATCCTCACACCTCTAATAACAACTCCATTCCACACTATCACCCAAACCTTTTACTAACAAAGTGGTTCGGACACCACGTAAAGCCGTAGGTCCCTCCGCTATACGGCGTACTTTCTTCAAACTTGTCCCTCTTTCTCTAAAAAATAATAAAATACACCAAAAAAAAACACTGTCCACTTCCACTGTCTTTCATCTCCAATTTTCTTCCCTCCTTCACTCCTTCGTTGTTCGTGATGCGCTGATGGAGAGAGAGGGGCACGCGAATGTATGGTGGCGGTTTTGCGCTTTGTTGTGCTCGGTGTGGGGGCGGTCTGCTTGGCTCCCGCTTTCTGGTCGCTGTCTCCATTGCTACGACGGCCCGAAAACAATTACACATAAAAGATGAGCAGTAGCCTACATTTGCAAACAACATACACCACACTACCTTGCACCTGGGTCAAGCCCCAGTGACTTTACTCTTCTAAAATTCCCTTCTTTTCACCCCTCTATTCTTCCCTCTATCCCTACTTCCCCCTCCCCCACCTTTTCTCTATTTTTCGATTCGATTCGATTCGCCCTCAGTTGAGCCCAAGTATTCAGGGGGGAACCCGTGTCGCTCCGCACCATACATGCCTAGTAAATTAAGTACGAATTTTGGTTATTTGATGTTTCCCTTTCGTAAAGTAACTCTTCCTGTCGCTAACAGTTAAATTAGAATTTTAAAATATTCTTGCTGGCCTTAATGAGATAGTCAAAAAGGCGCGTGTGTGTCAAAAATACTCTGGGCTCACTCAAAAAAACTTAACTTACTCATCATGGCCTCAAAACGAACTAGAAAAGCTCCAGTCTGGACTTACATGGAACAAACAATGCCTGACAAAGTTGTGTGCCTTGTTTGTAAGGACTGCTTGAAGTACAATGGAAATACTTCACATATGATCAAACATTTACGCACGAAACATCCACTTGATTATGCCGAGATGATCGAGGACTCTGCTGGCCATGTAAATAAGAGTGGAAGGCTGCCAGTGCCTGATTCTTTACCTGGCACATCAACAGCTACAGTGCAGCCTACCTTGATGCAGACTATAGACAGGAAACAGTCCTACAGAGATGGCTCGGATAAAAAAAAGGAGCTCGATCTCCTTTTCATGAGAATGGTAGTGAAAAACCTGCATCCACTCTCTATGACAGATGATAAAGAATTTAGGGACTTTGTCCGCGGCCTGAATCCTCGCTATGAGCTTCCTAGTCGTCGTGTGCTGACAAGAACTCATTTACCAGAAACTTACGAACAGGAAGTAGTGAAAATCAGCAAAGAGCTGGAAAGCGTTGATGACATAGCGTTAACAACTGACATATGGACATCAAGGCAAACGCAGGCCTATCTCACTGTCACGGCACACTTTGTAACTAATGACTACGCCATTAGATCTGTAGTCTTAGAAACCACCAAAATAGTAAAATGTCACACAGCTGAGAATATTGCAGAAGAACTTACAAGCATTTGCAATAGATGGAAAATTCTTGAAAAGATATTTTGTGTCGTCACTGACAATGCTGCCAACATGACCTCAGCAATAAAGAAACACATGAAATTGCGTCACCTACCGTGCTTTGGTCACACACTAAATTTAGTAGTACAAGAATCAATGAGGAACGCAAAAGAGGTCTTTGAAGTTAAAGATAAAGTTAAGAAAATAGTTAACTTTTTCCACCACAGTGTTAAAGCCTCGGACAAACTAAGCCAGCTTCAACAACAGCACGGCGTTCGTGTTAAAAAACTTATTCAAGATGTAGAGACAAGGTGGAATTCCACCTATTACATGCTGGAACGCTTTGCAGAGCAAAGCGATGTCGTCACCACTGCACTCTGCTTCCTTGGCAAAAATGAACTATGTCTCAGCAGTGAAGACCTCCTCCTCATCAAGAAAGCCATTTCTGTGTTAGAATACTTTGATGAAGCGACCAAGGAATTATCGGCGGAAAAGTTCACATCCATCTCCAAAGTACTTCCCATTATAAGAGGATTGCAGGACTCATTGCAGTCAATTGATGACGATATGAATGTCCAGGCGGTAGGAACTTTTTCATTATGCCAGGAATTAAGAAAACAAATGAAAGCAAGATTTGCAGCAGTAGAAGGGATTTTTTACATTGGAGCAGCAACAATTCTGGACCCGAGATTCAAAAAGCTCCCTTTTTCGGATTCTTCCAACGTGAAGGCCATAGAAGAGCGACTATTAAACCTTCTGCGCTCTAAATACGCAAATGAATCTACAGAAAGTTCAGCTTCTCCTGTCCAGCAGAATGACCATGAATCTACAGTAAAGTTAGGGAGAAAGCCTATTTGGAACAGCTTTGATGCAAAAGCAGAAAAGACCACACAGAAGTCTCACGTCCATCTACAGAGGCGATAATTGAGATGAGGAGGTATTTTGAGGAACCAAGGATTTCTAGAAATGAAGATCCTCTTACATGGTGGAAGAAGAAATCACCATTCTTTCCCAATCTTAGCCAAATGGCAAGGGAAATGCTATGTACTCCAGCATCATCAGTGCCATCGGAAAGGCTATTCTCCAAAGCCGGAGAACTAATATCACAAAGTCGAAGCAATTTGAAAGACAAAAATGTTAACATGATCCTTTTCCTAAATAAGAATATGGAGTAAAGCAAAACAGAAAAAGTTGAGGACTGCTTTTCATATAGTAAATAATTGGAATTGCTTTGTCATTTGATTTGGGATATGTAACACATAATCAGCAATTGCATTTCGTGGATTCTAATTTATGTTTTGTAGATATGCATTATATGGACTTAGTCATATACCATTAAGGATATCCATTTTTTCTACAAATCTATCATTCCATATCCATTTTTCAGATGTGCTTCTAATCATATCTTAAGGATATGTTTTTTTTCAACAATACCCACATGTATTTTTATGTAATGTATCTTTCAGATAAATTTATTTCTTTCCTTTTGAGCTGCGATACGGAACTGTGATTATTTACTGTGATTGTACAGGAGATGATATGATAAGTTATTTCATGCTGTGCATGTGTAAAAAGTTGATTTCTTATAAACATGTATTATTTTTGCATTACTTTCTTCATAGGCACTTTCATTTAATCATGCAATACGGAACTGTGATTTTGTGCTGTGATTGTACAGACTATACTACAGAGGAAAATCTTTTATATTTTTAATGATGTATAATCTGATAAAGTGTAAGCACATATAAGTTTACTATATAGGCATATTATATGTGTACCTTAAAAAAGAATGTTGTAGATTTTACTCAATGTTATCATAACAAATAAATACCCCTTCATACGTATATCAATGTGTTTTCTTCCTCCCTGTATTGCTTAAACCGGTGGCGATGGTGTAGTGGATAGCACGCTTGCATGGTAAGCGGGAGATGTCGGGCTCGATTACGATCTACTGATTAAAACTCAGCGACGATAGTCGGTGTCTTGAAATTGCCTAGAAAACCCATGAAAAAAAAAAAAAAAAAAAAAAAAAAAGATGCAAAAGCTCTATGGGGAGATCTTCCCGTAAAAGTAAAACTAGTGAATACAACTAGATGAACACACACACACACACACCTCATGTGTGTATCCACTGTTCACCTAGCAGTAAGTAGGTACGGGATGTAAGCCGAGGGATTGCGATCTCGCTGTCCCGGGTGTGTTATGTGTGCGTGGTCTCAGACCTACCCAAAGATCGGAATATGAGCTCTGAGCTCGTTTCGTAGGGTAATGTCTGGCTGTCTCGACAGAGGCTGCAGCAGATCAAGAAGTGAATTACACAGGAAAAAAAGAAAAGTTGGATAAACATAGATACGGAGACAGGACATAATAGCTCGGACCCTGTAATTACAACTAGGTAAATACAAATAGGTAAATACAGACTTATTACAGAGAAAGAGAGAAGAGACTCCGCCCGCTTGGCAGTCTCTCACTCAGAGAGTTACTCAGTGTTCACTACTCAGTAGTATTCGGTATTCATTAAGAGTATTCATCAACAACGTGTAGCAATTCCGGCAACAAGGAATTCCCAGGCCGCGGAGCGATGCCAGTGTTCATTTGAGAAGCGTAGCGATACCGGCTACCGGGAGTCGGATGAGCGGGCGTAGTTGGTTGGGAGTCACCCTGCGGAATCGATTCCGGAATCGATACCGCCGATTCCGCGGGTCTCGGTGTTCGGAATCGTGAATACTCAAATTACCGATTCTTGCCCATCCCTAGTCAGTGGAGGACGTTTTCGGATCTTGGTTTGACTCTTTTTGTCGAGATGATCTTTTTCCCCACAAGGGCGTGATGCTATGGAAGAAAAAGATATGGTAAGCTAGTTTTAATACGTTTCTATGGTTTAAAAAGAGGATAAAGTAGGTTTTTACAAAGATGTGATATATTTAAGCTGCTTTCTCTCATGTACAGTATATATTTCAGCTTCCATCAATAGTTGAAAGAAAACAATATATATAAAACAGACAGACAGAGAAAGAGAGAGACAGATAGACACATTGGTTATGGTTATTACATTTAGAAATAACAAGAGTACTATAGCAGTTTTCAGTGGCATTTTGTGGAAGAAAATGGAAATGATTTCATTAGGTGCCGCAACAGCTTAGGTCATATGCAAGGATATTAGAATCCTTGGTCATATGGCACCACTAGACACACACACACACACACACACAATCATTGTGTCTTACTGATGGAAGAAAGGATAGAATTTATGACCGAATAATAACAACTTTACTTTCAAATTTTAGGTTACGTTAGAAGTCCAACAGCAAAGAGAACATAATCATTAAGAAATAAACAAGGCAGCAAATAGTTTACCTTGTCCTTGGCTGTCTCGCCACGGCCCAGCAGCTGGCTAGTCCCGGGAAACTGAAAGGACGGTGGAGGCGGCGCTG
>CM035192.1:25885438-25908998 GCA_020233015.1 Callinectes sapidus
TGCTCGCTACTTTACGGTACAGTACAGTATATCTTCATCATGACTGGAAAGCGTAAGAATACCGGTGATCACAAGGATACTAAGACCAAAGTACGCAAGCCAATGTCAATGGAGAGAAAGGTGGAGATAATCAAGAGGTTTGATGCTGGTGAGATGGCGGACGTAGCACGTGCGTTTAAGGTGAACAGGTCCAGTATCGGTACGGTGTACAAGGGCAAGGATCGCATTCTTGAACACGTAAAGAATGTAATTCCTATGACTTCCACGGTCATCACCAAGAGGAGAGGAAAGTGTGAGGAGGAAATGGAGCGCTTGCTAACCGTGTGGATTGAATATCAAACTCAACACCGCATGCCTCTTTATCTCACGTTGATTTTGGAGAAGGCAAGAAGCCTTTTCTCTGATCTGAAGGTTAAAGCTGGGGAAGGCTGTGAAGAGGAATTTGCAAGGAGTCATGGCTGGTTCAATAGATTCAAGAAGAGAATTGGCCTTCACAACCTTAAGTTGAGTGGTGAAGCGGCCAGTGCGAATACCAAGGCATTGAAGATCATCGAGGCTGAGGGGTACACTGCATAACAAATATTCAACGTTAATGAAACGGGCTTATTCTGGAAGAAGATGCCTACCTGCACCTACATCAGTAAGGAAGAGAAGTCTGCGCCCGGTTATAAGGCAGCCAAGGATCGCTTAACCTTAATGCTGGGGGGAAATGCAGCGGGGGACTGTAAGCTTAAGCTTCTTTTAGTGTACCACTCTGCTAATCCACGGGCTGGATGAATAATCGCAAGGCATGGGTGACTATGGCGGTGTTCCAGGATTGGTTTTACCATCACTTTATCCCGGAAGTGAAACTCTATTGCCGGGACAAGGGACTGCCCTTCAAAATTCTGTGCTTCTGCTTGACAACGCACCTGGCCACCCCCCTCACCTGGACGATTTTCACCCTGACGTCAAGGTGGTGTACCTGCCTCCCAACACTACGTCTCTGATTCAGCTTATGGACCAGGGAGTTATTGCCACCTTCAAACGGTACTACACCAGGCGAGTACACAGGCAGGCCTTAAAAGCAGTGGGTGACGATGGAGCTGAAAAGACTGCGTGAGTTTTGGAAGGAGCACAATGTGTACGATTGTGTCAAGAATATTGATGCTTCGTGGCGTGAGATGGCTGAGAAGACGATGAATGGTGTGTGGAAGCACTTGACGCCACAGTTTGTCAACAACTTTGAAAGATTTGATGTCGAGGAAGTGAAGAATGATGTGATGGAAAGTTTGGTTGACATCAGCAAGGGCCTGCAGCTTGACCTGGAGAAGGAAGACTTCGAAGAGCTTCTCGATTCTCACTCTGAGGAGCTAACAAATGAGGACCTGATGATACTGGAGGAGCAGAGTAGAGCCGAAAAGGATCAAGAGGAGGCAGCAGCAGAAGAAGTGGTACCGGTGAAGAAATTCGATACCAAGTTGATGGCTGAAGCCTTTACCCTTATTGAGAAAGGGTTACAGCTGTTTGAAAATCAGGATCCGAATGCTGAGCGATTCTCAAAAGTGTCCACTGCCATCCATGACACTGTTAACTGCTACCAGATAATATACGATGAGAAAAAGAAGAAAACACACATCTCTAGACACTTCAAGCCGAGACGAGCTTCCACCTCTGCAGCTGCACCTGACGAGCTGGGTCCTTCCACCTCTGCAGCTACACCTGACGAGCCGGGTCCTTTCACCTGTGCAGCTACACCTGACGAGTCGGGTCCTTCCACCTCTGCACCTGACGACCCAGCAGCCTCGCCTGACTCTGCCGACTCGAGGCCTGTCTCTCCCGACTTGGGGCCTGACTCTCCCGACTCGGGGCCTGTCTCTCCTGACTCAGAGGCCTGACTTTCCATGTAAGTACACAAGTACACATACATCCTGTTTTTCAAGTGTATAATACAGTATTAATATTATACAGCACTGTTCATTATAGGCTAATAAATAGCATTTATATATCCCTTGCAGTTTCACCTGATGACCCAGACCCAGGGTCTTCCCCCTCTGCAGCCTCACATGCCTCCCCAGCAGCCTGGCCCATCATACACGCACATAGTATTTATAATCATATCATAAAGTACTGTAAGGATAATAAATAGCTTTTATATAGCAAAATTAATTTATTTTTAATTTACCCTTTATTTACAATTGATTTATTTAATTACTAACATATTACGAACAATCCCGCATACGAACAGACGTTCGGTCCCCACTATGTTCGTAATATGGGAAGCCACTGTATAATATTTCTGCAGCTTTCCTATGACAAAATCTGTCAATGTCCCTTTCCCTCCCATCTCTTTTACTATTCTAGTTTTTTTCCCGTTTTAGATTTTTTTTTTTCTGTCAACTTGTTCTCTCACTTTTCTAAGTGAAGTACCTAGTCTTTTTTTAATCACATGGTTTATGCACTCGCCTTTTCTATTTTTATACCATCATAATATGGTCCATTGCCATTATTCATATTACACACTGCATTACAGGCAGAATTATCTCCATCAGATATAAATAGGATTATCTCATATTATTTTCTAAACTTCTACTAAATAGCCTCACAGCTGCTGCTGCTTCCATACCTCCTGAACTTCCCTCATAATTTTTCATGCACTGGTCTTTATGATTCGTAAACCAGTCATCAAACTCCTCTTGGCTCACTTTTTTTTTTTTTTCTTCTCACAGATTTCACAAAATTTGCTCACTGTTTCGTAATCTATTACACAATCAGTTTCTGCATCTATGAAAGCACCTATCGATAACAAATTCGTGTGACCTCATTTCTGCCATGACCCATCAGATATAACATGTACGTTATAAATTCCATTCTCATCACATGCATAGTGTTGTTTAGTTGTTTCAGCGCTCTTTTTCAATACATCAGCAGCCATTTCTTTAGTTTTTTTTTTTTTTTTTTTTTTTTTAACTGCAAATAACTGAACTTCCTGATAGTGCTTATACAGAGGTCTCATACTCATGGCCCCTGTCAGTTTGTGAAACCCTGCCTACATCCATGGTACAGTAAACCAAGGCATTTGTCAGGAATCACCAAACGTTTCACCACATTCTACACACTCCAACACTATTTTATGGTCCAAGTACTTAGTTACGTTCAATTTCCCCAAACAATTCATGCACTTCCCGACTTGACTAAACATATCCACGATGTAGCTCTTCTTCAGTATAATGTTTTCATCATCAACTGAAGGCTTCTTTGGTGATGGTTCTGGGGAAAGTTCCTCTCTCCTCCTCTTTGCAGACGACACGCAAGGCGAGGGTGTACGGTGGGCATGACTGGTAGAGGAATGTAACGTGTCAGCGATAGGAGAGGTGTTATTTCTTGCCTTTTTCTCTTCTGCCTCCTTTTTCCTTCCTTCACGGGCCCCCTCTGCCGTTCAATCTTCCATGCTTTTGGTCGTGGCATCGTGGCGTAGAGGATGAGGGACAGAAATCTGTGATAACTGCGATCACCTGGACTGACGTACTCACCCTCTAACTGTCTGCTGGACACAGAGTCTGTAAGGCTCACTGGCACTGCACATGTGGCTGTCTGGTGGTAGAAGATGCCAGCAACCTCCAAACACATAGTTTATCAGCAAAAAAAAAAAAAAAAAAAAAAAAAAAAAAAACTTGGATTCGTTTTGGGTTTTTTGCAATGTAAACAAGGAGTGGGGATTTAAAGGGTTGCCAGATATTACCAATATTTTATCTATTATAATTTTTGTAGGAAAAACTAAACTCTTCCCAGTTGTAACACTTGGTGAGAATGAAGCCTATACCTACATAGTGACGCAGCCATATGTTTTCCAGAAAAACGTTAATGTATAAGATTTTTCGATTTTTCGCCTCCTACACTCCCTTAATACACCGAGTTACCTCACAGTTCTAATACAAGTCACATCCTCACCACATGCCAGCATACTTAACCCTTAATGCATTCATCAGTTTATTTGATTAACTAGTTCCACTCCTTTGACATGTTTTAGACCATTTTGAGGTATTCCCATTCATCCTCAGTTTTCATGAACTTCTCTGTAATGCACAATTCAAATATTAAGACCATATCTAGGATTTCACCATGTAACATTTTCACTGCTAAAGAATGTTAGAGGGGAGCCACTGTATAATATTTCTGCATCTTTCCTATGACAAAATCTGTCAATGCCACGACCAAAAGCATGGAAGATTGAACAGCAGGCGGCGGCAGAGAGGGCCCGTGAAGGAAGGAAAAAGGAGGCAGAAGAGAAAAAGGCAAGAAATAACACCTCTCCTGTTGCTGCCATTCTAACTTAGAATGGCAATCATTAGTAGATTGAAAATGGTGCCTAAAGGTGCAGGTGACTACAGGAGGGTGGTAGAAATGGAGAGGTGAGGGTAAATTGACTGTGGATTAAGAATCAGCTAGTGAATAAAATACAGTACAAGACAGGATATGTAACAAAAGCCATTCAAAGAGGCATTATTAATGATTTTAAGAAAATGTGAATTTCTTAATAAAAAAAAAAAAAAAAAAAAGATTTGTATTATGAATAAGATGAGATCATTTTTTTTCTGTTTAAATTCATAACTATCAATGGGTGAGCAGTGGAGATGCACAATTTGAGAACTATTATTGATGAGCAATGGAGGTGAATAAGGAAAAAGGAGTAGATGGTAAAGACCAGCCCCTCCCAGTCCAGCATCAGCAGCCATAGATGCCCTTGCAGATCCCAATGCCCTCGAGATTTATATACTTTCCCGTCACTACAGACACAGCTGACAAAAAAATAAATAAATAAATAAAGAAGACTTCACGTCGCAGGTGTCATTGATGGGACACATAAGAATTGTGGCATCAAAATAACAGGAAGAAATGTTTGTTGGAGGATATACGCCAGCAGACTGTGGGTATCCCTCCAAGACTTGGCTTCTCACACCTTATCTGCGTCCACTGCCTGGACCTCAATCACGATATAATAGGTAAACACATTATTATTATTATTATTATTATTATTATTATTATTATTATTATTATTATTATTATTGAGTTTCTAAAGTTTATTTTCTTTATGGCCTTTTCAATGTGACATTGTTTGGTTAGGTTAAGCAGTTTGGTTAGATTTGATTTAGTTTGGAGTGGTTAGGTTAGTATTTGGTTCAGTAAGATAAGTACCCATCTTATGATTTGATGTGTACATGAAATTACCTTTTGGTTAAGTTAGGTTAGAGTGTGTTTGGTAAGATAACTATCTTATTACTTTATGTGCACACAAATTTTAATTAGTGAAGTTTAGCTTACTAATGAGTGGGACATTTCTTATCTATCTCATCAGGTATAGCTCCTTCTGGCTATTTGGAACCTATCTATATATGTAGCAATTTATAAATAAGGCTGCCATCAAGTTTCTCAAGTTTATTTTCTTTTTGGGCTTTTTCAGTGTGACATTTTGTTTGGTTAGGTTAAGTAGTTAGGTTAGATTTGATTTAGTTTGGATTGATTACATTAGTATTTGGTTCAGTAAGATAAGTAACTATTTTATTATTTGATATACACATGAATTTAAGTTTACTTCGGTTTGATTAGTAGAGCATTTGGTTTAGTAAGAAAATTATCTTATGAATTTACATGCACTATATTTTATGCTGAAACTTTGACAACCACTATGAAACTCAGTAGAAAAAACAGTATGGTTGATAGCTGAGCATAGTCATAAAATTGTTATTAGCTATGTAACTATAATTTTTAGAAATACATTATATTGTATAGTTTTTAATTTTTATGAAGTTTAGACCAAATAACAACCAGATGACCACTAGCACAACAAGACAGTTATTATTCAATTATTATTTTTCAGTGCCCACAAAAGGCACGCTGTGTTGTTGAATGGGGAATAGGGCAACTCAAGTTGCCCAATTCCACGTTCAGCATGGTGAGGTACGAGTGAGCCCACCTCTCAAGGTCTGCAAGATCATACAAGCTTGTGGTATGCTTCACCGTATTTGAAAAGAGCAGAATATTCCTCTTCTGGATGAAGACCAACCTACGGGTGCAGTGGCTGAAGTTTCAGTGTCATTGCTACAAAGTGATACTGCAAAGAGGTTGCCCATCCAGCCACTGGTCGCCGGAATGAGGGTTATGCATATCGGGATGCATTCTGCAACTTGCATTTCAAGTTAGTTGAATCTCAGCAGGAGACATGTTATACATTACAATTTTAAAGAAATAATTTTGACATTAATAAATTTGACCTACTGCATTATAGTAATTGATGTTATAATTGATGATTTATGTTTATGTTATCCAGGTATTTTAGTACCTCCTTCTGCATTACTTTATATTCTTCCAACTTCCATGTATTTGTTTATGGTGGCACATATGTTACTACAATTTTCCTCCTTTCTCTTCCATCAGTTCTAATTGTTATACCAATGACATCTGCCATGCCATCACTGTATTGTACTCCCTTTACAAAGATGTCTTTTTACACCATTACTAGTACCCCTCCTCCTCCTTTTCCTTTTCTATCTCTCCTCCATATTTTATATCCTTCTCCCTTTAATTTTATCTCTGCCATACAGAATACATTTGGTTTATAAATACTTAAATAATCCTTTATTTCTAACTTACAATATAGCAACCTGTCCACATTAGTATATGTTACTTTTAATTTGTTGCTCTTTTCATCACTTGTACCTCTTGTTGCTGCTGCTGGGGTTTCTTTACCTCCTCTTCTTTCTCCCGAATAAACGATTTCAATCTCATGTCTAACATGCTCCAGTAAAATTTCTTCTTCTTGGTCTCTGTTCTCTTGTTTAATCTTTCTCCTTTTGCCTTTCTTGCAAATTCATGCCCCTCTTTAACCATATATCTTTATACTACAAACTTTGGGCCCGTCTACCAGCTGTTGCTTTTATTTCCTCCACTGCCATTTGTAACCTCATTCTTACTTTTAGTGGCCTTGTATTTCCTTCACTATATTTTCCAATTCTGTGTGTTTTTTCAATCTGGTCTAAATTTTGTGTATCATCTTGAACTTTTACTAATACTTTCTTTACTAATTCTTTCTCTCTTTCCCTCCCGAATTTGTTTGGATCTTTCCTTTCCTGTAATCCATATATCACCATACATTTCTTTCTGTCCATTGTATCTCTCACCAAGTCTTCCTTCTCCTTAATTATCTTTATTACTGTGTGTGTGTGTATTATTCAATTTACTTTCATGTAAATCGATAGGTACCTGTACTATACATACATAGTGTTACGAATCCATGTATGGGGGGGGGGGGGGGCCGTGGCCGTGGGTATGTGTGTATGTATGTGCGTGGTGGGCGTGAGAGTAGACAAAGAAGCAACGGGTCTGGGACGGGAAGAGAGAGAGAGGCCGGAGGAGCGACACAAGGGAGAAGGGGGCTTTTGACGATTCAGCAAATAGTTTCTGCCGCCGCCCGGCGACAGGCAGTGAGGGGAGAGAGCAGAAAGAAGAGAGTTGGGGCCCAGTGAGGAGGACAGAGGGAAGAGCTGCCTGGCTTCCCCTTGTTCCTGGACAGATATATTCTGACTGCCATGTAATAGTGCCTGTGCGTTGGCAGTGTGTGCGCCTGGACTGTGTGTGCCTAGTTGACATCGTGGAAGCCTGCTGGGAGGCCGTGAATGAGGTGTGAGGTGTGAGGAGGCCCGAGCTGCCGCCTTGCTGTGTCGTCTGCTGAGCGCGCCTTTGTCATTGTGTGAGGCGTGTCACGGTCCCCCGTGTTACCTGTAGTGCTTGCTGAGTAAACTAGCCAAAGTGAACTCTGAGTGTTTGCTTTGTCCCCCATTTTGAGCTGCTATAGGTACACTTCGCTACACTTGCCCATCCGAACCGGGTGGAAGTTACGCAACCCCCCCTATGCCCTGTTGCCCTGCTTGTGCACCTGGGAGGCCTGTGTGAACCCTGTGGCCTGAGACGTGCTGCTGAGGGCAGAGAGAGGGTGTGAAGAAGAAGAAAAAAGGGGGGTAAACGTAACAATATATATATATATATATATATATATATATATATATATATATATATATATATATATATATATATATATATATATATATATATATCAAATTAAAAGTAATGAAAAAACCCATCAAATTATCATCAAGTACTTTATTTTATTTGGTAATTATAAAAAATAATAATCAAGCATAAGAAAAGAAAACCCCCATGTGTGTACTGTCTTGAAACACACACTCACAGGCAAGGATTTCAAATAAATACATCAATGACTCATGGTGTATTTTTGTTCTCTTACACTTGCTTACCAGGTATTCTCTCTCTCTCTCTCTCTCTCTCTCTCTCTCTCTCTCTCTCTCTCTCTCTCTCTCAACACACATTTATACCTAACACACCATAGTGACCACACCAGGTAAGAGTACAAATACTTATATTTCAGAGTTTATTGAAACAGCTCTAATGAATACAAGAATAAACTATTATAACAATTGAGCATTTCTGACACCATACTGGGATTGTTACTACAGTGGTGAGGTGCACAGTAAAACCTCAGTGAAACAGAAAATATAACAAGAATAACATGAACAAAAATTTCAGGAGCACAAAAACTAGGTAATAGGTTCAAGATTGATATTGGAGTTGAAAAAAGACAAAGTAATTGCTTCTGAAATAGCAGTAGATGAATAAAAGACTCAATCAGTATTCAAGTTGGAAGTATTGAGTTATCAGGGAGCTTTGAAAAGATTGAAAATTAAGCAAATTTATGGATGAGGCTTATTTCATAATGAGCCTACCAAGCATAGGCCTGGTGGCTCCCTGCAGCTTTCCTTATTCTATATATATATATACTTTTTAATATGGAACTTGCCACTAATTACAACTCAATACAAAGGCACTTTTCTATAGTTGCTTCCTGTCTGCCAACAACAAACCACAAACTCTTTAGGCAGACACAGCAACTGAAGTGTTTGTTGCTTCATAACAGTTAAAGTTTCAAGACACTTCTATAGATTACTTTTATACTTGCCTTTGTACTATTCTCCTACGGATAAAGACAGTAGTGAGCTATTTCTCACTAGTTTTTGTTGTCCTTGGCCAAAAACCTTCAAAAAGATATATATATTTGAAACTTTAAAAGATAAAAACCACTACTAGCCAATACATGCACTGAGAACTACAGTACTGCAGTTGACACTTACCATCACTACAATGACTATACTTACTGCATCTCAGGACTCACCTTCATTGTTAGCTACCATATATGCTGGACTATATGGCAACCCAGTGTATAAGACAACCCCCAATTCTTTAGGGAAAAATTTAGGTTTTGAGCAATTACAGGCACATAGGACAAGCCATTTAAAGGGAGAGAGCTCCCCCATGGTTGGCTAATGGTAAGCGATTCCATCACTGCTGATATGAGGGGCTTGCGTGGCAGTTCATTTCCTCACTTGAGCACATTGCTACCATGGCAAAATTTACTGTCTTTGTTCTGCACAACTCCAGTTGTTCCTCGACTCCAAAATGACAGGAATATGGTCATGGTTTCTGTTAGTCTAATTGGCAACTGGTGTGGTTGGAATCAGCTGTTTCTGGGGGAGGGGTGAGGGTGTCACCAGATTCCCCCACTGTTGCCACTTTATCATAAATCACAGGCTTGCCTTATTCTCCAACCCTGCTTCATCTCCTTTACTCCTGTTTCTGTCTGTCTTAATGTTTCTATATAAATTGGTTCTATACCAAATTCTAAATTTTGTTCTATATCACTGTTGAAGTAAAAATAAGGCTTGCTTTATGTATAAAGATGTCCACCCAATCCTAAACATGACATATGAGGAGGGAAGTGTGACCTGACTGACACTCCTCACTTGACCTGCCACACTGGACAGAAAATACTCCTTGATAGTGTTACCAATTGCCAGTGTGATCGCCGCTTAAACAATGACGCTGCCAGTAAACATAGACTTTGCCAGAGAAGAGCTGCCTGTTAATTAAGCCAATACGCACACACAAACAGTAAACGATATACGCACGCGTGTGCCAGCACAATTAATTTTAAGGTAAAGTAGCTTAAAGTTCACCACAGGGTTATAGGTTTGTGTTTTATTACTGCTATATAAGATGACCCCTCAATTTAGGAGTCTCAAAATTGGCAAAAAAACTTGTCTTATACTCCGGCATCTACAGTACATGTATTCTAGCTATCATAATATTATATACTTGTTTAGATAACTGGTAAGGATGTCTAGGATTAAAAAAAAGGAAAGAATAATGCATGCAATGTAACAGTAACACCTACAGTGGGAAACGTACCATGTATGGGAGGGAATTATTTCTGTACGAAGAACTTGTACATCATGGAGTGCTTGTAAGGCTTCCCAGGACAGCAAATGGCAGTGGGGAAGTTGCTCTGTGTAAAGGAAGAAAATCAGAAGTTTTATTTGTAAGTTAATTAAGGGGACCGGCTCCTTAGATTTGGCCAAAATTCGAGAAATTTACCAAATTCTGGCAACACCGGATTTCACTTCCTTACGGCATAGTTTATCAACTGGGTAGTGTAAATTTACCATCTGATATCCCTAAGTGCCTAAAAAATGGCCTTATTTCAACCTAATGCGCGTCGATTTTGACCCGTGATTGACCACCATATAGCGAAAGAATTGCGTAAATTGCTTTATTTTCAATGAAATCACATGTATGTGTGATTATTCAGGCAAACCTAACACATTAACACAGGCAGAGCGAGTTAGGGAGAGTCAGTTGAGTGAGAATCGTAGTCGAGGGTGTTCATGCTGCGCCGTCCCTTATCTCACTTTGAGAGCGTTTTTCTCTAAACACAGGTTTTTTGCACATTATGCTAAAAATAGACCAGACTATTCGTCCTAGAACAACGATATGTATATCACTAGAAAGAGCTTGATTTGCGCTACAAACCCCAGGTATTAGATTTTCTATTTTCCATTTCATTCATCTACAATTATTCTGTGAAAAAAATATTTTAACCCGAAATTAGTCGTTGCAAATGTTGCACTAATATTGCACGGCCCTAAATCGACTAATAGAACTCATTCCAAAAATTTGCCTCCTACATCTTGTAGAGAAAATCAAGCCCTTTCCACTGATATAAATATTTTGGTCATAGTTTTTTTTTTTTCTTTCTTTTTTTTCGCACTAATTTTTTTTTTTCATTTTAATTTTCAATTTAGCTCTAATTCAGAAAGTTATTGCCCAAATCTAATGAAATTTTATGGGTACATACAGTGTAGGGTACCCTATAACTGTGCCAAATTTCAATTGAATCGGATAATAAATACGGAAAAATAAGTACGCAACCAGCCGGTCCCCTTAAGCTATTTCCTAAAGGACTACAGAAGAACAAGAGTCACACAGGAGCAGGAGGGAAAGGGAGATTTTATGGGGTGACACACAATAGCTATTTCATGCAATTCAGATTACCATTATACATTATATCCTCACCCATTCACTGTTCACGGCCCCGCATACTAGTGGATTTTGCTCTCAAAGTTTTTTGTTTATAATTTTGGCAATTTTGTGAATTTCTTAGGCCATTTTTTTGCAGAAAAATGCTTACATTCACCCTAACTGGTAAATAATTCTAAAATAACAATGTCAGTTAATATAAAATAAAAAAATTGAAAAAAAGATGATACAGTATAACTGGTAAATAATTTTAAAATAATGTCAGTTACAAGCTTTCGTTTCTCCTTCCTGCTGATTGGCTGCAGACGACATGATGCCACAAGCATCTTCATGCGCAAGACGCTAAACAGCTCGCGCACTCTCAGTCGCATGTGAGTTTTCAAAGTGATTGTTTGAGTTCAAGTTTTCGGTGTTATATAATTACTACTGTACCCCTGTATTATTTATGTCCTATAATGCCACCAAAATGAGTAAGACTGTCTTTAGAATGTGTTTAGGAAGCATATTTTAGTGTATATATTATCATACATAGACACTTTAAAACTTATGCAATAATTCGCGGATTCTCGGGATTCGCGAGAGGGGAAGAAACATAAACCCCTGCAAATAGAGGGAGGATACTGTATAATGAATTTTTGCAACACCCATTCATGTTATCATTCAGTGTGGAGGCAGCAGGAATGGACACCATTCAGATATAATTAGCCTAATTTTCCACAGTTTTATTAATATAATGTGTTTCTAAAACTATTGCCATCTTACATTTGTGCTTTGGTGACTCGTATCTGCTTCAATAATATTTCTGATAATTTCTTGTTCTTGTTGCCATTTGTTCTCTAATGCTAATTCATAAATACCATACACAAAAGACATAAAAAAATCAAGTCACTATATTCAAAAGAATAAAACAATTGATGTGCTCCAATACCATAAAAGAAAAACAAAGATGTACAACTCGCTCACCTGGTTGACAGCATCAGGGAAGTTCTGAGGCTCACAGCAGAACGCCCCTTGGTAAGTGTAGGACGTCCCACTGCGGCCGACCATCTTGTTTGCTTCTTTGGGCAGAAAATTCCCTGTGTAGATCTGCACGCCCGGCTCAGTGGTGTACACTTCCAGCCCACGACCTGGTGAACAGTGCTGAGGCTCATCACATCCATCACTACTAACTACTTCAGCACGCCAGAATATCAAACTGTTTCATAAAATAGTAAAATGAAACAACTGAACTATTTTCCTTGGCCAGTGCCTCTCCTATATAGGAAAATGGAAAATAAAGAGAAAAAGAATTTCAAAAAAGCTGATAATAAAGAGTGAATACGCCTGACACCTTGTACTCAATATATAAGACTAATTCATCACCTGGTGTACCATTACAAATGTACCTTCTCACCTGTTGGAGGGTGCAGGAAACACGCTGCTAGTTCCAGTTCACCTCGGTGCTTGAACTGTAGACAGAAGTTGTGGTCAAAACCATTACCCGGCACCTGGGGCAGCACCTCCCCAAAGGTGATGGGGCTACGCAGGTCATAGGCCGTGCCTCTCACTGATGCTAACTCCCCTGCAAAAATATCATTACCCTCACCACCACCACCACCACCACCACCACCTCAAGGTCACAATCCATGCCATAAGATGCAAGCAGTGACTAAACAATTAAAGAATAAGACTTAATTAATTGCATTTAAATCCATTAGGTAGCATGTGGAATTTCGCAAAACAAAAAGAAAGGACCAAGAACACCACCATTGTAGTCTCCTCCAACAATAGTTAAGAAAAAGAAACAAGTAGGATGCAGATATAGATTCTGATTACTTATAAAGACTGTGAACCACCTGTTGGTATGAGATCCTGCCCTACAGGTGTAAAGCGATCAGCATTCACCCTCACCAGGTGCTCCAAGAGGCCACCCTGACCTGCAGCCTGCCAAAGAAGGAACACCTCAGTGCATTGCCGTGCATCACAACAACAAGCGCCAGATAATGCATTGGACTGGTCTACTCAGAGCAATGACTATCACTCTCACACCAGCCAATCACCAAAGGAGGAGGTTTTTCATCATGCTGACTAGTGACACATGCAGTAATAATTATTGAGAAGACATTACAAATCATAAACACAAAAAAACTTTGACCATATTGTAAAATACATTAAAAAAATTATAACTATTTGGAGTAATCATTCTTTCATGGCAAAAATTCACCCTGAGAAACCTTCAAGGAGTTATGCAAATATGTATTATGGTCTTAACTGAAAATAAACACTAGTTAATACTACTATTATTATCATCAAAGAGAGAGAGAGAGAGAGAGAGAGAGAGAGAGAGAGAGAGAGAGAGATGAGCCACTCCATTAGACATCTCTATTAATGTGACAGTCTAGACTAACATGAATCTCTACCTGGGACTACCATCAATTATAAAGTAAACAAATATTTATTTGTCTTCAGTGTCCTATCATAACTCGAACCTGCAATAGCCACCTCTCAAGGTTAATTTATCCTGCCTTCACATCAGTTTATAAGTGACTCTATGTTACTATAAAGGGGGCAAGAAATTCAGTGCAAACAGTGACAATTAGCTGAGAAAAGAAGGGGAAGTTGGCCAAGGGCAAAAAAATACAATGAAGATAAAAGCCCCACTAATTTGCCAGTCCTCCTTAAAGCTCAAAAGAGTTAGCAGAAAGAAAGGGACAAATGTCTTGAAACATCCCTCTTAAATAAAGTCAAATCATAGGAGTTTGAAAATATAGAAATAGGTATGGAATCCCAGAATTCACCAGAGAAACCTGGCTTCAGATCAATTCCTAAGTGTTTCTATGACAGATTTTCATGTCAGTGTGAACAATAACAAGCCAACTAATTAAACAAAAGTACCAAAGTAAAGCTGCCGTGGTACAGTAGAACCCCGTGTGCTATGGAAAGTGAAAGATCCCCAAGTGCATGGATTTGAATCCTGGCCATGGTCCGTGGAGAGCTTGGGCATCCACTTGGGGTAGCGGTTCCCAAATGAGTAGGCCTTCAGATAGGAAGTCTCCATTAGGTGGTCTCCTCTAGCCCACAAATTCCCATAGAAAGCCCACATTGTATGAATAAAAAAAAGAGGGAGCAAATGTGATAACCACTTAAGTGATTACACAAGAGAACCAAAAAGATATCTAATGAACACACTGCACGCTGCTGCTGCTGCACTCACATGTCCCGCCAGGTTGAAGAAGCAGTGATTGGTCATGTTGATGGGAGTAGCTTTGGTGGTCATTGCCTCAAAGTCAATCCTGAGTCCTCCCACTGGATCAAGGGAATATTTCACCTGTAACACAACAACATCCAGATCACAGCTTCAGGATTTTTCCTCTGAGCAAAACCTGATAAATAATCAAGAAAAAACAGGAAATTAATCTCAAATATGTAATTGCTTAACAGGAAACACAGGGAGAGTGATGCAGCAACTGTATGTGTTACCTATTCATAAATCCAGCCGTCTCTTTCAATACATAAATCAAGAAGTGGAAAGGGCATAACTTGTGGAGTGTTAGGAGAGTTTAATACAACAAACTCAAATGCTATAGATAGTTGAGAAGAATGAGCGTGAGTGGCAAGCCAAGCAAAGGTATACAAGGTTGAAACTGATGCCAAGCATGTGAGAGAACAATCTTGTGTGATGTAAAAAGCATTATGAAGGGAATGAGCAGCACATGACCCACACAACAACCTTGGCACTCAGCAAAACACACAACAATATGCAAGCTCCTTCTTCTGTCTATTGCAAGTCTGAATTACAGAAAAGAGAACTCCTAGTACTTAAAAAAAGTTTCCCTTCTCCTTGAGGGCTCATACATTATCTCTCTTCCTTCAAAGCACCTTAAATTCAATCAATATTCATGTATGCAAATTTCTGTATGCATAAATAATACAACAATCATTACTTTACTGATTTTAACTTTGCTTAGTACTCTCACAGGAACTTCAGAGGAGACATCAAACCCACACACACACACACACGCACATGCACACAGACACAGACACACACACACACACATGCACACAGACACAGACACACACATACACACACACACACACACACACACACCTGTGACAGCACTGCCCCGGGATATCCCTCTTCCCCATCACTGCTGAGACGGGAGAACACCACACTCTCCTCACTGATGTGGCTCTCCCACACTTGCTGCAATGCACACCTCAACACATTACCATTGGTGGCACATTAGTGAATCCAGTTACAAATAAGATAAAAACGACCTTTAACAGTAAGAGGAAAATTGATTCATTACACAAGAAACTTTTTTTTCTTTACCAAATCACTTATGAGCAACAAAATGTTTGATTGTCCTATGAAATTCTTCAAGAAAATTTTGTGTGGCATTGTTATACCACACCTCTATGATGCATAATAAGTTGCTATGTTAGGTTCAAAGATAATAATGCAATACAAAAAAATAGGTATATCTCGAGCAAACTTTACTTAAAAATTCAAGCATGATAAAACACTGAAAAATCATTTAGTGTATCTACTGTCAGCCACAGAGGAGCAGGGACGCACACTAACCTTGTCCCAGCCCCTCGTTCCCCCATGCAGGTGGTTGCCATTATTGTTGATGGTGAGGCTGTACTGCTGACCCTCCACTGTCAGCTTGCCCTTGCCAATGCGATTAGCACAGCGACCAATGGAACTTCCTTGGTATGCATTTTCCAGGTACCCTGCGGCACAAGGAAAACTGTAAACATGATATCACTGCACACTCTGGTAAAATCTGGAACTCCAGAGAATTATTTACAGCACTTCATATCAGTATACTCACAAACCTTTCATGTCGTCAAATCCCAGAGTGATATGATCCTTCTTCCCAGACTTGTCAGGCACCACAATGGCACTCACACAGGCACCATAAGAGATGACCTATGGCACAGGAACACAAACAATGTATGAGCCTCCACACTACAATAACCACATAACATACTCTTGTGGGATAATTAGTCCTGTATTCTTAAACACTTTGCTCTCTCACAACCACTATTTTCCAAAGGTTCTAGCTGAAGATACTCATGTTTTTAAGGATATTTGTATGGTTTTGGTGATGGATTAACAAGATTTCTGATTTATTATAACAAGTCCCTGTGGCCTTTTAAAATAGTCATATGGAGAAGGGAAGGCATTTATTTCTACATATGGGCCATAGTCCCTTCAAAAGGTAGCTAATGGTGTTTATGTTCAAAAGGTAAAGTTTTTAGTGTTTGTTAACTATATGTAAGATGATGACATTTCACTTCCTTGGAAACTCAAATGCTCAAACTGCCATATATATTTGTTGTGGCCATGTAACAATGAAAGTTTTTTCACAAAACTAAATCTAACAAAACAAAACTTTCTGGTCAGGATTGCTCTGTCTCAATACACATCCCAAAAGTTCTCTCTTCCTGCAAATCTCAAACGTCTGCTAGAAGGAGGCAGTACAGGGCCAAAACAAGACCATTCTCATTCAGACCATCATTCTTTACATATCAAAATATAAGATTATTTTTATCTTTTTTTATTTATTTTAGTACATACTGGCTGCTTGATTAAAAACACCAGAATATCATTTTAGCATGATGTGGATTAATTTTTCCTGTCATTCCCAGCTTACCTGCACCTCCACCCCTGATGCACTGGTCAAGGTGTAGCGCTCCACCTTCACCTCCACATCCGAGTCAGGATCATGGAACACACCAAACAAATCCTTCCTTATACCCTTCATCTCGACGTCCTGAAAGAAATAGTGAGGCCAGTCAATATTTGTTCTGTTTTTTTTTGCACTGCCACACATAATGATAACATACCACAAATCATTGATTTGTTGTTTCCACTGTTATTATTTGTATTTGACTCTTCTTAATCATCACACACCCTTCTCTGATACACTAAACTACTTCCTACGTGTCATGGTCGTCACACGTCAATGCTGCAAGTGTACAGACAGCACAGCCCACACTGACCAATTGAACAATTTGACCATGGTGATCATCTTGACCTAATTATTGACATATCAGATGAAGAATATTCAGAGAAGACAACAACAGTTCTTGGGACATATACAGAGAGTGGACAGGAATTTCTTGCTTAGATCTGAAGAAAGAAAAACCAGAGGAAAACATAGAATTTCATGAAGATCTTCCTGAAAAAAAAAGAACAGGAAATCAAATGTGACAGCTTTGATCATGATGGAGAAAAAACAGAGGAAACGGATATGGCATTGCATGTTCACCCACATTACAAGACAGATAGCTTACCTTGCTAACGAATAGACACATGTTTACCTCTTAGTCTCCTACCAGGATTTAATACTGGATGAGAACAAATCATAAGCAATTTATTTTGCCTCTAAACCAACATCTTGATGTTTGCAAGTATACTTTGGTAATATTACATGAATAATTGTGTTTGCTGTCATTCTTTTCCATTCTGATACCTGGAGCAGATTGATGCCTGGTCATTATGAACTTACCTGGTTGGGCTCCTTTGAAGGGAACCCCACATCAGCTAGCACGCTAATCTTCCACAAAGTATAACAACAAGAAGCAAAAAAAGCAAGAAGGATCAGACTGGAAAGTGTGCTATTAGCCATGGTGAGAATGGTAAAGAATATTGAGTTCAGTACTCGAATAAAGTATCTCCAAGAAATACAGCAAGTCCCTTCTTAAAACAGTTTACGTTTGTTGACTCTGCTACCTCTGGGGGAAGAGCATTCCACAGCCTGACAACACGGACTGAGAAAAATCTATGTCTGGCTTCACAAGTGCTGGGAGGAACAAAAATCTTATACTTGTGTCTCCGAGTGGTATGTCTTGCTGGGGCCATGATAAAGAGATCTGTAGGAGTTATAGCTGACATACCATTTAATATCTTCCAACACTTAATAAGATCGGCATGCAATAGTCTTCCTTTTACAGAATAAAGATCTAAGGTTTTTAAGTTGCTGGTCATAGGACTTATCCTCACAACCTGTAATTAGTTTCAACCATCTGGGCTGAACAGATTCCAAGAGAGACAAATCATTGATGTAACCGGTGTTCCAGACTGGAGATGCAAACTCAAGAAGTGGATGTACATGTGTAATGAGAAGTGTAACCATAAAGGAACTGGAGCGACACAGGGTTGACTTGATAAAGGAATATGATAAACCAGCAGCCTTTGACACTATAGATTGAATATGATGGTGGAATCTTAATGAAGGGTCAACAGTTATGCCGAGATCTACAGCAGTGGAACTGAGTGTTAGGGGTTTGCCTTTAACAGTATAGAATGAATATGGACCTAGATCAAGGGACTGTCGGAGGTTGGGGCCAAAGCTCATGAGTTTTGTTTTGGTTGCATTAATCTTTAAGTCCCAAGATTCGGCTACATTAATTAGCAAGTCAATATCCCTTTGAACTAAGCTAATGCCCTCCAACACTGTATGAAGACTCTGAGGTTTAATCAAAAGATATAGTTTTAGGTCATCAGCGAATAATTTTACATTTGATAAAAGTGGTTGAGATGTGATTTATATATATATAAGAAAAAGAGTAGGACCTAATACAGAACCCTGTGGCACTCCACTAATTACTGGAAATGAAGAAATGTTCTGCTCACCCACAGCAACTTCCATTGACCTGTTAGTTAAAAATGTCTTAATCCAGGAAAGAATAATACCATTAATACCCAATAAGTTAAGTTTAGTAAATAGCATCTGGTGATTAACAGTGTCAAAGGCTTTTGAAAAATAAAAAAGAATGATATCAACCACATTACCAGTGTCCATCCACTTAGAGACTGCGTTATACGTCAGTAAGAGCTGATCCTCTACAGACCTGCCAGAGCGAAAGCCAATCTGGTCGTCATTTAATATTGAATTGGTCTCCAAATACTCATGTAGTGTAACAATTATCTTCTCTAAAATTTTGCAACAAACTGAAGTGAGACTTACTGGACAGTAGTTAAGAGGATCACATCGCTTACCTTTCTTGAAAATAGGCACTACTGAAGATTTCTTCCAAACATCAGGAATTTCCCCAGAATTAGTAGATATAGTGAATATTTTAAATAAAGGATATGCTAGATTAGTGGAACAATGTTTCAATAATGCCGGGTGAACAGAATCAGGTCCCATTGCAGAGGAAGGGTTTATGGCGCTAAGTTCCTGAGCTACATCCTGAACTGTAAAGTGAATCTGGTGAAAGGAGCCATCATGTACTTGGTGTGGTGATTGTGGAAGACCAGAGGGTATAGTAAACACTGAGGCAAAAGCATTACCCAAGAGCTGTGCCATCTCTTTTGGATCGGAGACTAAGTTGCCAGAATTACCAAGAGGGCCAACGGAAGGACATCCTACCTTTTTCCCACGGATGTACGAGTGAAATACTTTGGGCTTAACTGCATTATTGTTTAGAATATCCTCTTCATAAGAGATCTGTTTCTGAATGGAAAAATTCCTGTACTGGTAATTTACTTTGAGAAATGATTGTAAAGCTTGGTTAGCAAGTATAGGGTTCCTACCATGTACTGATCTTATCTCTTTATAATGGTTCCAACTGTTCTTTTGTCTATTTGTAAGATCTCTAGGTGGTTTATACTCCCATGGTTTGTAAGAAACACCTGATGAGGAACGAAAAGCGGAACATAAGTTCTTTCGAGATAGCTAACAATAGACAAAAATTTGTTATATGCGTCATTTATGTTAAGGTTCTGAAATTCAAAGTCCCAGTCAACCGTAGACAAGAATTGGTTAATTTGGTTAAAGTTAGCTTTAGGCCAGAAGGAGGATGCAGTTGTCATCAATGGTTTGAACTGGAATATATAGACACAAAGTATAACACAGTGATCACAGTTTGGAAATGGAGGAAAGACATTAGTAGATACAACTCAATCAGCATCTGTGGTAAGAAATAAGTCCAAGGTATTGCTTGCCCTGATGTTTGTCGGCTCAACAATCCACTGGGTGAGACCTAATGAGGTAAAACAATCAAGAAAAAGTTTGTCAGTATTGTTGGATACAGTAATTACCCCACCAAGTGACCAAGAAATAGGAGGCAGATTAAAATCACCCATAACTATTACTTCCCTGTTGATACAAAAATCTGATAGGAAATCTATGAGAATGTTATTGTCATGTAAGGAGTAAGAAGGAGGTCTATATACAACTACAATGTGTAACTTGTAGTATGGAAGAAAGACAGAACAAATATTAGGTATTTTAATGTTCATGTTAAAACATTTATAAGAATTGTGTACATAAATGCCAACTCCATGTTTATGTACCAAGCCAGAAACATCATTTCTATAAAAAACACAATTAGGAATTGAAACGGCAGCATCTGGAATAGAGTTAATCAACCAAGTTTCAGTAACTCCCAATACGTGCACATTACTTGAAGACGAAGTGTTTTAGAAAAGAAACCTTATTAATAAGACTATTTACATTACACAGACCAACATTTAGTTGTGTAAAGGGGTGGCAGCAGGAGAAAACTCAGGAGGAGTGGCAGCAGACTGGGAAGCAGGCTGAGCTGATGCACCACCAGCCAGCCTGTTCCTTTGTCGCCTGTCATACAGTTCTTTTCGTTGTTTGTAGGTTAGGTCTCTATTAATTTTTTTTTTTTATGTAGAAGGGAGGCGGCCAAGGGCAACAAAAATAAGACAAAATAGCCCACTCTAGTGCCGAACCCTGGAAAGTCCATAATCAGTAGCCAAAAGAAGAATGGGATAAGTGTCTTGATACCTCTCTCTTGAAACAGTTCAAGTCATAGGCAGGTGGAAATACAGAGGCAGGGAGAGAGTTCCAGAGTTTACCAGAGAAAGGGATGAAAGACTGAGAATACTGGTTAACTCTTGCATTAGAGAGGTGGACAGAATAGGGGTGAGAGGAAGAAGCAAGTCTTGTGCAGCGAGGCCGTGGGAGCAGGGAAGGCACGCAGTTAGCGAGATCTGAAGAGCAGTTAGCATGAAAATAGCGGTAAAAGAGAGCAAGAGAGGCAACATTGCGGCGATGAGAAAGAGGCTGAAGACAGTCAGTCAGAGGAGAGGAGTTGATAAGACAAAAAGCTTTTGATTCCACCCTGTTCAATAGAGCTGTGTGAGTGGAGCCTCCCCAAACATGTGAAGCATACTCCATACATGGGTGGATGAGTCCCCTGTATAGAGTCAGCAGTTGGGGAGGTGAGTAAAACTCCATGTAATTCTCCATTCCATTCTCTCTCCAATATAAACTCCATTAAACGCATTGTTGTTTCTAAGATTTTTTTCTTCCATCACTAATCTCTTATGTGTATCATCATGTGTAATCTTAACTCTGTACAGACCTTTGTTTCTATCAATACAGTACAAGTCAGACATAGATGGAGTGGTGTTCAAAAGGAAGCGAGTAATACTAGCAATTCTAGCCATTGCGTCATCATTCGACTCCTCCTTAATTCCCCTGAATATGACTGAATCTATTCTCTTCTTTCTTTCTTCCTCTCCACTATTTCCTCCTGAATGGACATTCTTAACTCGTCCCCAGAGGCAGCCTGAGTCGCAGACACAGAAGGAGGAGGAGGAGGGTGTGGGGCCATAGAGTCCACCCTATCTGTTACTTTGGCAATAGCTGAGCAAAGAGCTTTCACCATTACAAAGAGTTGAGCAATAGCTGGGTCACCACTTGGGAAATCCTTACTGGCTCCAGTAACGGGAGGGTGAGCTCCACACTGAGTACAAACATACTCCACTCCGGCACCTCCTGCCTCACCAATAACATCAATAACTTGATCAGACGCCCCCATACATAAAGGACTAGGATGGAACCAGTTATCACATTTGTCACATCCAATGCCATCCTCACCAACAATAACCTCACAACTACCACAAGGAACAACAACAGACCCACCAGTTAAATCAAGGATTCTAAGACACACAAACACATTGCATTCTCACCACCAGGTTGACAGCACATGCAAACCTTTCACTTCAGCAAACCAACACACATTAGCACTTTCTCTCTTTCTCTCTCTCTTCTTTGAGTAGAGATGCCCTAGAGTTTCTCACAAATACCTTAACAAAACACCAGATAAGGTTATTTTGGTGGATGTTTGAGACCTTGACTTACTTAGCGCCGCTGTCATACGTATATAATATAGGCAATCGTAACGGTAAATTTAATGTTGACTTGCAAAAAAGATCATGGCCACTAAAAGCTTAAAATCATAAGATGCTTTTATTTCACTCATTTGTTTATTTCATTTATTTCTCTAATTTTCCCTTTACTTTCTTGCTTTTTTAAAAACTTTCCTTATTGTTGTTTTAGATTTTCTTTTATAATTGTGTCATTTTTTTGTTACTCTATTTATCACCTAATATTATTTGCTTGCTTTCTTCCTGTAACCTTGATTTACACCCTCTTCCATTCTTTCCCTCTTCATCATTCACCCCCAATCACCTCCCACTATTTCGCTAGTCTCTTTGTCTCCTTCTCTTTCTATATTTACGTTTTTTTTTTTTTTTGTTTTGTTTCCCTGTTTCTTTCCTCTTTCTTTTTTTTCTGTCTCTCTTTTTCACTGATACTTCTCTTACTCATCATCTTAACTTAACAGACACCCACACATCATTCACACTCTTAAAAATTATGATAATATTGCGTGGAACAATAATGAAACTTAATACTATTACTAGTTTCAACCACTTTTGCTAACACTGGTATTAAAATCCCTTACACACTTCTATTCTTCATTCTTTCCTCTCATTACTACATCTCAGTACTTCCATAGAGGAAAATACCTAGAAATGCCACCAAATCTTTGAAATTGTGTGGGTCTGGAAATCCATGACTTGAACTTGAGCTTGATATACAGGTGACCTGTGTTTACAGGTCAAGCCTTTTTAGCGGCTGATTCCTGTAAAAAAAAAAAAAAAAAAAAAAAAAAAGGGAGAAAAGACAAGGAAGGTGAAGATTAGCATACCTTCAAGCCTACTGACCACTCCTCATACTCCACATTTTTTCTAGAAACATTTTCACGGCATCAATCATTCTTGCTGTGGTGTCCCCACACAGCCCCAACAGCAACACCATCCATTCCCTACCAGTCCTTTCAACCCTATCATTCTCTTCATACCCCATCTCAGCCAGAACTA
>CM035192.1:25911419-25922421 GCA_020233015.1 Callinectes sapidus
TAACTACATCAAAGACTCATGGTGTATTTTTGTTCTCTTACACTTGCTTACCAGGTATTCTCTCTCTCTCTCTCTCTCTCAACACACATTTATACCTAACACACCATAGTGACCACACCAGGTAAGAGTACAAATACTTATATTTCAGAGTTTATTGAAACAGCTCTAATGAATACAAGAATAAACTATTATAACAGTTGAGCATTTCTGACACCATACTGGGATTGTTACTACAGTGGTGAGGTGCACAGTAAAACCTCAGTGAAACAGAAAATATAACAAGGATAAGATGAACAAAAATCTCAGGAGCACAAAAACTAGGTATCTAATAGATTCGAGATTGATGTTGGAGTTGAAAAAAGACAAAGTAATTGCTTCTGAAATAGTGGTAAATCAATAAAAGACTCAATCAGTATTCAAGTTGGAAGTATTGAGTTATTAGGGAGCTTTGAAAAGATTGAAAATTAAGCAAATTTATGGATGAGGCTTATTTCATAATGAGCCTACCAAGCATAGACCTGGTGGCTCCCTGCAGCTTTCCTTATTCTATATATACATATACTTTTTAATATGGAACTTGGCACTAATTACAACTCCATACGAAGGCACTTTTCTATAGTTGCTTCCTGTCTGCCAACAACAAAACACAAACTCTTTAGGCAGACACAGCAACTGAAGTGTTTGTTGCTTCATAACAGTTAAAGTTTCAAGACACTTCTATAGATTACTTTTATACTTGCCTTTGTACTATTCTCCTAAGGATAAAGACAGTAGTGAGCTATTTCGCACTAGTTTTTGTTGCCCTTGGCCATAAACCTTCAAAAAGATATATGTATATATTTGAAGTTTTAAAAGAAAAAATAACACTACTAGCCAATACATGCACTGAGAACTACAGTACTGCAGTTGACACTTACCATCACTGCAATGACTATACTTACTGCATCTCAGGACTCACCTTCAATGTTAGCTACCATATATGCTGGACTATAAGGCAACCCAGTGTATAAGACAACCCCTAATTCTTTAGGGAAAAATTTATGTTTTGAGCAATTACAGGCACATAAGACAAGTCATTTAAAGGGAGAGAGCTGCCCCATGGTTGGCTAATGGTAAGGGATTCCATCACTGCTGATCCGCTATATGAGGGGCTTGCGTGGCAGTTCATTTCCTCACTTAAGCACATTGTTACCATGGCAAAATTTACTGTCTTTGTTCTGCACAACTCCAGTTGTTCCTCAACTCCAAAATGACAGGAATGTGGCCATGGTTTCTGTTAGTCTAATTGGCAACTGATTACTATCATGGTGTGGTTGGAATCAGCTGTTTCTGGATGGTGGGGGGGGGGGGGGGAGGGTGTCACCAGATTCCCCCACTGTTGCCACTTCATCATCAATCACAAACTTGCCTTATTCTCCAACCCTGCTTCATCTCCTTTACTCCTGTTTATGTCTGTCTTAATGTTTCTATATAAATTGGTTCAATATCAAATTCTAAATTTTGTTCTATATCACTGTTGAAGTAAAAATAAGGCGTGTTTTATGTATAAAGATGTCCATACAATCCTAAACATGACATATGAGCAGGGAAGTGTGACCTGACTGACACTCCTCACTTGACCTGCCACACTGGACAGAAAACACTCCTTGATAGTGTTACCAATTGCCAGTGTGATCGCCGCTTAAACAATGACGCTGCCAGTAAACATAGACTTTGCCAGAGAAGAGCTGCCTGTTAATTAAGCCAATACGCACACACAAACAGTAAACAATATACGCACGCGTGTGCCAGCAGAATTAATTTTAAGGTAAAGTAGCTTAAAGTTCACCACAGAGTTATAGGTTTGTGTTTTATTACTGCTATATAAGATGACCCCTCGGTTTAGGAGTCTCAAAATTGGCAAAAAAAACTTGTCTTATACTCTGGCATATACAGTACTTGTATTCTAGCTATCATAATATTATATACTTGTTTAAATGACTGGTAAGGATGTCTAGGATTAAAAAAAGTGAAAGAATAAGGCATGCAATACAGTAACAGTAACACCTACAGTGGGAAACGTACCATATATGTGGGAGGGAATTATTTCTGTACGAAGAACTTGTACATCATGGAGTGCTTGTAAGGCTTCCCAGGACAGCAAATGGCAGTGGGTAAGTTGCTCTGTGTAAAGGAAGAAAATCAGAAGTTTTATTTGTAAGTTAATTAAGCTATTTCCTAAAGGACTACAGAAGAACAAGAGTCACACAGGAGCAGAAGGGAAAGGGAGATTTTATGGGGTGACACACAATAGCTATTTCACGCAATTCAGATTACCATTATACATTATGTCCTCACCCATTCACAGTTCACCGTTCACAGCCCTGCATACTAGTAGATTTTGCTCTCAAAGTTTTTTGTTTATAATTTTGGCAATTTTGTGAATTTCTTAGGCCATTTTTTTGCAGAAAAATGCTTACATTCACCCTAACAGGTAAATAATTCTAAAATAACAATGTCAGTTAATATAAAATCAAAAATTTGAAAAAAAGATGATACAGTATAACGTAAATAATTTTAAAATAACAATGTCAGTTACAAGCTTTCGTTTCTCCTTCCTGCTGATTGGCTGCAGATGACATGATGCCACAAGCATCTTTATGCACAAGATGCTAAACAGCTCGCACTCCCTCAGTCGCATGAGGGTTTTCAAATTGATTGTTTGAGTTCAAATTTTGGGTGTGTTATATAATTACTACTGTACCCCTGTATTATTTATGTCCTATAATGCCACCAAAATAAGTAAGACTGTCTTTAGAATATGTTTAGGAAGCATATTTTAGTGTATATATTATCATACATAGACACTTTAAAACTTATGCAATAATTCGCAGATTTTCGGGATTTGCGAGAGGGGAAGAAACATAAACCCCTGCAAATAGAGGGAGGATACCGTATAATGAATTTTTACAACACCCATTCATGTTGTCATTCAGTGTGGAGGCAGCAGGAATGGACACCATTCAGATATAATTAGCCTAATTTCTCCACAGTTTTGTTAATGTGTTTCTAAAACTATTGCCGTCTTACATTTGTGCTTTGGTGACTCGTATCTGCTTCAATAATATTTCTGATAATTTCTTGTTCTTGTTGCCATTTGTTCTCTAATGCTAATTCATAAATACCATACACAAAAGACACATAAAAAAATCAAGTCAATATATTCAAAAGAATAAAACAATTGATGTGCTCCCATACCATAAAAGAAAAACAAAAATGTACAACTTGCTCACCTGGTTGACAGCATCAGGGAAGTTCTGAGGCTCACAGCAGAACGCCCCTTGGTAAGTGTAGGACGTCCCACTGCGGCCGACCATCTTGTTTGCTTCTTTGGGCAGAAAATTCCCTGTGTAGATCTGCACTCCCGGCTCAGTGGTGTACACTTCCAGCCCACGACCTGGTGAACAGTGCTGAGGCTCATCACATCCATCACTACAACTTTAGCACTCCAGAATATCAAACTGTTTCATAAAATAGTAAAATGAAACAACTGAACTATTTTCCTTGGCCAGTGACTCTCCTATATAGGAAAATGGAAAATAAAGAGAAAAAGAATTTCAAAAAAGCTGATAATAAAGAGTGAATACGCCTGACACCTTGTACTCAATATATAAGACTAATTCATCACCTGGTATACCATTACAAATGTACCTTCTCACCTGTTGGAGGGTGCAGGAAACACGCTGCTAGTTCCAGTTCACCTCAGTGCTTGAACTGTAGACAGAAGTTGTGGTCAAACCCGTTACCCGGCACCCGGGGCAGCACCTCCCCAAAGGTGATGGGGCTACACAGGTCATAGGCCGTGCCTCTCACTGATGCTAACTCCCCTGCAAAAATATCATTACCCTCACCACCACCACCACCACCTCAAGGTCACAATCCATGCCATAAGATGCAAGCAGTGACTAAACAATTAAAGAATAAGACTTAATTAATTGCATTTAAATCCATTAGGTAGCATGTGGAATTTCACAAAACACAAAGAAAGGACCAAGAACACCACCATTGTAGTCTCCTCCAACAATAGTTAAGAAAAAGAAACAAATAGGATGCAGATATAGATTCTGATTACTTATAAAGACTGTGAACCACCTGTTGGTATGAGAGCCTGCCCTACAGGTGTGAAGCAATCAGCATTCACCTTTACCAGGTGCTCCAAGAGGCCACCTGACCTGCAGCCTGCCAAAGAAGGAACACCTCAGTGCATTGCAGAACATCACAACAACAAGCACCAGATAATGCATTGGACTGGTCTACTCAGAGCAATGACCATCACTCTCACACCAGCCAATCACCAAAGGAAGAGGAGAACTGTATGACAGGCGACAAAGGAACAGGCTGGCTGGTGGTGCATCAGCTCAGCCTGCTTCCCAGTCTGCCGCCACTCCTCCTGAGTCTTCTCCTGCTGCCACCCCTTTACACAACTAAATGTTGGTCTATGTAATGTAAACACTCTTATTAATAAGGTTTCTTTTCTAAAACACTTTTTGTCTTCAAGTAATGTGCACGTATTGGGGGTTACTGAAACTTAGTTGATTAACTCTATTCCAGATGCTGCTGTTTCAATTCCTAATTGTGTTTTTTACAGAAATGATGTTTTTGGCTTGGTACATAAACATGGAGTTGGCATTTATGTACACAATTCTTATAAATGTTTTAACATGAACATTAAAATACCTAATATTTTTTCTGTTTTTCTTCCAGACTACAACTTACACATTGTAGTTGTATATAGACCTCCTCCTTACTCCTTACATGACAATAACATTTTCATAGATTTCCTATCAGATTTTTGTATCAACAGGGAAGTAATAGTTATGGGTGATTTTAATCTGCCTTCTATTTCTTGGTCACTTGGTGGGGTAATTACTGTATCCAACAATACTGACAAACTTTTTCTTGATTGTTTTACCTCATTAGGTCTCACCCAGTGGATTGTTGAGCCGACAAACATCAGGGCAAGCAATACCTTGGACTTATTTCTTACCACAGATGCTGATCGAGTTAAACAACCAATAAAGAATGAATTGTTAAATATCATTGTCATTTGCGCAAACTACAATAATACAATAATTTGCAGTTTTGTAAAATAATTTATACTTTTCTTGAAATAATTCCCGTGGTCTAAGAACTGACTGGAGTAGGCACAGGATAGGGAACAGTTGTATCATAAGAGACAGGTATAAACCAGTGTATGCTACCATGCCTTCCTATAGATAGGTGTCCAGTTAAGTAAGCCATGCCTGAGCTCCTGGGGTGTAATATGGTTGCCTACAAGACTACCTCTTTTCTGAAGGGGCCATCAGATGGTGCTTTGTCAAAAGCACCATGTGTTAATTATGAGCCTGACATAAACTAGATGAATAGATCTTTTCAACTCATACCTTGAATATCCTCCAGTCAGACTCTGAATCATCATCTGGTTCACCTTCTCTTCCATCCTCTTCTGCAGCAAGAGAGGATTCTTGAGAACTATGAACAATGGAGTCCTCACTGGCCTCTTCCTCCCACTTATTCCCACCATGCTCTCCTATGTACAGCACAGGCTCTGGTGCTGCTGAAGACTTTTGTTTCAGAATAGAAGGTACATCTGGCAATCGTAGTCCACCTGAATAGAGGAGATATATTGAGGTAGTCAGAACAGTTAGTAAAACAAAGCAACCCAATAAGAACCAGTTACTGAATTCATACATCAAAAGTAGGAATAACAATACAACAAAATTTTTTACAAGGTATAATTTTTCTTTAGATTATCCTCTCATTAGATTTCTAGAAACAACATTGCTCTATCACCTTCAACACCATCAGTTCTATCTTTAGGCTTCTTGCTAGGAGTCCCCTTTCCAAATCTGTCATCAGCAGAGATAGTCTCAATCCCACCACTAGTCAGGCTGTAAAAAACCATTTAATCAAACTGTTGGCTAGCTTAACATTAAGTATTTATCAATGGCAAGGTTCTTGTTAGTCTAATTGCCAACTGATTATAATTATCGCACGGGTGGTGCGCCAAATGTAAACATGACACCGAGTCGCCAACAGTCAACATCCATACAAAGAGAAGCTCGCCTAGTTTTGGAGCCAATAAATTTTGTAAATATATATGTACTTAAATACACACACACACATTATATATATATATATATATATATATATATATATATATATATATATATATATATATATATATATATATATGAGGAAAAGTTTAACTTACCTCACTTCACAAGTAGTATTGATATGAAGAGCATGAAGATGGTACAGTGATGCCTCTATTTGGTTAACTAGAAAAGGGTCTGGTCCGGCATCTTCTTCAAGCCTAGAAATACACACTGTAAGCAATTCTTTCTCACAATATTGATATTTCATTTTAATCAAGTAATAATTTTCTGGAATTTTTTTTTTGCATCAAAATACATACAATACCCCAATTAATCTATGAAAAGAACAAGGATCTAATGTAAAATTCTTATATATTGTGAAAGTTTAGTGATCAGACTGCATGAAGTGAGCTAAAAACTCAGCTCGATAAATTTTATGTATATTTAAACCACTGCTATTAAAGAATTAGGCGAGGCAACGTGCCCCCCGCCGTATGCCCCCCCTGATTGATTGATTGATGATATTAAAGAATCCTAATATGAGGAGTTGGTCAAGTGCCTCAAACAAAAAAAATGGGGAAAACGCATTCAAAGTTTAGCAACCTTCAACATCCCATATCTATATAATGACGAAAGATATCCAAGTGATTCTTTTCTTTTGGTTTGTCTTATAGCTTAAAGAAGGTACTATAAGGTTATCATAATGCCAAGACAGCATTTTGAAACTAGAAACCATGAATGCAAGTTTTGCTGACCGTGGTCGCACATCACACTCCAAACACTACACTAAATGGATATAACAGTAAGTCCTCGTTATACGGTACATATGCGTTCCTGAAAACCTTACCACAAATCAAAATTACCGTATACCAAACCCATTATAACATATAATAATAGGATATGTGTTCCAGCACATCAAAAGGCATAAAAATACATGAAAATAGTCACATAGAAAAATGTAAAGTACTGTGCAAAAGAAATAAACACTAAATGTTTTTATTTACTTTTCACTCGCCATGTATTCTATCAGATGATGATGTCCCTCCCAAGGCTAAGGGGCAGTAGGGATCTCAGCCCTTACTCATCTCTCGCTGAGTCGGCAGACAAAGATGAGGGTGTTGTGATAATAATAACCACAAAAAACACACCGTAAGGAATGAACTTGTGTTCAATGGAAAATGCGGGAAGAGACACGAGCAGATACCATATCTGTGAATTTTTCTTACCGTAAATAGAATCGAGGGTAGTAATTACCAAATACCGTAACTGTGAATTTACCAGATAAAGGATACTGTATAAGGAGGACTCACTGTATAACCAACATCAATGAGAGATATATCACCATCAATTTCATGTTTGTTTAAGTTATAGTGTTAATACACATGTCTGTATTTATACACACAAGTTATCAGTGTCAAATAGTACTCTAGTACTGTTGTAATGGCCTTCATAAAAACTCAGAGTCCACACCCTAGGAATACTAGTCAGAGTTGGAGTGGGACCCCATAGCATTGAAGTGTGCAATCCTGGTTTCCAGAGGTACCTATATAATAGATGGATGGAACTTGTTTGTGGTGTGTATAACTCAACTCTGGGAAAAGTTGTGGTTGACCAACTGTGTTACTAACGGTGTAGTATGTCTTTAAGCACTTAATAATTGATATAACTACAGGAAATGGATTCTTCATTGTTGACAAGCAAATACTGTAACACTGAGATTCAAGCAACTGTTTAAATGCAAATATACATAAAACTACCACATTTCATGATATGGACAAAGGCCATACCTTATAGCAAATGTAAGAGTGACAACAAAATGTAAAGACTTACAGATCTGTGATGTTCCCAGTCTCCAGAAGCACACCTAACAAGCAATGATTCTGTAGATAAGTGAGAGAAACAGTTGTTTATGTATATATATTTATTCATCTATGTATGTACTGTAAATATTATGTATAATATATTCTTTAGGGTTCTTGGGAGAATGAAAGTGGAGTCAAGATCTATCTGATCTTGTTACAATTTCATGTGAAATAAAAAAAGTACAGAATAGAAAGATCTTAAATATACTTGTGATGTATGTACTCTTATTGAGTTAGAAGAGAACTAACAATATCCTTTTTCATTTCTAGTACTTACCATGGCAGAGAGTAGCAGGTAGTGAACAGCTGAAGAGGAGGCATCCTGGCTGCATTCTACTGGAAGATAAAACACGCCTCCATCTCACCAGCTGACTCACAGATTCCTGAGCTGTGAGGGAAAGTAGTCCATGGTGGAGAGTAAAGAGCCACACCAGGCGCATCTCCTCAGGAGACAAATGAGATGCCACCAAAAGACCCTGAATAAATGAAACAAAAGGTTCTATAATAAATACAGTTGATTGTCAGTGGAGAATGGCAAGAATGGCAACAGAATTTATCAACCCTTAAATGTTTAGAAAGTTTTACAGGATATATCATCATCAAATGTTAACAATAACTCACCTTGTAGAAAAGGCAGGATCCTACAATGTTGTACAGAGAGAGAGAATCTTCACAGTCTGTGTCCTGCCAATAATCATGTACTACTTGTAGTGCACAATGTGCTGGCAATGTGCAGATGAAGTAGACACAAACAAGAGGAATGAGGCTTCTACAATTCTCTACAGCTTCTACAGAACATCAGAAGGGCATTATCATTAATTTAAGTTTTAATTATATTCAAGCCTTATTGAAACATCACATTTTTCACAATGTTGATGAAGAGAAAGATAATCTCACCTCACCTCCAAAATCTCCAGATTCAAGTTCACTGAGGCAGTTATCAATCTGAAGCTGAAATAAGTGACAAATAAAAACCTTAGTACATACTCGTATAGGTAACGGAACAATATGTGCAATCTTCTGGCATAGCACTCATCCACAGATTGGTTTTACCATCTCTGGTTCGTTGAACTTTGATATATAAATATGTATCACATTTTGTTACTCAGTTCTTTGCAATACATCCAATGAGTCTAACATCCACAAAATCAATTACAAAAAATTCCACAACAAACTATTTACTACTCTATATGTCATGACATTACAAAAGATGCAAAAGTTATCCACCCTCTTTCATTCTCAGCATAAAACTGCAACAACCATTCTACTGTTTCTGGTGATGAAGCAACTTTTTATAAGGAATACAAAGACAACCCGACATACTTAGCTTATCCAGTGGCTTGCAAATTCTTGTTCTGTTTGCTTTATTTTATACCCTGACAATTGCTAGGCACATTTCACTATACATAGTATGGCTACTACATACTTCATAGATAATTATTCATATCTGTGTAATGTAGTACAGAGGCTTACCTTTGTTTCTTCATGGTCATGTAAGTTGATGTATAATTAATGTGCCACAGACAAAAGAACACACCACCAATATAATTACGAAAAAAACACCGGTATTATTATTATTCCTTCCTTCTTTCATACCATCTGTTAGAGCAGCTTTCCCCACTGAGTAATTAGACTCCCATAGGTAACTGATGCTAATAGATAAACAGACAGCCACACACCAGTAATATAATCATGAAAAAAACACCATTATTATTATTATTCCTACCCTTCCTTCCTTCATACCATCTGTTAGACCCCCATAGGTAACAGACACAAGTAGATCAACAGACAGCCACACACCACTAATATAATGAAAAAGCACCGGTATTATCATTTCTACCCTTACCATCTGTTAGAGCTTTCTCTACCGAGTAATTTAACCCCCATAGGTAACTGGCGCTAATCAATTATAATGGCAATACACATTTTTGAAGATTTGGCAGGGCGCGGGATGGGGGAGGTGTGTCGGGCAGAGCAGCACCCCCCCCCAACTCCCCACTCCCCCAGCGCTAGTGTTCACCCCCGCCACCACTATATTTCACTACATTTCGTCCGTTTTTCACCTGGGAGCGCTGCTAGCCACGTACGGTCATTTACTCTCAATACACGAGGACAAAGAAGGAAAGACGGAAATGCCAACTGGAGAGACTAGTTACATGAAAAAAATGTACCAAAAACACCATAACATCAACAACGCCATAAAAACACCAATAAATCAGAAAATTAGACGCAAAAATGGACAATGAACACTCACCACCTGTCCTGAGGTACGCCGGGATAAACACAAGTACACAACCACTGATTTCCACTATATCCACTTATCAACAGGTGTTCCCCGCCACTCCACTGCTTCCTGGAGGCTTATTCCATCTCCACCTTGCCCTCATTAGTGGTTTTGGCAATAATTAGTGGAGTTATGAGGAAATGTGTGGAGGCTCACCTGTAATGGCGCCAATCTGATTTGTAACTATGTGCATAGGCGATGGCTCTTAATTAAGAATTGAAAAACATAGTAGAAATATAACATGGTATTTTATTAAGGTTAGGTATATTAAATTGGGTTAAATTAGGTTAGGTGACATTGCTATAATTAAAAGTCTAATAAAAATATTGGTAGGGTTAATTTTTCTTTGTTTTAGGTTAGGAATTAAAAGTTTGATAAAAATATTACAAGAATACATAAAAAACACATTTAAATCTACAAATAAACGAAAAATAATGATAAAAAATACCCATAAAAAACAAAAAAACTTACAAACATAGAAATTAATAAAAAAAACACAGGGAGAGAGAGAGAGAGAGAGAGAGAGAGAGAGAGAGAGAGAGAGAGAGAGAGAGAGATGAAGGAATGTAGGTAGACAAGGCCTGGTACAGAAATCCAGGTAAGTCAATTAATTCCAGGTGAAGGGGAGGGAAAAATGGGGTTTAATCATTGAGAGAGAGAGAGAGAGAGAGAGAGAGAGAGAGAGAGAGAGAGAGAGAGAGAGAGAGAGAGGTTATATG